>VZDJ01000166.1:189839-331951 GCA_008694505.1 Cyanoderma ruficeps
AAAGGAAAGGAAAGGAAATCCCCGAAGTATCAACAAGGTAGGAGATGTGAGCCAGCCCATCCTGCATGCACCTGAAACTCATGGATTGGAAGCGATTTCAGTAAAGTATAAGTTCATAGAAGGGACACCATAGGATATTCACAGCAACAGATAAATAGCCTGCTCTGATCTCTTGGGACCACTGTGCATTTTTGAAACTGATTTGCTTTGAATGCTTGATTTGTAAAACTCTCTAAGACTGCAGAGTTCTAACTACAGGCTGAAGAAGAAAGCAATGTATGAGGAAACTGCCTGTATGTTGAGTGTGCTCATATTCAAATACTCAGGTTAGCCAGCCACACATAGTATCTGTCTATTCTGACTGTACTTGGAGGCCATCAAAGACAGTCCTACAGGCTGCAGGAGAGCTTTCCGCTGTGCATGAAAAGCTTGGCTGTCATCCTGCATTTAGGAACACTCAGCTTTGTTCCTGTGAAGTACTTTTATGCTTACCATTTCAGCACTTGCCCAGAGCTTAAACATTACAGGACATTTTTTTTCTGATGGATATTTTGATAAAGGCATTCTTAACAGAAGAGCTCTTGGATTTTAATAACCATTTCAAAGAGACTTTTTCTGATTAGGAGGCAGAGTATTTTCTTACACAGGCCTTTTCAGCTGAGGCTTTCTGTTTTAGTTACTTTCACAAATTCACCTTCTTGTCATACAGCTTCTTCAGGTCTCATTCATTTTATTCAATACTTGCTGACAGCATCTGGGCTTCTTATTTCAGCATTGCTCTTCAGAAATGCAATTGATTTTAAAAACTACTTTATTCTTGAGGTCATTTAATTGCAGTGCATTGAGCCCTTTTGAAGGTGACAGCTCTGCAAATTCAAAGAGTTCTGATCAGTTCAGAAAAACTGCTTTCAAATGTAACTTTTCCTGACATTACAGGGCCTTCTGTTAAAACTTTTTCCATTTTCCAGACTATAATTTTGTTTCTGCACAGATTTCTTTCCGCTGAGTTAGAGCAACAACTTCCTACTTTCCTATTTTTCACCCATCTTTCCCCATCTCTCAAACTGCTTTACTAAATTTCATATCATCATAAGTACACTTTTCTGCCTTCCCCCCCAGTTCAACCCTGTGGAGTGATGTGGCCTTTTGTAATTACTTTTCTGCTGTGCTTTGCACAGAGAAAGGCTCTACCTTTCACCCAAAGCTATAACAAAAATCTGGCAACAGAAATTAGAAGGAATGCATCCCCATGTGGTGCAAAGCCGGGGCAGAGCTCAGTGCAGAAGAAGGATCCAGCTCGGAGGCTATTGCTGTGCAGCGCCTCAGTCGCCCTCCATGCTGGTCTCTTACCATCCCTGAAGGGCAGGGGTCTCTGAGCAGAGCTGTGATCCCTCCCTGCTGCAACCCGTGGGGTTTGCCCTGCTCAGTGGCTGCCTGTCCTGACAGCAGTGAGTGCCCTTCCTGCAGGGAGGGCAGCCAGCAGGCTGCTCCTGAAAGTCACCATCTGACCCAGCTCTTCTCTCCCCTTTTGTCCTCTGCCTGTGAGAAGATAGGACTGGGAGGCTAGCTACGGCCTCAAGAGTAAGAAATGAAGTGGCTTAGCAGTGACTGCTTCTTTTATGGATGAAAAGATCTGGAGAACAAGATTTTCTTTACTAATGAAAAATTGTGTAAGATTTTTCTTCTATTGTTGCTCCTCTATTATCAATATTCATAGTTACAGATTTCCTGCTCCTCTGAACTCTTCTTGCTAACTCAGGAAAAAAAAAAAAAGGGGTAGAATACAAGTGAGGATTCCCAGCTCTGGCAGCAGCTGAAAGTTTGTGGTTCCCAGAAGTGCAGCATCTAGCATCTTGAAAGTCATATGCATATGACATAATGTAATCATAGCAACAGCAGGGTTTTGAAATGGACAGTTTCTACTGTCCTATCATGTTCTTCCCCATTGCCTTTCTGTACTCTTTCAGATCAAGATTTTTAAGTTTGCTTTCAGATTTTTGTTTTTTCCAATATTTACTAGCACAGTTATTGGTATGGTTTTTTCCCCAGTGGTGTTTGCAGTCAGATGAGTAATAGGAAATGTCATGATTAGCAAACCAGTCAGCATTGAACCTGGCTTATCTCTTTACATTCAAGATCTCAGCCATACATCAGGAGACCCTTGGAGAATTGAGACCCATAAAGTACATTTTTTTTTAAATGCTACTGCCATACAACTGCATTTGGATAAGGAAATTTCCCAGTATGTCTAAGAAGTCAAACTGCAAAATCTTCCTTAAAGAAAGGTCCCTTTCAGTTCTGGTTTTTCGAGTCACACTCTGGATAATTTGACTCTGCTGTCAATCTCTGCCATTTTTGGTGTGGCTTTGCACCTTTGACTTTGCCTTTACAGAATGCACTCTCAGCTGGTATCTCACTCCTCTTCAGTGCACAGTAAAAAATATATATACTTCACTTTAAACCACAAAGACCACAAACTCCTTTTTTTTTTGCAACCAGAAAAATTATCAGTAATAGGAGCAATGCATCTGAAATGGTTGCTGAAACCAATGTGTTTCAAAAACCCTGAAAAAAAAATAAATCAAAGCACAGCACTACTGAGTAATTAGTAAAGGTGCTAAGCTAACTTGCTAAGCATTTTTCACTATCACAACTGACAGGGCAGAAATGGAAAGAACACTAGTTAGTAATTAAGTAGGGTTGCTTGAATCCAAAATCAGGGGGATGCCTCTGCAGCAGAGCAGGGAAGAACTAATCTTTTTTTTAGAGAACTGATGTTTACTCAGGCAACTGAATCCAGGTTACATAGGAAAATACAAAAGAACTGAAGAGCAATTAAAGCAATTCTTTACTGCATTTCTGTATTTTTAAATCTGAAATGAATAATAGATCAAACCATTCTATAAAAACAGGTACCAAGCAGCAGCAAATACCAGAACACAGGGCAGCTCAATAACTGTAGCCTCAGCTTTGAGGGATGACCATGAGAGATGTTCCTCTTATCCAGATCCTGTTGATGCTTCACAAATTTCTATGTACTTAGCACAAGTTAAAGAGAAGAAAAATAATACTGTCATTTTAAATCACAGCCCCTAAAACAACGGTGTCTATAAATATATGGTTTTGTAAAATAAAATAAAAGCCACACAAATGTAACACAGTAATTTTTGTTTCTCTCTTGCTACGGTCTCTGAGCTAGAGTAGTAAGAGACTTAAGTGTATGAGTGAAAATGTAAAAAGGTATCTTAGGGTTTCAGAGTGGTGTCAGGAATCAGACCGACTATCCCCTGCTGGCTTGTTTACACACAGGAGCTTGAGATCTGCAGATGTGGCAGATGTGTGTGCTGAATGCGGCATGCAGCCCCTCTTGAGTGGAATCTGCATGGCAACAGTATAATAACAGCTTCCTTAAGTACCTTGAGCACAGTGTTATGCATTTCAGTGGGGACATGCCCGATGTAGCCTAACACGGGGAGCAACCTGACCATTTCAATTATAAGAAGAATTGAGTGGATTCTCTCTTTTTTTTTTTTTTTAATGATGTTTTGCACAATGCATACAACCTGGAATGTGAACTATGCTAATGTCTGAAACAAAATCTGTGGGAAAACTCTGCACTCACACTTGTTTAAATAAATAATATGTAGTGCAGAAGTGCCTATTCCCTGAGTTGCATGCATTCATGAAATGAAAGATGACTCACAGAAGAGGTCACTGTAAAGCAATATTATCTGAGCTTTTATTAGAACCTGGTGCTCTAATACTAGACAACAGCATCATTCACAAGGGAATAAAAGCTTGTGGGCATATGAATAGGGAGTGTTGTACAATTACAGAAACACCTGTGCTAAATAACCTTGCACTCATCCCCTAGGAAAATCTGCATGCTCAACAGTTCCAAAATTTCTCTTGGGTATATTAAGTTACAGCATAAAAGCATGGAATGATAAAACAGGCTAAAAAAAAATTCTTCAAGGGCATATATATAAAACCTATGGGTTTTACCTCCTTTTTTTTTTTTTCCCCTCCAAAACACTATCTGCAGTGTTAAGCCACATTTGACTTCTGAGACAGAGACCTCCCTCTACATAAAGAAACATTGCTTTTCATCATGCCATGCTGGCAAGGATATTCTTTCTGATTTTTAGCAGCTTAGTCTCCAGCCTTCTTATTCTGAAAGCCTGTTCAAAGCTTGCCAGAACAATGGCAGTCCTGATGCTGCTTTCTTTGCATAAAAAAGGTGTTTCTTCACCCCCTAATTTTTCACGGCCTCCTGCATTTGTGAGCTTCTGGAATACTACCTGCCAGAATGAATAATACTGCAGAGGGGTTACTGGCAGCCCTCAAGGCAAAAGCCTTTTGATTAGGGATCTGACAATCTTTCAGGCACTCATGTATCATACAGATATTTCAGTCTTAAGTGATGCTTAGTGTTAGCAATTATCTCAGCTTGTGCTGACACACATTCAAGTGTGCACATAAAGACTGTTGCAGGTTTCTCTGTAACAGTGCAGACACAGCTTGGTTGGATGCCAAATTAAAGACAGAACATCCTTCATGGGTCACTGTTTGGCCTAGAGGATGTTATAAATCTCACTATGGCTACAAGTTGTACTATTTAAGCACAGGAGATTGCTATAGGGGTGAGCATTTATAAAGGCAGGGCTTCTGTTTCTAAAAACTTCTAATCTGTGTCTGTCCTGTTTCAAGCATAGAATAACTCTTTCTCAAAGGTACAGAAAGTGCAGAAGGTGATTTGCTGTCACTCTGCCACAAATCAGTTTAATTGACCTGCATTCCCCTCTTTTACTCCTTCTCCTTCAAACCAAAGAAAAATTAGTCCTTAGCACAGGGTTGGACCAGATAGAGAGCAGAAAGATCAGATCAGTAAGTCTGTGCAGCTGGCAGGGCAGAATATAAACTCTTGAAAAATAGAATAATAGACTGATATGACTTGGACAGAACCTTAAAGGCCATCTAGATCCAATTACCTTGCAATGGAAAGGGACATCTTCTACTAGACCAGGTTGCTAAAGGCCCCATCCAATTTGGACCTGAACACTTCCAGGGATGGAGTTTTCACAAATTCTCTGGGCAATATGTTCCAGCATATTGCCATGCTCATCAAAGTTGAAGAATTTCTTCCTAACATCTAATCTAAATCTATTTGATACAGGACTTTATAGAGAGTAAAAGGTAGGAAATTAAGATTTTCCAGCTGATCCACAGACATGGCTACAATACAAGGACTGAATTTGCAGTCAGACCTGTAGCAAGAACTAGTGTTAGAAGGGAATAGGCAGTGCTAGTGACATCTCCTATACCCAGTGACAGGAGAGAGTCTCTTCTGTATTCTGAAGTATGAAAGAAGGGGAAAGGATACCATGGTTGTGAAGCTGTCCCTGTTAAGCTGCTACGAGGCCAAGAAGATTGCCTTAATTATGACTTGGAGCAACTTACTTGGTTTTCACCTGCACACCTTAATTTCTCAACTCTAAATGTCATTACTGTCTGTGCAGAAGATTTTATGAATAGGTATGTCCTTTATCAAATGCTGACGCTGCAGTTCTGTGGCCATGCTGTGGATCACAGGCACTGGCCATGCTAACAAGCTCACTGAAAATTCGTTGTTGGACTCTTGGGATGACTATTGGAGCAACAATTCCATTAATTTTACCAGACGAATTGTGACACAAAGAGTCTGAATTCTCCCTATGCATTTTTGAGTAGCTCATGCTAACCCTTACCCATTATTTTCAGAATCCCAGGCTAAAATGCAGTGGTAGTTAAAGGAAGAAAAAGTTGAAATAGCCACCTGTATCAATATTAGATGCTCTTAGAAATTATTTTAAAAGTGATTATTATTTCTGAAGCAAAAACTGAAGCTGAAAAATGGAGCAGGTCTTACCATCAAGTTAACTGAAACAAGTCAGCACTTTACTTAATATGAGCTTTACGCACCCTCCTAGTGTTCAAAGCCAAATCTTCCAGATGGATTTCACCTTTCAGAGGGAATCAGGAGAAAACTGCAATTTAGAATTTCACTTTGCAATGGGCAAACGCCAAGTGAAGGTTTGGATAGCTCATCTTCCATTACAGTAGTTTGACCTGCCCACACAAAAATAAACCTTGTAAAGGCAGCTTTTTTAGTTTTTCTTTTCCATGTTGTAAGTCAAATACCCAGCTTTTGCAAGGAATAGAAAGGCAACGTATTGCTGAGGTAATAGGAAAACTATAATGACTTTGCAATTACAGAAGACTAAGGGGAAGACAACACAGCTTATCTGGCAGCTTTTCTATCTTCACTTTCATTAAAAAAAATTGTAGGAGAAAAAATTTGAAGTGTAGGCTCAAATAATCTATCCAGATTCTAGTTGGAAAGTAAGGGCAGGTAGGTATTTTTGTGTGGAAGATTCAAGAGAGAAGAAGCTGCATGTCAGATTATTCAAACAAGCATCTTTTCAATTTGGTACTCTGGGAAGCAGAGTCAAAAGGAGGCTTGCAGAAAAAGTGAATACAAGGCAGCCTGTGATCACACTTTTCCTCAGTTGGATTTTTAATCTGGCTTAAACTTCCATCAACTTTCTTCTCGAATGAGCCAAAGGGAATGCATAATATGTATGTCTATGAGGCCACCCCCTGCTCCCTACTCTCACCCAATTATCTACCAAAGTGTATCTGCTTTGAGTCCCTGCTGCACTTACAGCTTGAGGCTCCAGCTCCAGAATAGCTTTCCAGCACTGGTGTTATGCAACAAGCAGGGCTAGTATGAGGAGGTGTCCTGCTATTCTATCTATAATTGTCACTCTTCTCTAAAGTGTTGTCTCATGCAGAGCTTCAGAAAGTGTGAGAAAACAACCATTAACTTTTTTAAGTAAAGGACATAACCTAATAAAACTTCTGGGTTTTTTTCAGGGGGAGGGAAAATATTCCCTCAAAGTATTCCCCATTGAATCTTGAGACTGTATAGCCAGCCTTACAAAACATTCTGATTAAGGAGAAAATGCTGGTTCATTTCTATTATCTGTCAGGTTTATTATTTCCAGGGAGTGTTTTATAAGATAGTTGGCACCAATACTCACAATCATATACAACACATCAACACAATGGCTGTATCATTTTGACTGGCCCTTGCGTGAGTTATAGCAATGCCTGCTGGCATTGCCTTGTTACAGGAGGCTTATCTCAGCAATTCTGAGTCTGTATAAACCCATTTGTTTAGCAGATTATAATAAATTAGCCATAAACATTTTTCTGGTGTTGAATTATTATTATTAGCAGAAATAATGCTAATAATATCTTAACTTTATATTTTGTCTTTCATCCCAAGAATCCCCGAGCACTACCAGGAATGAAGAGAATACCATTACTTTAGTAAAGCCTCAGCATGGGTACTTTTCAGGATAAAACAAAACATACTGAATTACATCAGAACTTTTTCGTCTGGGAGGAAATGTGTTTAACACTTCCTTAGGAGCAAGAAGTCAGGTGCACTTATCTGTACGTTCATCCCCTCAACATATGCAGTGAGACCAGAATTTCATAGAATGAATTGCTACTCATGAGTGCTTCTTAATTTCAACTTTTATATTAATGTTCTTAATAGTATTTGATGCATTAAGGTTTGTGTTCTTAAAAAAAATTGTAATCCAAATAATACCATTTTAAGGATAGGTGAAATTAAACAAGAAATACTCATTTGCTTGTCTGAGTGGATAGCCAGGTGAGAAACTGAGTGAGGAAGACTTGTGAAGTGGGCTTAAAAAAGTCTGTCAAAATGAGAAGAAGAATTAAAAATCAAAGAAGCATCTACAATTCAGCTGTGAACTCTCTAAGGAACTAAGTCAGATAGCCCGGATATATAAACTGCTTTCTCTATACATGATTTGACTAAAGCCATTAAGATAAATTAAGCAATTCCTACAAAACCCCAAAGGACAGAAAGTCTCACATTAAAGACTGTCTGCCTTGCCTGAATGCATGGGGAAATGTTTGGCATACATAAACATGTACCACCAGTAAGCTGAGAAGTGAAGACAAGACTGGTAATGAAGAAGATTTTAGCAGGGAAGATTTTTGCAGTGTGATGTTGCTGGACTTTTCCTTGAACAAGACAGGTACAGTATTCTCCAGGCATGACAGTTTGCCTTGGGGCTCAGCAGAGGTCTTGCCCAGGACGCAGAGCTCTAGCAATGAAGGGTCACACTATGTTTCAGTCTGCAAGCACCAACTATAATTCCAGTTTTTGCAAAAGTGAGTCTATTAAATGTTGTAACAGTCATGAAAAGTTCAGCCTATTACAGAATACAATTTGAGAAGTGTAGGTCGCTTTTTTCTCGCACATTTTCAATAGTGTCCTGGTTTTGTAGTGTCTAAATAAAGCAGAATGAGCTTGGACATGTGGAGACTCAGGACAATGAATCACAACCTGTGATGAAGACATGACCTCATAATCATAAAATCAGAGTGGCTTGGGTTGAAAAGGACCTTAAAGATAATCAAGTTCCAAACCCCCATGACCTGTGAACATTTTTTCTGGGAATTCACAAGCTGTATGGACCTCTGCCTCATGGAGTAGCAGACTCAGTCTAAACACCCGTAGGGAGCATTTCATCCAGATAGTACTCCTTTGGGATCCAAGAAGACATCCCATTAACAGGATCCTTCAGACAGGTGTCTTGTTCCTGAATACTGTCCCTCAAAATGAGAAATATATAGATCCAGATTTAAAATGCCCAGACTCATCTGAAATCATATCCATTATGGAAAACTGGATGACAGAAAAATTCTAAAAATATTTACTGCTGAAAGATCACTGGGATAATACCTTTCTTTTCACTATTGAAATAATGAGAGAAGATTTAGGAGGTAGAATGGTTAGTCTAGCGTGAATCTATAGTTTTTCTTCTTGATGGTAAAAATTTGTGGGCATAATTTCATGGCTGATGATAGTCATGAAATTAAACTAGATAACCATAATGAATCTTTCTGGTCTTGAGATGTGTTAATCAATTTTAAAAACATACAGGATTTCTCTGACTACAGTGCTGAAGTATTCAATGCACATGCACAAATTATTTGCTGCAATGTGGTCAGCACTAGTACTAAGCAGTACTAACATTAAGTTCAAAAAACTTCCTTGCTCCACAACTTTGTGGTTTTTTTAGTTTGAATTATTCTTAGCAAAATAATAAAATGAAAGAAGAAAAACAAAGATATGATAGTGCAACTGTCCCATTCCTATAGTGACAGTTTCACATACCACTTTTAAATCCATAGATGGGAGGCTTAGCAGCCAGGATATGTGACCACGGGAACTGCTGCCCATGGCATATAAAGGATCAAACACAGACCATGAGTAACCTCAGTCTAACAGCAGCCAATATTCTCTTTTAAGGTGCAAAATGTTTAAGACAGTTCATCACACAAATGCAGATTTTATTTCGCATTCTTAGGTCAGTTACTATTAAGTCGAGGATATACTCAAAATAGGACAGAAGAAGGAAGTCTAATCCTTACAAAGGCATGCTCAGAGCATTATTCAGATCAGCATTGTAGGGTCACAGTTCAACACTAGACCATTAGAAGGTCACATTTCAGGGTCTCTAAATACATAAGATATACAGAAAGACACCCAATTTCTGCTGAGAGTCCATGATCCTAATTTTATTACTCCTGAATAAGCAGGAATACTTTAATTTCTTTATGGTTGGCTAAATAGGACTAGAAGAAGGTCGATCAAACGTTGACAACTATCAGCTGTATTTTTCTTTCTTTTGGATTACTAATATGGTCATATTAGTGTTTAGCCATCTTTTTTACACCCTTTTACACAGTAAACTTACCCAACTTTTCAGCAATTACTCTTGTAATTAGGGTGGCTGTTTTCTTCAGAATCCCAAATATAAGAAGTTTCTTTAAAACAGAAGCTTGTTTGAAATATGTTTCAGACCAGAATTTTTATAAATCAAGACTGAATTTTGTATCTCTTTTCTGATGAATTTAATGAGAAAATCCAAAGTCATCAGACAATCAGGTGTTCACTTTGTATTTCCTGTTTTATGCAATAAACTGTTCTGGGTTTCCCAGCAGGCTCATCTTAAACATCTGTTTCCATTTGAAATTTTCAAATAGCTGAATTACCAGCTATATGAAAGTAATGCTCAGGATCTCTTACCAACAGAGGGCAACAAAACAAATTATAAGTTCTTTGCCAGACTAAGACATTGGTATTTTCTCAAGGCACATGCTGTCATCCCCATGTCACCACCAAACCTCAGTTTCAGTGCACAGGTCCACTTCCTCAGACTAATGAACCTGTCTTGCCAAGTGTTATGATGCATCAGCACCATATGGCTGGTGGCAAATAAGCTAGCTATTATTTGCACATCTGCTGAGTGGTATTACGTTAAAATGTTACATGCACAATTATGTTCAATTATATTAAACAATTCTACATGTTTTAAATAAATAAATAAATAAATAAATAAATAGGTGTATATTAAACAAATTCACTTAGTGCCGAATTTCCAGGGCTTGCACATCTTTAGTTAGAGGAAGTTTAGTGCGGGGTAGCAGATGTTGCTGATTTATTAATTGGATATAATTGTTTAAAATGTCAAGTGCACAACCATAATTTCATAATGGATATTAATTTTAGGCAAATAAATAAAAGTCAAAGTTTTTCAAAGACATCAGAGGAGCTGCACAAAATTTATCATGCCAATGAACAGTCTTCAATACACGTGAAAAAACAGGGCATTTTTCAGGGTGCAGACAAGAAAGCAATATTAACACTTCCACTTTGAAATTATTCCCAAACTGTGTGCAATATGACTTGAATATGCTAGGTTCCCTTCTCAGCTTTACCTTCTAATGCTTTTGTTTTATTAGTTCTTGCTTTTTACTTTGCTTGGTGCTTCTTTTGTCACAAATTTTACTTATGCATTTTCTTTTGCCCAGTCTGTTTATGGAGGGATATTTGTCCAGACTAGAAATTAACAACAATAGTGAGATTGGGTCAGTTGAACACACATTTTGTGAAGTACAAAATTTCTTTCTTTTCTTCTCTCAGTACTCACCCCCAACTTGCAAATGCTATCCTGGCTGGCCAAATTGTGTTAATAGTGTGGTCAGCACAATACACAACATTATTATATTCAAATGTTTTCATCGGAAAGAATGTGGTATGTAGATAATAGCATGCTAGGGCTGAATAAATGATCTATGGTTAGTGAATTGTGATATTTCTTTAGGTTTTAATCCTACTAGGTATTTTAAAGCCCTACTTCATCAGCTGCTGTAGATGCACAACAGTATCATTCACAATTCAACTTTGTCATACCAGATACTAGAAACTATCACCAGATACTAGATACTATCACTTCCCAGATCCATGCACTTAAAATCCTTGCAACAGCTGTGGGGTATTCTCTTCTAGCTTTTCCTTCTGAACCACAGATAGGAGTTTGGGCTGGAATAAAAGCTTCAACATTGCCACTGTTACAAGTGAACCCAGACTGGACATGTCCATACACATATTTCCATCTGATATAGCACAATATATTTGTTAATAATATATACGTATGGAAGAAAAAATGCTCTTTCAGTAAAAATACTGTTTTTTTTTTAATATACCCATTTCAGAATACAATCATCATCTGTAGTTTTCAGTACCTCAGGGGCTCAAAAAGCCCAAGTGGGAGTAAAGGCATCCTCTGCAAGACTCTGTAGGCTCTCTGAAAGCAAAAGAAAATATGTCCAAGAAGGAGTTCTTTCAGTCCACAAAGAATCAAAAGCCAGATGGAGAAATTAAAAAAATAATGCACTTATCCTTTACCCACCTCAATAAAAAATTAATTGAGTAAATAATAAGCACTGAATCAATGAAGATGAAAAATGGTATGCTCTTGTGCTACAAAAAATTGCTGTCCAAAACAATACTGAAAGAGCAGATTCCAAAGGTTTACTTTTCTTATTCTGCAGGTGGCAGAGAAAATATGTTTTCTTTGAGAATTCAGTGCAAGGCAGGGCATTGCAAACTGTAATATGCCCTTTCTGGATAGTCTCTGTTACATAATGTTTTGCTATACTTCTTGAAAAAATGTAAGACAATAAAGCATTCTAGGAAATTTTCTGCATGTGAATCTGGCCACTTGAGTAAGCGTCTGGCAAATAAACAGAGCTGACAGAAGAATTCCCAACCCTCTCCATTCCCATCTTCCAATTTCTACTAGATTTATTTCAGTTTGCTCCAGCTCTGTGATTTACCATAGAAATGTTTAGTTTACTGTTGAGGCTGTTTTCTATTTTCCTGAGCAGGAAATATGCTGAAAGGTGTACTGGCTGGATAACCGGTAAAAAAGATAGCAGGAGGATGAATTAATGTATTGGCATGGAGAGTTAATTGTGGAAATACCACTGTGATGTGAAAAAATCTCCTGTCCCATGCTCTTCATGGTCCAGTATCCACCACACACAAGAAGGTTCATGGTTCAATTCTGTTGAATCTAAGTCTAAATCATTTTAACCTCTCCTAGTGCTAGACCATGCAAAGGTAACAAAATACCGACTTGACTTGCCTTCTGAAGTTGTACCTATTCCCTGTGAGTTGGTTCAGAGGTGCCTGCTGATGAGTTACAAATAAGTGACAGAGCACAGCACAGGGAGGGGAAATCTGCATTTCAAACACAAAATAAAGCACATACACCTTTCCCATAAGTCTCCTTATGTGTGGCCAACTCCACTACTTTTGAAGCTATGTTGTCCTCCCCGTGTCCCTGGCTGCCCCCCTGCTCCAGACAAGATCAGGTGCTGCAACAGCCACTCCCCATCTCGCCTCCTGCTGCAGACCTGTGGTTCCATGCCAGTATTGAAGGGATTTCCAGGGGAAAATACAGCTCAGTACAGTGACTCCCAGTAAAACTGTTTTTGTCCTTTTAATCACACTAGGCCATCCTGTTTACAAACCCCACCTATCTCCTGCATCTGCTAAAACAACACACATTTCTTTACTTCTGCATTTAATGAAAACAAGGCTGTGTCTTCTAGGGTGTCTCCCTGCCCCTGAATTGAAATGAGAAAAAGCCAACAGTTTGTAGCAGGGATCGAGCCTCTGAATTTCAGTACTGTGAATAAATCTCATTTATCTTTCTCACTTGGGAAGCCAGCAAGCAGAAATACACATTTAAAAAAGGAGACCAGCTTTCTCTGTACCTTAGGAACAGTAGCTAGGGAAAAGGAAGACAGACAACTATTGAGGGAGATGATTGACCTAGATTATTTCTAGTGATAAATTGAAGTATCTTCCTTCCAAAACTTTACAAGCACCAAGTGCATTTTGATGAGGAGGAATTCTTCTCATCATCAACAATTTTTTTTAACTTTAGGTTGACACCTAAGTCTTAAAGAGGAAGTTTTTAATGCAATATTTTCATGAGCAAAAACAATATTTGAAGTGTTGGACTGCTCTTTTTCAATGAGTAATTAACCCCAGGATTCATTAAGAGACTGAGAAGCATGCTTTGTTTTTGTAGTGCAGAAACACATTTTATTCCTAATCTAGTTCTTTTAGTTGAAAAGAGTAATTTGACTACTGACTAATATCAAAGTATCCTTCATCTCAAAGCCCTGAAGCTACAGAAAAAAAATTGGTAAGCGCTCCAGAGCAGTGGCAAGACCAAGATGGAACACCTGAGTGAGTAGTATACCAATGGAAGTGTCCTGGAAGGAGTCATATGGCTGACAATGTGGGGTATTGTTGTCAGACAATTCAGGTTGTAGATTTGTTATGGATGCAGCGTGGAGGATGGGTACTCAGTTTGACTGGGCTGGAACTCATGTAAATGCTGCAGAATTTAGGCAAATGCGAACTTTTCCCTTCCCCCTCCAGCTGGGGCTGAGGAGAGAGAGGATCACTAACAGACTGAGTGTGATTCTGCCACTTTGCTCCAGATTATGGTAGTATACAGCAGGGAAGGACAAGTCTTTCTTTGTATGTGAGCACAGCATGTATTTCCTTCTGCAAAGGAATGACTCCTTTTTAAAGTTGACCATTAGTGGGAAAAAAGTACAATGCACAACCACCACCATGACTGGTTCCCTCACTTGAAACCATTGTGGAGATATTTACCTTAGGGAAGTAAATATGAAAGCCTTGAGATTCTTCCTTCTTAAATGAGAAACAGTACCAAGCCTCACTGACCTCTTGCTCAAGAAAGCCTGGGGCTTTCTTGCAATGAAGAAAGAAGGAAGCTGAATAGATTTATGATTTGTGGAACAATGCAGGAAAGATCTATCATAATAATCCCAAACCCTGAACTTCTCTGCTAAAGCAAAATGCCAATATTGTTTAAATTAAATCTTACCAGCTCCATGTAAGCATTCTGCAGGGACTCTCTATATGAGTTTTAAATGGTTTTTCTCAGTGCTCCCTCATTAATGAGGACTGGTTCATAGGCCAGCCAAAGCCCAAGTATACCACTCAGCTTTGTGACCTCCTTGTGGATGACCATGGCTCCATGATACTGGTTTTGTACAATGTGTTGCAGAAATGAGTTACTCGTCTGCGTGCAAAACAAGTCTCCACATGCCAGATGAATTTTGCAGGCCACACAATGTACACAAAATCCAGCCACAGCCATATGCTCCATACCCACAGAGGATCCCCAGAATGCAAAGAAAGTCACCTCCCGCCCACAAGTCACACATCAGCCTATAAAAACAGACTAAACCTGAAAAAATACTTTGACTTTATAAAATGCAATCCTTTCTCTATACATTCTTATCTCAGAGGTAGGACCTCAGAAGTCCCAGACACTCGACTTTCCTCCCCACTCTTCTGTCTTTGCACAGTGCAATGCACAGCTCACCAGCTCACTGTGAAGATCATGGAACCAAAATACAGACACCTGGAGTGAAGGTGTGGATCTGACCCTATAGTCTGCCTTTGAAGCACTCCAGAAGAGAGCTCTGAAGAGTGGAAGAAGAAAAATGAAAGCAGTGTGGCAAGAGACAACCACCAGGGGAAGTATGAAATAAATGGGTCCATAGTATACAAAAGCTTATAACCATCCAAGACTGCAAAAGGGAAGACGGGGAAAAGAAAAACATGTAAAAACAGGAAATAGTAAGACAAAGTGAACTGCCTGTTCTAAAGGGATGCCGTAGGCATCCACATGAAAAAGGAGTAGAGGCAAGCCTTCATCCCTTCTCCAAAAACTCTTCTAATCATTTTATGTGGAAAGCTAAACCATGTCTACCCCTAAATGCTTAGCTCTTCCTTCAGCTGTCTGAATCTCAGCCTGCTGCACAATGGTTCATACGTGCATTGATGGGCAGGGCTTGCCTCAGAATCTGAAGGGTGTAGGAGGGTCAAAGTCTAGGCAAAAACCCCTCTTTTTTTATGGGTCAAGGATGTGCTGCTCCCAGGTTGAGGCACTGTAGCTGCAGGAGGCACTGCCGCAGGACATTTGGACAGCAATGGTGATGCTCTGCCGGGAGGCACCAGCTCTTTGTGCAGCAGCACAGAGAGGAGAAATCTGCATTTCAAACACGCAATAAAGAGAATTATAAATGCATGTCGATAACTTGAGAGAAAGAACAAGGCACAGTGTCAGTCAGAAACCCACACTACATGGCAAAAACTTAGCTTGGATGACCTTGACATCCAAGACATACATGACAAGAAAAAAAATTAGACAGGGGAGGGTAAAAAAGCTGGATATACTGCTGTTTGCATAGTGAAATAACTGGACAAAATGCAGGGATTGAAGGCACAGAGTAAGACATACTACTGCCACATATTATAGCACATGAAGATATTTGTTTTAATATGCTTTGAAGAGCTTGTGAAATCACTCTGAACATTAATTCAGTGCTCTTTTTATACACAAGAGACAAAATATCTTCCCTTTCCCTATGAGATTTAAAATTTCCCAGGGCAGCACACGTTACTGTACCATATTAAACAGCAGAGAAAATTATACCCTCATGTTACTGCCATTATGGTCAAGATGGTATCAGCATTTCTTTTACACATTTCTATTTATATAGGGTTTATGAGGCTGACACAGCCGTTAAAATTCACTGTAACATCACCTACAGGACCATGCCCTGAGATCAAGGGTTCACTTTACTTCATTGTCTCCTCTCAGTTATTATTGAAAGCTCTTTTGTTTCATTTTTATAAAAGTCACCAGATAGAGATAATTCATGTGTCCCCATTTTTGAGAAAAATGACCACAACGTTAATGTTTTGAAAGATTCATGAACTGAATATATGTTCAGTAATTCTTTCAAAATTAAAAGGTCTTAAAACTTTGGAGTGCCTTGTTTTAATGATACTTCATGGTTATTGGACTAATGGAGTACACAGATAGTTCTTATTGAGCTCAGGGTGTGTGTTTCATCCACTAAAAGAAAGCTTTGTCATGGAAAGCTGTTTGATCAAAGAATTATTAAATCCTTTTTAACCAATCTGTTTGCTTGGCTGTGGGTCAGAGAAGCAGTTTACTTCTTCATATCTCTATTCATTTGGTTGTATAATGCTGGAGTGATCAATAATATTGAACTTGCCAGAGTTTTGCAGACGTGATCAGGTCCATATGATACATGCTTTGGCCCCCTCCTGGTCCTTGAACCTGGACAGTCAGATTAGAGGTGAAAGAACAACCTTATTGTAGGATCATGGAGATGGAAAGAAGCCTGGTTATATGCTGGTGATGCATTTTTTGCTTGTGCACTAGCAGCATAGTAACAAGTATTCCCCAGGATGAAGTATGACATCTGACAAGCCAAATCCCAAGAAAATCCTCAGGCAAGGGCCATGGGCTGGATTTGCATCTGCTGTCAGCTGCTGCAGTTTTTCTTATTTGCATGCCAGTAAAAACTGAGTGAGGGAGTTTTTGCTGAAGTGCTGACCCATCTTGTCAAGTGATTATAGATTCTCTGCACATGTTTGATGTTTCAAAAACATCCCTGGACTCACCTGCCTCTGCTTGCACAGAAGATGGCTGGTACTTTTCTCCACTGATTTTAATCTCCAGATCCAAGTTCCTTCTGGGACCCTTTCTTTGTTATTGTATGACCAAGTCATATCTCCTGGCCAGACAGTATCTTCATCAGCTGTGGAGGAGTTTCTTTAGAAGAATGATAGGAGCCAGTCTCCTATCTCTTGCTTCAGGATCTGTTGCAAGTGTCTCTTCAGAACTGTCTTCACAGCTTCTTTCAAGAGGGAATGTCCCACATGGGGATTTAGTTTCATACTTGGAGTTGCCCAACACTGAATCAGCAGGTAATAAAGAAGCGGATGACTTTCTTTTCCAGTCTGCAGAAAACAAGTCTCTAAAAAATACTACATTTCTCTGTATTTGTTTTAATTTCAACAAACATATACACAGAGATACCTTCCTGACTACGGCCTAAAATAAAGAAGATACATATATCTGAGGATTATTTGGGTTATGCATCATCTAGCACAGGACACTAGTGGCACATCCTTCACTTAAATTACCATGACCAAACTTCCATCTAAGAATTCCCATTTTCAAATTTATTTGCATAACTTATTTTCGTGTCACCAGGCACTGACAGTTTGCTGGGTGCACACCAAATAAAACCAACATATGTCCTAGTCCTGAGGAAGCACTTACATGGTTTGCTTTATGGTAAACGGATCTCATAAGTCACCTTCATGGACTGGTACCTAATGGTCAATGTGGGGGTTTTTTTTGAACTGGGAGAATTGAGAAAGACAGAAACAGAGGACTGTTTCCTGACAGTGGTGTTCTTTGAAAGAATTTCATTGTTTATATTGTGAATGATGTGTGAAAACATTCCTGCTGAGGTGCAAGGCAATTAGTGCACAAGAAATTCAATTCTGCAAGACAAGCATCTGTCTACAACATTCACGTAAGTATAAAAA
The DNA here is from genome assembly GCA_008694505.1 of Cyanoderma ruficeps. Lineage (NCBI taxonomy): Eukaryota > Metazoa > Chordata > Aves > Passeriformes > Timaliidae > Cyanoderma > Cyanoderma ruficeps. The sequence continues at coordinate 207,763 of VZDJ01000166.1, forward strand.
AGTCTTGCTTAAGGATGCCTCAAAAAAATTCTGTAACTCTGTAGTATAACAAACCATAGCAATTCTACAACTGAAACCTTTGGGCAGATAAAAATCTTGAAGAGGTGATGCGGGAGGAAAAGGTATTGGCAGATATTTTTAAGTTTCAGTTCTCATATGGTTATTGCAGCAGATGATACCATATCTCATAATAAAAAAGAGAGAGGAAAACGCCCTCCTCAGTGGAAAACTCCGTTTGGAAAAAGTTACAATATATTGTATAAGAAAAATAGAAGCACATCACAATTCTTCTCAGAGATTTGTCACAGCTATGGCTCTACAGATTAATGGGAACAGAAGAAAAGGAAATGTTGTTCACAGAGCTCTCTCCAGATTAACTTCTCGATTGCTGGCTTCTGTTCAACAGGTCAGGATCCTCCCTTTATATGCTGCATGCACTCACCTATGAATGGGGAGCATTAAGTACTGAAGCAGTGCCATTGTACCAGTTTATGAAGCTTACTCCCTCTCTAACACTTACGCCAATGGTCTAAAACATTATATTCAGGTGGGACCCTACAGAGAGTTTTTTGGCTCTAGAAATTAGCTCCAGTTATTTAATTTCTTAAATGGCTTGAATAGCTCATGCAATGGATTTCTACCATTTTAAAACATTTGAGCATCACCAGAAAATTAGTGTGTGTCTCTTTTTTTTTTTTTTAAATGATAACAAGCATGCTGTTGACCAGAACTTCATAACCTATAAACTCATTTAATCTTAAAAAATATGCCAGCACCAATGGGACACTTTTGATTCACTAATACTTCAGAATACAGTACTGCAATGCAGTAGTATGCAAACATGGAAAAACTTTCTACATTCACAGGAAACTGGAATAATAGTGCCAGAGATTCTATACTTCTTGGTACATTTCTAGGTATCCATTGAGCGTGCATTCATGCGTTTGCCATAGCTTTTAAAGTGCCGAGAAATAAAGATCTGCTTTAATAAAAGCCACCTGGGGTTCATCTTGCAGTTTTTCATCTCAGGTTTTTCATGTACTGAAAACAAGAAGATGAAAAGGTTGCTCTGCTGAAGCATTGTGTTTTGAGGAGACTGATGAGTAGCTGGATGCTGTGCCAATAGGTGAAATGCTCATAAACAGGCTGGATCTTGGAAATAAGTTAACATAAGTATGTGGACATATTAGAGGTAGAGTTAACCTGGCCATAAAGCTGACAGTAGTGGCAATGAGGCAGCAGGATACACCAGTCTGAGACGTGCTGGCTAGCAAACTCTCCAGTAACCCAGCACAAGTAGCCTACAGTCCTGCATCAGTTTGCCTTCATTGCCCTTACATGCTCTTGCCTTCATCCCAAAAATAAGGTCTCCAGAAATGCAAATTATACAAATCTATTCCACTTTTAACAACTTTAATTTCTCCACTTGCAGTCAATGGTATTATGTTTAATATGATGTGTGGTCTGTTTAGCTTTGCAGTGACTCCTGACTCTAATAAAGCTCTGAGTTGTGTTGTTTGTTTTTTTGTTTTTTTCATTTTTCATTCACATTTCAGGTAAGATTTCTATTTGGGCTTAATATCGTTATTATTGTACATCAAAATGAAGAGTCTGTGTATTACCTACACATAACATTGCCTTTCTCTATTATGCAACATTCATAATTTAATTTCTTATTGCAAATTAATAGCTTTTGTTATTTAGAAGCTAATACATGCTTTTGCTTTAATACTACTTGGAAATAAGGAAAATGTAATTACAGAGGTTATGCTCCCCATTAACTTGTTTGTATACTGGACTATGTACAATCGTAGCAGTAATGTCATCATAATTTTCCAATGGACTGAAGATAGTGGGAGAGATGAGCACAGTGGCCTTTTTAGCCTTTGCTTCAGGAAGAGATTAGCCTTTAATCCACAAAGATATGTTCCCAGCCTTGCTTGAAGTTTTTGGTTCCTCAGTGTTCAGATACTCTCTATCACTCAGAGTATTTGCAGGTGCCTCTGTCAGTAAAGCAAATCTCAGCTCACGCATTACAGGAATGGAGGAAAAGGACAGTGCTTAAACAGGGGTTAGCAAAACTTTTAGTTAGTATAGCCAGCATGCATACTACTTCATATTTATTTACTGGTACCATTGACTGATCACTCCTGGGAAACCACCACCTTTCTCCTGAGTCAGGGTAATTTTTCCAACCGAGCCTTTTACTCAGGATCACAATGCAGGAAACTGATGGGATTTCTTTCTCTTCTGCTAAAGATGTCTGTGACAAGAGAGATTTCTTTCTCACTGATTTCCTCTTGTCTTTCAACTGTTAAAACAAGTAGGTTCAAAACAGCAGAAGGGAGCAGGACTTCCAGCAACCCCATGAACTCTCCTAAATATAGAAACCACCTTGATGAAAGAAGCAGCAGAACAGCTTGCACTGCTAATAGCTTCCCTCTCTGAGAAGTGAGCATTCACACATCTCCTGTGAGTCCCAGCAGGCCAGAGCTACAAGAAGGGGTTGTATAGATTTTTCTATACTTAATAAAATCTTTAGGATTCTAAATACTTGGACTGTGGCAGAAATAGGCAGCTTTGGATACACTTACAACTCTGAAGCAATCAAGGTATCATCCAAGTAAATAGGCACTTTCATTCCCAGGGACCTTAGGAAACTAATAACTCATCCCATAACCATGATTATTCTTGGAGCAATGCACAGGCCAAACACCCTTGTGTACTGCTGATGTGCAGTGCCTCTCTCCAAAAGACCTTCAAAGTTGCTCTAGGTGACTTCAATACAAAAGGGTCAGGATGCTAAATGAGGTTTTACCTGAAATATATTTATATCAGAAAAGCCTTGTTTTTGAGATGTGGGGTTTATATCTGAAAATTGACATGGGCTATCTGTAGTCACAGAACAGTCTGATGTGGAGAGATTAGCATGATGAAACTATGTTACAGTACCAACAAACATTTCCCTGTTACATGTAACACTGGGTTAGATTTCTCTACATTTTGTATAGCATAAATTAAGTTCAGATGTGAATTCCAGATTTCATGCAGACCTGGATCTGAATTTTTTTTTTTTTTTTTTTTTNATATAGCATAGAACTTTAAAATCAAGGTACACCCTCATCCTTCTTTTCTGGTGTGCTTGCCCCTCACATAGTCATGAAGTGACTAGTTTTGTAGAGCTACATATTCATTTACAATTTGTAAACTAGGTGCTATTCATTTGTGCAAACGTATGTTTGCTGAAAGAGGAGCTACATCTGACTAAAAGACATAGTACATTGAAAACAAGTACATAAAAAGCATAAAAGTGAAAATACCAGTCTTTCCTAATGTTAGGATATATTTTGATGGCCTGAATCTATCCTGAATTGTATATTTAACAATCTTTTCTAAGCACTGAAATTTAGCTTAACCTCACTTACGTTAATGAGGATATGCTAAGTAATATCCACTGTGAATCCACACTGAAAATCTGAGCTGAAAAATGCAGAAAATAACCTTTTAAAGCTGGAAGGTAAGGGTGAAAATGAAGCTGCCTTTGTGTAGGAGAATTGGCAGCTTAACCTTATGCAGCTGGGCCTGTGAATTTTTGCCTTAGGACAGAGGAGCACAAGATGAGCAGTTTCTTCTTAGAAGGCTGAAAATGCATGGTTACAAAATCCAGTGGGTCTGTATTGACAGAATATTTGCTATTTCCTCTCTTTCTTCAGCTCCGTGTCTCAAAACCTCTCCTTGTTATGGAAGCAGATAGACAAATTGGTGTATGACAATAATTACCTAGAATAACTTTTTCAATAAATTAATCTATACAATAAAACAATTTAAAATATCATGAAAAACACTAACCAGGTTTTTCTGCAGAATTCCAAACTATCCTAGGCACCTCTTCTAAACACTTACTTCCTCTCACTGAAAGACTGAAATAGTACTAGCTCCAAGAGGTGATAAAAATATTTTTAAGGAAAATCAACTATTACTATATTATTTCCTTATTCAGGATTCTTAAAGCTTGTCTTCTAACATTATAGTTAACATATTTAGCTGTTTTAAACTTATGCTATGAATTGGAAAACTTTCAGCTTCTCTGTGATTCTTTTCGTTTGCAACTTAGAAAGGATTTCAGCATATGAATCTGCAAAACCCTTTCTGAGGAACTAGATGCTCTCTGAAATAATAATGTGTCATTATGCAGGGATGAGTTCTGTCTCTTCTTATCTCATGGTTGCTCTGCATGGGTTTTTGCTACTGCTTCACTTAAACTACTCTTTCTAAAATCTGATTTCTTAAGAATCTAATTTTCTGCCTGCACAACAGGAAGATGAATTGTCTGTCTTAGCACTAAGGACACTTAAGTAACTTCAAGGTTCTGTAGTGTTAATTTTTTTTATTCTGAAAAACAAAAATTTGAAACACATGGGAATACACTGGAGTCTTATGAGCAGACTTGTGAGTCTTCGAGCAGTGAGCTGGAAAATGTTTTTTGTTTCCTGAGCATAGTCCTTTGCATTATGTTAAAACTATCTTCTCTCTCTAAATAGATGAGAAAATGTAGTTGTCTGTTTATGAGATAAACTGAAGTGTTATTGTTAAGAATGCTTAAACTCAGTACTGTGTTGTGTACAGCTTATTTTTCATCTACAACCTATGCACATCTGTATTTTTATTACAAACCTCTTTGCATTACACAGAAAAGACATGATCATCAGTTCTGTGGCAGAGGACGTGTACATTTTTAAAAATTATTTTCATTTTTTTTTCTGAGGATTATATGAAGCTGCTGAGAATTCTCAGATTTCTCACAGTTAGTCTTAATAAAAGATGTATTCTACTTCTGTACGGTTTTTATATTAATAATTAAAACAAATGCAATAGTAAGTCCCCTAGAAGGAACACTTGTCAAATAGTTTAATATTGTCTATTCTGAAGCTTTCAGTTGAATCCAATTAATACTGGAGTGTGACAGTGGAGGACCTTCAGCTGATGCTTTTCAAATTCATCAAAAATTGTAATGAGTACTTGTATCCATATCCTGTCTAAGACAAGTCCATCTTTCAGAAATGCAGGAGAATAGGAACTTGGCCAGTCATAAAAGTCTAGATTTATATTTAAATTGTTAATCCTGTGCTATCATTCATTACATGTAATTGGTTTCTTAATTGCATCTCCTCAAAATCCTATCTGTTCAAAGTTCAGCAACCTCTTGCTGTTGAGAGCAGCAGAGTCCAATCTTCACTTAAATGTATTCATCTTTTCCAGGTGTTACCAGAATTTCAGTAATGAACTCACTGAGACATATCTAACACAAAGTCACTAAGTAAAGAATGTGATGGCTCATCTTGTGCGACATTAATCATGCTTAAAGGAAACCAGTGACACTTTATTCACAATTAAAAAATAATTTTAAAAAAATTACTAACTTAGGTAGTTTCCAAAGTCTTTTTCTGCCTTCTGGTAGTGATCTGCATCCCTCTACAGTAAACAGGCAGATTGGCAAGAGTCTATTTCCTTAGTTACTTTTTAAGAATCCCTGTGTCTGTTTCATTCTTAACATCAGAGATATGCTGGTTGAAATCCGTTGAATTAGTAAATAAATGAAGAAGACAGGATGTCTGATTAGAAATGTTGTAAGGAAAAAGAATATGCATAATGGCTGAGGAATTTATTTCAGGCTCATTTTTCTGGTGCAAGGCTGTACCCAAGTCAGCAAACCCCAAATGCAAAGATGTAGAGAAAATGTAGAGATGTAGCAATGTAGATCTATGTAGAGATAAAGCTGCAAACAGATGAAGATTTTTTCAAGGCCTTGAAAAACCTGTCCATCTCTGCATTTGCACTTTTTGGAAAGAAAGATAACTCATCCCTTAAAAAAAAAAAGGCAAAGACACAGTGTGAATATCCATGCATGAAACCTGTGGACAATAGAACGATAGGTTTCAGTTCATGAATGTGTTGTAAATTCACTTATATACCTTGTTTGCCATGAAGTAAGATCTGCTGTGGAAATTGCTGATTCTTATAACCAGCCGTTACTAGCTTTACTACTCACTTGAAAGTCATCTTGGTGAGCTTTGAAGAAGCTGGTTATCATAGTTCATACTAAAATCAATGCAAACTCCATGAGGTTGTTTAAAAGGACCCTAAAACATATTGCATTTAAAACAGTAGCTTAGTCTTAGTATGATTTTGTTTTTCTGTATATTTCTACAACAAACCATTTTTCCCATACAAGTAACTATGAATGCTGTTTGTGTTCTGCACTTACAGCACACATTGTGTGCAATTTGGAAATACAGTTGTTCAGAAAGCAGTACTGTGATCATTCTTCTCCTACTGTCAAAGCGTAGTTGCATATAAATACGCAGATATATCTAAGTGTGTAGTTGTGTTATAGATGCCTGTCATTTTAAAGTTTTATCAAGATGAACCCTCTGTTCATCATCTGTCCACTTAGTTGCCTCTGTTAGTTGTCAAAGGATTTGTTATATGACAGTAAAACTTATGTTACTTTGGAGGAAGGAGAGGGACAGAGAAAAAAACTGTCTAAGGAAGAACAATGTGGAGTAAATGATTTATATAACATCATGGTTGCTAAGTAAAGATAAGCAAATGGCCTCATTTAATAAACATTGTTTTCTTGACCAAAATATGTCTTCTTTATGTGTAATATTTGTGTGTATTCCTTAGTATGATTTATAGCAGAATTTTCATTCCTGCTGCACTCCTATAACAAGAGAAAATTGCTCACATGCTGATCTGTCATTTTAATGCAGTGGAAAAGTGTCATCTTGCAGAACTGGTGAGTGAAGATTTTGAGGAGGGTGCCTTGGCTGAACTGAGAAGCAGGCACTTCAGTGAACAGTTACTTGCAATTCTATTTGAGGTACCTTGGTAGCTTTGAAAACATCCTCTTAATGACAGTGACTGAATGAAAGCAAAAAGCTGAAGAGCCACTTACAGGACCTGTCTGTGAATGACAGAGTAAAACGTTCTTAAAATTGAAACTGGAGCTCTTTTGCCCAGCTCAGGCCCAAGTCAGGACGGATGTGCTTCTCCCAAAGAAGATTCAGAGTTACCCTTTTGAAAATCAGAAATGGGACTGGAAGTACACACAGTGTTTTTTACAATCAAAATATGGAAACAGAAAAAAGGTCTGTAATTCCAGTTTTTCTGAACAGAAAGAGGTGCTGCAACTTTCAAGAAAATGTCCATCAGAGAGCATTTTGAAGACCTTGCTAAAGAACAGTTTCCTCTGTGGCATGCAATGTGTTGTGTAAAAATATTAATTTCTCTATTCTGTGAAATTTTTATCTCATATTGTTTTATTATTTTCACTTTTTATGTGACAGTAAAACTTCATCTAGGAATTAAAAAAAACATTAGAAGACTTTTCAAACATGTTTTTTTTTCTTACTTCTATTATGAAATGCAATTCCAACAACTGTATCTAGATACATATTTTATTGCTTTTTTTATAATTCTGTTGGCTAAGAGGAGAATAAATTGGACATAATTGGGCAAATTACATTGCATCATTTGATTATTTCTATCACCCCTTTCTCTAGTATGCATAAAATAGAATCTCTGCTTATCTCAAAGGTTTAAAAGAAGTTGTGAGTTGTGATAGTTGAATGCAAAATTTCACAAATTATTTTCAGTGTTTGTCATTCTCAGACATTTTAGCAAGCACTGCTCTACCAAAAAAAATATAATAACAAATTATTGTAAAAGTAATATAAATATAATTTCCTACTTTTTCATTTATGAGGGAAAAAGTGAGCAGATATCCAGTTTTAACTAAAAAAAACAACAAAACTTTTTTTACAGAAACATGATTTGGCGAGGAATAGAAGATATTTGTAAGAAAAAATCAAACTTGAATGAGGACTGATCTGTTTTTAGAAGAACTTGTGCAGGAATAGATGGTATGATGCTCTGTTGTGCAGTTTAGTGAACAGTCATAGATTTCAATACTAAACAAAATAGTAAATCAGTGAAAAGGTCGCAGAGACACCCTGTATTAAAAAATGGTTGTTGTGCTTGAACAACAGTTTATGCTGCTGTTCCAAGATGTTCTTAGACAGAGTTCCTAGGAATACAATTATGCATTCTTACCCTGTTTCCCTATAGGTAAGTATTATACCTTCTCTAGGCTAAAGGCTTTTAACCTACAGTATAGTTTTAGTCAAAATTTATGAGAACAGAGAATAAAACAATTTGGGGCAACATGGCAAGACCCATGCCTTATTATTTCTCTTTCTAACTCAATGGTTTGTGCTTTTCTGGCAGGGAAATTAGGAATTTGCCTTTTACTTCAGCTAGACTGGACAGGATTTACTATCGCTCAGTTCATCTGATATCAGTCTTACTGATGCAATGTAGTAAGATCTTTACTAGCTGAGTTTAGCATATTATGTAGACACATAACCCACCTAAAATACCTTATCAGGCAGCATGCTTTGCTTTTCCTCTTTGTTTTACAGGTGTAAATTGCTTTTCAGAATGCACAGGAGTACCAGACAAAATGAACATATATCAAAGATGTACAGCATCATAATGTAAAGAACATAATTCATGCAACAAACATCCATTTAAATCAACAGTGTGAAAATGTGTGCAAGACACTTCTGTTTCACTGAAGTCCTGCAAAAATCTTGGCTTTGAAGAATTAAGAGGCTGTTATTGAATATGTCCTGCATCATTTTAGTTCTGGTCCTCTGAAGCAATAGTTAAAATTTCAACCAAGTGCAGAGACATTAGCAGGGAATATTAAAATGCTGAAAATGTAACCTAGAAAATCATGTTAGCATATGAAGGACTGCTGAGATAGCTAGAAATAAGGCCCAGTTCTCTATAAACCAGAAGGCTTCAGTAGACAGTGAACAACATTTCTCAGTTTTCTGCAGCCTTCCATGGCCTTCCAGCATTTTGCTGACACTTTCTAGATAGAAGTTTAACAATGAATTATATAAAAAATTATGTTATTTAACTCAGTGTTGGAAATGGATAGTTAGCTTTATGATCTGTGTAACAACAGAATCGTGAAGTTGTCCCAGGGTGACTATGGTGCCTGTATCCCCAAGTGTCTGTTCTGTGTGTGCTGTGTGTTCTGTACCTTTAAGACTGGTTCTGAGAGGGAGCAGGGAAAGAAGAAATGTGCAGTTTGTTTTGAAAAAACAGTGTTCACTCCTCTTCATTTGCTCTTCATTCTTGTGTGAGTGAGAGAATTTTTTTTTTTTCTTTTTAGTTAATCTAGCTAGCTGAGGCAAAGAATCTTCCTGGACTGTTTTTTTCCTTTTTTCTTGGGACTGTTTAAATCTGCTCTGGACTGAAAAAACCCAGAGGAGCACCAGGAGCTGCACCTGTGGCCCACCGGGCCTGGACCTCAGCATTTTCCAGCGCCGAAGGGAATGGGACTGATAAGAGTCTGAGAGAGCTGAGCTGACCCACGGCAAGGACTTCTCTCAGTTTTTGTGTCTCTCTTCAGAGAGGCGAGAGGTTTTATTGTTTCATATTATTCATTCCTTATGCTTGTGGGCAGTTTGTTTGTTAAATAAATAGTTTTTTCCACTTTTCTCTGAGGAAGTTCTTTCCCCGGACCGACTGGGGGGAGGGGCCATTTAGGTTTGCTCTCCAGAGGAACCCCATTCGGGATTTGCCCTAAATTTGCTCTAAACCAGAACAGAAGTTCAAACCCAAGAATCAACATGTAAATTATTGAAAGGATTGTAATACATGGTATAACATAATTTGTGCTTGAGAATTAAAGATTCTAGGAATTGTGAAACCGCAGTCAGGAACAGGGGAAGAAATCGATTTGCAACAGACAAGAAGGTGTGATGGAGCACAGATGGGCTGCCTCCAGTGATGGGTCTGATTACACCCCCGTGATAAGCACCCAATATGCATCTCCAATAAGATAATATTTGTCGTCAACAGCATGCATTCCCAAACCCATTCCCATGGAGAGAATCAAGTATTCATCTCTTCCCAGAAAACCTTTCATCAGACTGGCAGCAAGAAAAGAAGCTACATGAATATTCCAGAAGAACAAGAGCAACAAAAGAATGAGAAAACCCCTGTTCAGACGGAAAACAGTATAAGAACAGACCCTGCAAAGGCAGAATTTGTGAACAGAGGGGAATTCGGAGTGGTAGAGTCCGAACCTAAGTTCACCCAGTGTTGACCCCAGGCTCGGCACTGTTTTTTGATTGTGGCTTTCCGATACTGATTTTGATACTGCAATAAAATCCACTTTAATTATCAATTTGGTTACGTTGTTTATAACAGAATCAACAGGTAAATTGAGTGAAATTCTCAAATTTCAACTGGAACCTCCTTGTCTTTGATTTGAGAGGGGGTGGAGTCCTCAGAATAGAATTACGTGCATTTTTTCAAATTTTTTTTCTGAGTTGGGTGTGAGAGACTGAAACGTTAATGATTAATGCTTCAAACAACTGGCCTTTTCAAAAGGCAGAGGCTGCTTTGCTGATGACTAAGATAACAGCCCAGGGCTGATGGGGTGAGCACCAGAGGATGACCATCACAAAATAACTTTTGTTTATCAAGGAGCTAGGGTTTAAGCCAGATAAGGGAGAAGACTGATAAGAAACAGGTAGCCGGATAGTGCTTTTTATCATGCCAATGTCCTCCCTGGAACAACCTGATCAGGTGTGAAACTCCTCTTGTGGATATGAAGGTATCTGGCCCTTCTGATGGGGCATAACTGGCTCAGCTAAGCTGATGTGAGAGGCAGCTGTGATGTCTTAGAAGGTGCCTAGGTGTTCCCATAAACCTGAAGGTGTGTTAACCCACTGAACTGTGTTTCGTGGGCTTCCCTTGCTCCTGACTGATCCAGACTATGACCATCACTTCAACCAGTGGACATTGAAATTGCAAAAATCAGGTCTCATTCCTGACCCATGGGTAGTGACATCTGTCTACTCTTATTTTTTCTCTCTTTCTTTCTCTCTTCTCCTCACTTCTTCTCAAAACATATTGTAAACCAGACTAAACAATCCAGGCCAATACGTCTCTTAGCGCCTTGTGTCTGGATAAGTTAAAGTTGGCAAATTTTAAGTTTAAGTTTGTGAAATGCCTTCCTCTGAATGTTGTTTTACATTTGCCAAGTACCTTTTTTTACTTTAATATTCTAAAGTTTGCAAATTAAATTTGCCACTGGAGAGTCTGAGAATTTTCTTGTTTCTCCTGTGCACTGCCCAGAGGGAATCAAGCAACCTACTCCGAAACCATCTCAGCAGACCAGGGCATAACACATAAAAACTTGAAAATCATAAGAGCAGAACTCCTTTTGCTGTGTTGAATCTAGCAAAAAGATATAAAAATAAACAGACAAAAGGAACTGTAAGTCTAAACATCGCAAGCCCTGCAGAGCTGACAAAACCAAAGAAGTGGTGCTGCAAATATTTACTACCAAGTCATTCTAATGTTTTTATTATGTCTTGATCTTCAATAGGCTGGTAAACCTCTCAAATGCGGTGTGTCCTTGTGTACTGGGAGTATGCCATCAAAGTGTCCAAGTGTGTACTGTAACTGCTTTTTCTCTTCAGAGGAGGGCTGCTCAGGAGAGGTGATCTTTGAATCTTGTAAAATTTAGTGGAGGCAGCAATAGAAACCATTTAGAACTTGATTAGCCCTGTCATTTTTTTCCCCACACTAAAATTACATAAATTGAATATCAAAGGATTTAGAAACTCCACAGGTGGAAGTGTCATAATTTGTCCAAATACCAAGGTTTGAGGTTAGTATCTTGATTTCTGTGCAACAGAACTAAACTGTCAGGACGAGATTCTTATGTCATCAGGGGTGGGCTTGACCACTGTCTTGTTCAGAGGAGACAGGCTTGTCCTATTTTCTGGTGATTGCTGGGAAAGAAGGGAAAAGAAGAAGGAAATATGAGAGACTGTTAAGTATGAAAGAGGGACAAAGTAGTGCCATTTCACCTGGATGATTAAACTCAATGTATGGATGAGACTAACCAAAGCTATCACCTCTAATAATTTTTCTTTCTGCATTCAAGTTCAGCCTTTTGTCAATAAATTGTATGGAATAATTTCTAATTACAACACAGCTGTACAAGCCTAAGATTATTGTTATAAGTACCTTTCATTCACTTAATTCTAAATATATACTCATCCACTCAAAGAATTTGTGATGTCAAAGAGATTCTGGATCTAGAAAAGGCATCAAATGGCATGAGCAGGTGAATTACTTGCCAAATATGAAACTGTTTTCATGAAAGTACATTCAAGAAGAAAGCTATAGTGCTGGTCACACTATATCTCTCTTTCCCATGCATATTCTTGAGAGACAAATGGCAAGATGGTTTATAAAAAACTTTTCAGTGGTAACAGATAAGTAAACCTGTATTTATAGTTTTGATCATCTTTAAAATGCTCTGTTGTTCTTACTTTGAATCCAAATTCCCAAATGTTTTTTCATGTATGTATTATAGATGAACAATGCAATGGTTGGCTCTCACAATTAGGGGATGAATACTATGTGTATGTTAAGAGAAGTTTTATAGATATATAGTTATGTTATTGCCATATGTCCTCCCATAGTTCTCTTTCCCCTCCCCCTTTACTTTTGTCATGGGATGGCCTTGGGAGTCAGGGCATTGGGGGAGGGCTGGCTTGTTACTAGGAGGCACAGCATGGCAACAACTGACCTCCAATCAAAGTGCAAGAAAGTGATCTCCACCAATGGATGGTAAAGAGAAGTTGACTGACAGGCCTTGGGAGGGACCAAGGTTGGCTGATGTAACACCAGGCGTATAAAAGGTAGTGCAGCCATTTTGTAGACAAGCACATGGCAGGTGGCAGCGCTGCTCTTTCCCCTTTTTCAGTCTTTTTTTGTATTTTGTTAAGGTTAAATAAACCTTTGAAATTTTAAAAGTGAGCATTATTTCTTGCATAGGTTTGGGTACACTGATCTCCATGGCCACTTCTCACTGCCCCTCTATTTTGATCATTTCGCAGTCAAAAGGTACCTAGATATGAAAGGATTCTTCTCACACATGCTGTGGAATAGTCATTAATTCGTACTAATTTTTAGTGATCTTTGCCTTCAAAATCAGACTCTTAGTTAAAAAATAACTCAACCCAGCCTAATGCTGGCACAACTGCACCTGGTTTTGCTTTGTATTCTTTTGATGAAGAAGGAAAAACTGGAATTTTTATGTACTCCATCTCTGGTTAAGTAGATAATGAAGGCTTAAAATAGTCAATTAGGAAAGTGGCTGCTGTACCAAAGCTGCAGAAACAGGCTATGGATGTGGATCAGATGGAGTTGAGAATATAATATCAAAGTTGTTTCACAAAAGTTTGATAATTCTTCACTGTTTATGCCATGTCTAAATTTCATTAATATCTAGAATTGTCATGTATTGCAAGTGATGTCTCGAGTTTCTCTGATTCTGTGGTTAAAAAGCTGTTGTGTTTTGCTTTTAAATTAAGCAAAGGTATTCCAGGTAAAAGTGATTGTCTAAGACCATCTCTCAGGTTTTTCCTGCATAATACATATACCTGTATGTCTTTTATGGAGAAGGGGTGATACAATATTGCTAAATATGGAGATTTCACCAAGCTGGGGTTTAAGAGAAATTAAACTTACAAACCTTCAAACTTCTCCAAGTTTTCATAACGGCTAAATGTGGTTACACAAATATGTTCCCAGAAAAAGTGTATAAATAAATCATAATTCATTCACAAGTATCAATAAGTTCTGCTACACTATTTTGGTATTTTTTCACTTGAATTAATGATCATAGAGCTCCAGTGGATTTTTTTTTTTTCTGAGTTAAACTCTGGCAATCAAAACAGACTCTCACCTCAGAAAGGTAAATGACAACATGCTGAGAATATAGTGATAGTCACAGTTTGCTCTTCAACACAAATCAGTATCTAGGCTTTTCTGGACATCAAGAGACAAAATTGGGCACCTCATGCCCAATAGATATCATGCCAAAAAAATCTGCCTGAAATGCAGTTGTGGCAGATGTTGAAGATGTCCTTCCAGGTCAAAGTTCATTTTGAGTCCAGTCTATTTTCTTATTAGAGAAGATCAGGGGAATCTTCTCAGGGCCTTTTTCATGCAATCAGAGTTACAAGCTATGCTTTTTGGCTCAAGTAACTCATTAATGACATGAAAAGGAACAGCAAGCCAGCTCTTCTTTGAGAAAATTATGTGGTAATGATAAGCTGCCTAATCCTTCAGGAGAACAGTCCATTTGGCAGAAGGGGTAATTTACATGTATTTGAAAGATCACCATGAAAGCCCCTTGAAGACTGGCAGCTGACTGCCATACAGGGGGATGGGTTTTGTTTGTGCTTGCCAGCCAGTCTAGGCTATTCGCCCAATAACCCTCTCTCAGTGCCTTTTAAAGAGCTCTGTGTAGACCCATTCAGAGCCCTTCATCACACCAGAAAGAGAATAAAGAGGCCTCCACACTCATACAAGAAGGAAAGAAACCAAAGCATCTGGTTCTGTGAAAGTAAATCTGGGTAGCTGCTAACGACTCTTTACAGCAGCCCCAGGGATGACGTGAATAACAGAAGTTTGAATGCGTTTTTTCATTACTCAGCAATGGAATAGCTTCATGTAAGCTGCAGCTGTTTTGGGTTGGGGAAAAGAGTAGATAGCTGTCAAATTACTGAAGTCCAAGGTGAGCCAAAAAGCTCAGAAAAATGTGATATTCATGTAAATGTGTTGAGAAACTAGGTTTGTTGCAACCCAGTCACACAGTTAGGTTTATAGTTCTGTTGTGAAAAGTGCAAGCATTAAAATAGTGATAATGTAATCCAGCTTCCTCCAAAACTGGGATTTCCCTTCCAAGCAAGGCAAGATCGAGCAAAACATCTCTGAATAGCAGAGGAAAAAGGAAGCTGTGACATAACCTTCCACAACTTCCCAGGCACCCAGATTGCTGTACTGGCAAAGCTTGTTCATGGAGAGCACAAGCAAAGCTCATCAAGGGTGTATGATATGTCTGTACTAGATCTCTGTGGAGTGACTTGAGACCAAACAGGTTAGGAAATGCTAGACTCAGCTGTAAGTGAAGTTCAAGAGAAGGAAAACAAATTGACCCTTAAATCACAGTTTTTTTGTAGTCCTAGATTGTTAGATGGACTTCTTAAAGGGTAATAAACTCCCATCTGGTTTAGTTAGGAAGAAAACATGGTGTGTGCAACTGTGGCTGAACTCATACCAAGCAGAGCTCCAAAGGGGAGAGGTCCTCAGTGAGCTTCTCCCAGACCTTGTAGTTACAGTTAGTATTTCCTGCAGTTACACTAAGAGAATGCACAATATTCCCTATGCCAAACCTTTCACCTCTCCAAGGGCACTGAAACTGGACAGGAAACCAGCAGCCTTCCTCCCTGACCTGGAGGGATACATCACATTCCTCCGCACTTGGAGAAATACCATCAGTGAGTTGTGACTGAACAAACAAACATATCTGGTCTGCCACCTCTTACAGAAATGTGATGCCTTATGAAACCCTATGGACAGTGTTTTCCAGATACTTCTTGTGCCCTTGGATTACCTGATTTGTCTGTGTGTTCCTCCTCACCTCACCACTCATCAGTGTCTGTAAGGAAAGACCAATCTTCACTGGCATCACAGTGAGCACAAGTGCCCAGTGGTGACTGGGTACGCTACCCTTTCATTTCAGACAGCAGCTAATATCATTGTGTGCACCAATGTTTTTGACAGATAAAGCCCCAAACACACAAAACCAAACAAAGACACCCNCTAGTCCAAAGTCATGCAACGAGGATAAATCCTCAAAATGTTATTGTGTCATAAAAAGGTTTCCAGGCCATTCTACTCCATAAAAATACATACAATAGTCCATGAGTTCAGACCTAAGTTTTCAAATGAATGCTATATAATTTTGTGTGTCATTCACACCAACAGTTTCATCATACCTGGTGAGGAAATCTGACTCTACTGACAAATCTCTTAGCAGCAAAGGCACTAACACAGTCAGGAGTACCACTGTAGAGTGAACTTAGGCTTGCTGATAAAATTCTAAAATTAAATGTGGATGTATTGGTAAGTACATGATGGTTGTATTTCATATCCTTTACTTCTTGGGTTGGATCAATGGAAGCAGGGGACTGGGCTGAACTCTGATGAGCAGAAACCTGGTTTTGTGCCATGCTGTGTATTGCAGAAGAGGACACAGTTACACGCTGTGTTGAGAGTGAGGAAAGCTTAGCATAAGGTAAACTTTCTTAAGTTTTCCAGCATCCAATCCAAAAATGAATGTCAAAGGCAATATGAAAACAATAGGCATTGTTTTCCAGAGGGTGAATGGTTTCTTGGTGGGTTGTGTTTTTGCCATGCAGATGAATCTCTGCTTTTCTTTCTGGTCAATATACCACTTGATGAAAGAACCTCCGAAAATCAGAGATGAATGACTCCTTAGCTGTTTCTCTTATACCCTCACTGAGAATGTTTTACATTGTCGGTGGTGGATGAAGTACAGTTTTCTGTGCCTTGTGCAAGAGCTGTAAGAGTGCGCACAGCATCCCAGCAGTCAGTCTGAAAATGCACACAATCTCCTGGAGCATAGGGCCAGAAAATCTGGTGAGGTTTTAAAAGGGTTGTTTTGTCAAGGGGAGTTCCTGTGCATATTGATCAGGAACAAGTGAATCAGATGAGTACCCTGGTGTTGGGGAAGTTGTTGCCACTCATGCTGTAGCTCCTGCAAAACCATGGCACTGTGCTTGGAGAACTTGCATCTTACGCCTCACATGTCTTTCCAGTGCATGACTGTGATGTCAGCTGGCCAGAAACAGAAAAGGGCTAGTGAAGGATGGGAAATAACCTCTGAGATTAGCCTGATGGCTGTGCCCCTTAGCCCAAGGGATTAGGACTAGGTAAGACTTTTCTTCAGTTTAAGGCCCAGTTTGTGATTGCCAAACCTGCAGTTTGTACAGACTTTGTACAAACCTGTACTTTTTTCTTTTTTTTTTCTTCTTAGGTTTTCCATCTATACTGTCTCTAAGCATCAAAAATCACATGTACTGCAGTTCAAATTAGAAGGATTATACACAAGTCCCAGTCTTCGCAATTTGGAAAACATCCATAATGGAATTAAACAGAAAAAGAATATTTAAACAGTGACAGAAACGCAAAAGAGAGGATTCTTCATGGATATTTTCCAAATTACTCTCTGGGAGATTCATTCTGATGTTGCAAATTCCCTGTGAATGTGCCATTTGCTACAGAATTCAGTTTTCCCATGACACAGAAAAATAAGTGGCATTGCTGTAAAAAAAACTAAGTCATTCTGATGAGTATGATGTCTCTAGTATTAGGTTTTAAATTTAACATAGTACATTTGACTCTGCTATTTATTATTCCCACTCTGTGGGATTTTGGAACATAGTTTACTCTCAGTGATTTACTTTATACATGAGACCAGCTGTAGTTTTTTTTTTGTAGTTTTTTTGTATTATGTCTGCTTTAACTCATAATTGAGAGTAAAAGCAAATTAGCATGACTATATTGAAAGGATTCAGTTGTGAGATCAAAGAGAAGTAATAGAGGCAATGCTTACCTGGTAACATTGTCTCTAAGGTTCAGTACAGTGCAAGACTTGTGGTTCGCTAAACCACTCTCCATCATATTCCTGGATAACTGAGGAGGTCTCAGATTATATGGCTGGTTGGCCAATGTGACATGAATCTACAAGTAGGGCCACAAGGAGGATCCAGGGAACTACATGCATCTCAGCTTGACCTTGGTGCCTGACAGGGTTTTGGAGCAGGTCATCTTGAATGTGGTCATGTTTATTCATGGTCTGAATGAGGAGATTGAGTCTACCATTAATGAATTTGTGGATGACACCAAGCTGGGGGAGAGTACAGGTGTGCTGGAGGGCAGGAAGGCTCTGCAAAAGGATATGGACAGGCTGGATCAATGGGCTGAAGCCAGGAATTAGGTTCGATAAGGCCGGGTGCCTGCTCCTACGCTTGGGTCACAAAAACCTCATGTTGAGATACAGGCTGGGGGAAGAGTGTCTGGAAAGTGGTCCAGCAGAAGAGTGGGGAGTGGGGTGCTGGTCAGCAGCAGCTGACTATGAGCCAGTGTGTGCCCAGGTAGCTAAGAAGGTCAATGGGATGCTGGGCTGTATCTGAAATTACGTGGCCAGCAGGACCAGGGAAGTGATTCTTCTGGTGTACACGGCACTGGTGAGGCCACAGCTTGAGTTCTATATCCAGTTCTGGGCCGTTCAATTCAGGAAGGACTTTTATACCAAATGATGGTTCTAAATGAAACAAACCTCAAGCATATAGCAAACAATGGAAGCATCAGTTCCCCCATCAGATGTCTTGCTGCAAAAAGGAATGTGGATCAAAATGAAGAGCTAATAGCTATATGAAAGAATGGATGAGAATTGAATTTGAGGAGTGGTGATTTCAGTAGCCACTGACTAGTGGATTTCCCCAGGGTACTGAAACATGTAAGTACTATCTGATTGACTCTTGCAGAATTAGAAAATCAACTGATCCTGGGGCAAAAAGTCTAGAGGCCAGTGTAGTACTGATCAGAAGTAAAATGACATGCAGGAGCCTGAATGACAGACCTCTGTAATACATTCTGAGTTCAAAGCACCCTGCAAATGTGGCATGTCTGATTTGGAAATCAATAGTTCTTTGCCTTAATCACTTTGGTAACATAGAGTAATTACAGACTATTACTTCTGAAGGAACATTAAAAAAATCAAAGCAATTAAAGGAAGTGTGAAATGAGCAAATAGTACAGAAAAGCAGCCATTCTTATTTACTTATTAGTTATGCAGGTGTTCAGGGAATACCTGCTATTCAGAATTACATGCTGATTTTTTCTGTTCAGTTACATTTTGCAATCTGTTTTGTTTTTAGGGGAAACCAAAGACTGAACCAAAAGGAAACAAATAGGCAACTGTATGTTTTCGGACCAGAAATTAAATCTTTTCAACCGGAATTTCTAAAATAGACACTTCTAGAAATTCTGGAGCCCTAGCTGAAGATGTGAATACAGACACAATTTAGTGGCAGAATGGTCAAGCAGAAGAATTAAACTGCCTTAGTTTCAGACCTTCGAAAAAAAGATGGAGGCTTAAATGATTCAATACATGAGAAACTGTGCTTATCCTTAATAGAGAATATTTTACAAAATGCTCTATGTCTTGTATTTCATGCACTTTTACCAACTCAAGATTTTTCCATTTTGCAATGAAATAAATGAAATAATCAGTGATTGATTGGATCAGTCCGATGGAACACTGAGTGAACATGAGATAATAATGCATGCACAGATGAAAGTATTCAGCAGTTTTTGTCAGTGAACAATGTGGACCTGGAGATGTTTTCATCCATAGACTGGTTTACTTGTTCAGTATTTTGCTCTAGTAAAACCGTGGAATGAGGGCAGTTGAGAAGAGCAGAGTATGAAAAATAATGAATAGGAAGATGGTTTGAATAGGAGCATAGTTTAATTTTGAGTGTTTACTCCCTTGTCTTTGTAACACAAAGAGAATCTTTCAAGATATTTAACTGTAGCAAACAGCTAAATAATATCCAAAGAGCTCTTTTTCATTTACCATGCTGTCAGACTATGGAAATCATTGTCCAAGAAGTTATTAAAGATCAGATCATACCAAGATTAAAAAATTCTAAAATATTTACTATTTGGTATATTTGGGCAGACCTTATGTACGAAATATGCGTTATAATGCTTCCTTCTTCTCAGTCATTCACTTGAGTTGCTCTAAAAAGATCAGGCACCTGGCAGACCAAAGCCAAACTAAAAATATCTGCTTTGTTTCTATAGGCTGGAAAAGAGGTAAGAATTAAAGGATCAGAAACTATAATGATTGAATCAGGAGGTATTTTGGGGGATCCCAATTCTTAGTAGTCTCATGCTCTTTATTACAATTGTTTCTTTAACTTTATGCAGTTTTCCTCTCAGACCACTTTATGGTTTAGGCTAATCATAATTTTCTGCACCTTTCTGATTTTTTTCAGGTCTTTTATGAGTGCAAATAATTAGAATTGGATACCACTTTCCGGGTGTGATTTGGTATAATATCTTTAATTTTAATATTCCACTCCATCTGCTGGAATTATCCTCTTTTTTTTCATTAGTGCTTTAAAGCACATTCACCACTGCCTGTGAATGAGATTGCAGGAGAAGATTTGATAGAATTTATGCTTTATAATGTAGTGATCCTTTGACTTGGCAGGAAAGCCATCACTGGTATAGTCCTGGGTAAATTAAGGATTATATTATTCTATGCATATAGAGCAAACCAGCCTCATCTGCTTGCTGAGCTACTATATCAGACCCATAAAGAAGGAGTGAACAGAGACTAGAATTTAAAATTTACTTGTTTTACTCTGCTTACTGTTACCCAGAGAGAGTCTGAAATTCCTTGGGAGTCGCTGATGACTTCTCAATTTCAACTTTCGGGTTTACTTCAGTGCTCAAGACTGGAAATATAATAAGAAAAATCTATCTTTCTTATTGCTGAACTCCAGGCAACATTAATTTGTAAAGACAGACTTCACAGTTCAGAACGACTGCCTGTGTAGCAGTCATTATTTTTATCGGGACACAGAGATGGGTGAAACAAAGATTACAGAGTTGTACCACCCCTTGCTAACTTCTAATAATACACAAGTAGCCTACATTGATAATATTTCTGCACCTATTGACAATCAAAGAATCTCTTCTTGAAGTACTTCCAGACATCATTTTTCGCCCTTAGATCATATCCCCTCAGCCCCATATGGTCTGCTGTTTTGGAGTAGTCCAAAGAAATAATCCAAGAGAAAGTGGCCAGTTTTCCAAAAGGATTTAGTTTTCCTCTTGTAGTGGGTTCTAAAAGAATTTGAATCAATGGTCAGTCTCTGAAAAGTGAACAAAAAGTTATCTTTTACACAACTGTGACTGAACTTGTAACCAGAAAGTTGCAGGGATAACCAAAACCTTGTAAAGGATGTCTGTTGGACTTGATGAGAACATGGTTGAGTCCTCATGCCTAAAAGGCAGATTTTCCCACTTCTGTCCAACAATACACCAACTCACAGCATCTCTGGCAGAGGTCGATTCAAAGCTACAAGGACTAAAAAGAGAGTTTGCCCACCCACACCTGAGAGTGACCTGGGCAAGAGCTGTTAGCAGTAATGATCAGGTGTGCACGACTGACTGTCAGTCTCAAACTCTTCCCTGTGAAATGGATGCTCCCATGACCAGCTCAGGGTTCGCAATACTTTAATGACTGCAGGGTGGCAATGTGTGATTCTGCAATCTCCTTCCAGACATGGTACATCCATCTCCTACCATGAACATCTCTCATTTTTTGGATAATCCTGCTCTGGGTGGGATTTCCAAGCTAATGGCTGTCCAGCACCTCTTTTTTTATTCCCAGAAGAAAAAGCCACCCACCCCCCCACCCCCTTCCCCCAACAGGTCAGGACTGACAGCAACCCTCTAATCTTTGCTGATACTACTCCAAATAGGGGTTCTGGGTTAAGAGGCTCTTTTTGTTAACACAGGTAGATTTTAAAACCTTCTGCAACAGTCAGTGTAAGATTTAAATGTAAGTGTGAGGTCTGCACCCAGCAAAAGCAGAGAAAAGTAGAAGAAAAGAAGAAAGAAAGGAATACAAGCAGGTTGACACTCAACACCAGGGTTCTGTTCATCATTAAACTTTAAACAGGCTCAATCCTCCTCATTTCACTTGTATGAGAAATTGAAATGGTCTGTCACACACACTTGCATATTCTTTCACACTCCTCTCTTCCTAACACTGCCAGATATATCTATCCTTAGTCATCCTTCTTTAAATTCTTTAAATTTAAATTTGATAATTTTCTAGATTTGGGAATTAGTGTGTATGTGCACTTTGTCAGATTAATTCTTGGTTAGTACAGCTCCATTTGATGAAAAAGGGAGTTGCTGAATTAGCAAGTGACAAAGATATGGTTCTTCATTTATAATAAAAATCCCATTTTACCAACAGATGGCTTTCAGCAACCCCATAAGAAATTATTTATGCTTTTACTCTCATGTTTCCTGTGTTTTATTTTCTGTCAAGTTAGATTCTGAATTTATGAATATTATGATCCTCGTGTTTTTCTCATTGGGAATTTGGCCATTAGCCTAATTACTACTCTCAATCCTAGAGATCCCACAGTATAGGCATCTTTTGATCTCTTTTCCCCAAATGAGTTTCTGTTTTTTTCTTTCTCTGAGTGTACATGTGGCCTTTAGTCACAGGAAAATCCATATGTGTAACTCATGTGTTTATTAGGCTGCATTGGGGTGCTTGTGCTCAGAAGAGTAGGAGAAAAACCTATCGCTGTCATGGGTAGTAAATACTATCTTGTCTTAGTTCAAAAAGACTGTGGCAGAAGAGAAGGAAATGTCATCTCTGTATGTGCCACGGCTGAAGAAGTCAACAAAATTCATGTAGGCGAGACATGGGCTAGCAACACCCCTAGCTGGCCAGAAGAGAATCAGGGTAAGTGTGCATAAAATAGACTTTGATACTGTGATGCTCTTTTCTAGATAATTTTAAAAGTCAACTCTGGGCTGGAAAAAGAACCCCTGCCATTATATTTTTTATAAAGGATCTAACATTACTCTTCTTCAAAAATTTCCTTAGGACTTTTTACAACATTTAATTCTCAGGGTATTGTCTTTGATTAAATTAGTGAGTGTGTGGGGTTTTAATATAGTCTTTGTTCAGACTTATGCAGCCTAGTTAAGTGTTCTCTACTTTCACTACCTCTGGGAATATTTGCTCTTCCTCTCCTGTAGAGTTGCAGAAAGAAGTGCTTAATACATACTCCAGAACCTACAGAAACCTTTGTATTGCTTACATTTGAGAATATAAAATTAATTCTACTAGTTGTAGTATTTTTCTCAAAAGATTTCAGATATCTTGAAAGGAAAAGAGCTTCCTTTTTCAATATTCTTACTGCAATATGAGCACTCTTCTTTTTCAATGTTTTGGGGCAATTTCAGCATGTCTGGCCTGGGGACACAGCTTATGCTCCATGGATTTCACTTAAACTCAGCCAAAGAAGTTCTCATTTTGTAGCATGTACACTGATAAAGCCATCTCTATGTTGAAAATACTTTGCCTAGATGAAAAGGATATGTTTTTGCAGTTAACAGGTACTGAATTAGAGTAGTGCAGCCTAGTGAAGTTCCCCAACCCAGGACCCATGCAAAGATGCACAGGTCATACTCTCAAATTCCCTACCTAAGGCTTTGTATCCTTGTATCACATCCCCTGAGCCCAGATAAACGTGTATAAACACAAACTCACAGAGTGTACATAGTGTTGCGGTGGTGCGTGTCCCTCAACGCTTGGCTAGCCCTGACATGCCCCCACAGGATCTTGGTGTGTGGGTCCTTGGCAGCCAACCCGCTCTGCCGTGTCGCGATGGTGAAGGAAAAAAGATGGGACTCTCCAAGGCTCAACGAGAACTCAGGTTTATTGGGCAGAAGGATAGAAGCCCTCACCCTGAGACCGGTGCCTCAGAGAGACCGCGAGTCTGCAGGGAGAGAGGGTTTTATAGAGAGGGTGGATCTCAGGGTGGGTGGAAACAGGACCAATAGGGTACAACTGGGGAGTGGCTGCTGACATAACAGGCATCAACGTGAACCAGTAACAAAGAGGTAGGAGGGGAAAGGTTACAACCCAGCCAGTCATCTAAGGTCTCTCCTCGAAGTTTCAAGACCTGAGGGACAGGTCTTGGGATAACTGACAGGGAGGGGAGGTCTTCAAACACTTGACAGGCAAGCAACCCAGGTGGGAAAAATAAACCAAGCAGGGGCTGTAACTGGGGTAAGCTGAGAGAGAAGCTCCTAATATGTAACAATTTAGGGTTAAAAATAGGACTGGGGTAGAGCAAACTGAGAACAAAGAACAATGGAAGCCATTTTGTACAAACTATGAACTTAAAATAAACTTAATGTGCAAACACACCACCACATAGTATTTGTTGCCTTGTTTGCTATCACCACCATTACAGTTCCAAAGAGCAAAAATTCAGGCTAAAAGTCCCTGTTTGAACTTCCTGGTAAAGACATTCTGCAGATCCTAAAGGGCAAACCAGAATCTGAATTTATATTGAGGGCTACACGTTTTTCTACTTTATCACATTAGAGAAGAAAGACAGCATCTAGAAGAGACATATAGATTTAGAACTACTGCTAGGTTTTCATTCTAAAGGATGTTAGCTATAACTCACAGAAAAAGGGAAGTGGCTAATTAAATTGTAAATTATATAAACAGGAAAGAGAATGCTATCAGCATTTAATCTCTGGTAATCTATGACCAAATATCTTCAGAATACTATTAATCAGCCCAACTGTGCAAAAGGAAGACCTTCAAATCTGTCAGGCAGCTGTCCCTGGACAGCTTATAAGTGCCTTGCAGATAGCAGGCAATCATTCATAGTATAGCCTTGATCATTATCTCAAATACTTGAGAAATTATATAATTATTAAAACAGTGAAAAATCACATTACTCATTTCACTGACTCCCGCTTGTCTAATTCTTCCCTCTAGCTCTGAACTTCAGGCTTGTATGTTAAATTTCCCTTGTTCTGGTTATTATTTATCCTGCCTTCACTTGGGTTTAAAAATTTTCTGTAGGCTAGTAATACTCTTTTTAACTGAGAAATACAGATATGCTTTGGAGGCAGCCATCATGACTGCTGCTAACAAAAATTCTTTGATAACCAGCACTTCATTCTGTTTTTTCAGGAATTAAGTGGGTGATGCTCTATTTTCACCTGTAAAAACCTTTTAATCTAGAAAAGAAAGAACAAAATATATGACCAAGCTGCTGAATTTAAGCTGGAATTGAGAAACGCTTTACATAAACTCCCTTTCATGCAGATGCCATGCTTCTAAAGATAGAATGATATCATGACATCTGCTTTGTCTACCTCTGGACTGTTTGCTGAATTTTGTACTTTTTCAATGACTTGTTACAGCTGTGTAAAAAGCAGAATTTTCCTAAGCACAGATATAGTTGTTTTTACACAATGCAGTTGTGTAGAGAGCACTCTTCCAGCTCAAAAGTACTGGAAATTCCTCCACAGGTTGCTGTCATTTCAGTCCTTGTCCAGGGCCCCCATTAGATCTTCTAATAAGTCTGGGACTAGAAGCCTAATACTAGAGTGAAATGCACAGGATGTGAATTGTTGAGTATGAGCAGTTTAATACTTTGAGTTCAGATATGTTACAAAATTATGCCCTTTTTGGGGGAGTGGAGTGCGTTGGAGTGTGAGTTTGAAAGTAAGTGTGGGATAGAATGTAACTTGTTTCAGCAGGCTATATGACACATTCTCAATTTACAATACTCTATAATGAAAACTATCATTAGTAGTATGTGCTGATTTGAAAATAATGAGATCTTTGGCTTGGCCTGATCACTGAAAGAGTTACAGCACCAGCTGTAGCACTAGTACTTGTGGCCCCAGCAAGACCTTTGGGATTATTTGATTTGTACTCATTATAAATCCTTATTTGCTGGCGTAAGAGTTCTGTGTACACTTACACCAAAAAAAGCAAATCAACACAAGTAACAAGAACATGCCTAACAGAATATTAATTATATTTTCCCAACACAGCCAAATCATCATGTGCAAGTTTTTATGGCCTTTCTTTCTCCTGAGCACTGCAATTCTAAGGGAATGACTACATGCAGGCAGTACTGGGCCAAATTCTTCAATGAGGTCAGCAGAATCATCACTGACAGTTCCTTCAAAATTACCTCAGTTCCTTGAAATATGGAGGAAAAAATGAATAAAATAGTTAAAAATAGTAATAATAAGGGAGTGAAGGGGAGTTGAAGGAAAAGAAGACATACCAGAAATTTAGTTTGTGTTTCTGACACCGGACCTTTTGGTTACTCACAAACAGACGAGTGATATAGAAAGATGCTACACTTGGGTTTGCCCAGGTGCTTTGACTAGATAAGCCATCTGCTTTGTGGCATCTGCCAGCAAGCCAGTGAAATAAAAGTCCCAAGTCCTGATATAAGTAATAAAATTTACTGCTTTTAATAATGTAATTCATTAATAGATATGATGTATTGAATATTGCTAAGGTTAAAGATTTTTTCCAACCATCTTGTGCTTGAACAAATTGTTTTATCTCTTGAACAGTCATTACTCTAATTGGTGAAGTATGAATATTAGTTTCATGTAATAAGTGTTTCAGGATGATGAAATGTGAACATAAATTCACCCTGGTCTTAACCCAGGGATGTTTCTTTAGGCTCTGCTGATGCCATTTAAATCTGACTGCAGAACAGGAAAGGAAGAGATGATGTGATGTAATGTGTCCAAACTTCCCAACTTAAAAGTAAGAATTGTTGATGTTTGCAGGGAAATGCTTTAAGTTAAAGTTTCTGTGTTATTCATGTAATTAAAGTAACAGCAATGCACTTTAAAGAAATAATTTAGGTCACACCAAACTACTCTGCAGTTTTGGAAGGGAGGGTTCCAGAAGAGTTTCTGTGGTTTTTGGAGTAGACATGCATACATTTTAGGAGATTTCAATGGAGTTAATTGACAAAAGGAATGGGATACCAACTGTTATGTGATTTGTATGTTATTTTCAAACTTTTCTACATGCATGTTTGCTAGAACCAAAGACAACATTATGCAGATTATTTGCTTTCCAGAAAAGAGGCCAACAATATTCTGTTGCTGAAGCTGACGACTGCATCTTCAGCACTTTAAGTCAGAGAGGTTTGAAAAAGCAAGAAATCAGGCTGAGGATACTTTCTCAAATCTCTGTTATGTAGGACTGTACTTTTCAAGACGAGCCATCTTTCCACACTGCTGGTAAAATGTTGTATTTATATGACTGCTTTGTTTGCAAGCATAGTCATTTATATAGATGCATTTAAGAGACCCTTTGGGTCATTTCAATTTGACTTTACTGTGTGCTCTGCCTCGTACCTGCTTTGTCCCTTCTAAACCGTGATCATTTGACCACTCTGAGATAAAGTCAATCTTGAGTTCTTTGTCACCCTTTTTGTGCCAGAGAAAAACATAATAGTAGCATTATATGAATGTTTAAACAATGATAATGCAGCTCTGATCAGGAGCAGCAGGCAAAATTAGTCAAAGAATTGCTGATATATTTTATTCTTGGTTTTCAGTTAGTAAAGCATTTAGACTTGAAAGTTTTAAACTTGGCAGAACGGGTTAATGTGCCCTACTATTCAAGGGCAGTAAACAAAAATTAAACATGTCGATCAGGTTTGAGCTGATATATTCTAGCAGTGGTATATTTCAGGTCATAGGAATTGTCTTCTGCATTGGAAAATACAACAGTTCTCATATAAACTTCTCCTCTTACGGTACTGTGGCCACTTCCCATCATATGCCACTAATTGGACCCCAAATTTTAGGGGAAATACTGGATAGAAACTCTGCCATGGTGAGACCTCAATAAACAGTCTATCTACTTTTCCTTTGAGTTAAGATTGAATTAGTGCCTTTCTATTCTAAATTGTTTTAAAGAACTGGTATGTGAAATTATTAAATATTCTGTGCATTAGAAAGCCATTACAGAAGTGCCAACTATTTTCATGTATACTGATAGTGTTATTACTTTGTATCAACTTGTTCACTGAGTTTCTGAAATAATCGAAGTGTGCATTCAAGATTGACAGATTTTGACTGCACACTATCTAGGACTAAAGAATTTATGAAGTATGCCCTCTTTATATTCTTAAGTATTTCCATATCCTTGTTGACTAGACTAGTAAATAGGTTTTAAGATTAATAGGTTTTAATGAGAGAGGGATTCTTTATTCAGCATAGGCTAATATATTTCCATAAATAGCTAGAGGATGTTATATTTTTTCTAAAGTACCTCTTTCAAATTATGACCATCAATTATTTTATGAAATTTTTGAAAAATACAGATTTTTTTCCTCATAAGGATTTTTGTGGGTATCTGTCAAAGAAAAAAATTGTTTATTTATAGGTGAAATGATCCATTTAATATTTTGACAGTTGTAGCCTCCTCAGGCCCTTATCTTTAAGCTTTAAACTAGTTCAGTAACATATAGTTTTATTCTGATTTTGATGTTGACTAGATTCCAAATTTTGTGTCCAGATCCTGCATTTATTTGGAGAGTTCTTCATTATTGTCTTCAATATTGATCCATTACCATGGAAAGAAAAATAAGCCAGAGAACACTGCATGAGGCCCTATGCAGAGATATTATCGCAGCATCGCCACTCACTGCTTTACAAAGTGGCATCTTGAATATCATTCTGCAGCAAATGTGGGTGATTTGGAAATTCACTCTGTTTATAACCTTGAATGCTTGATTCTTTTCTCTGTAACTTTACCTCATCTTTAAGTGGTCCTAGTTCTTTCCTGAAACTTATTTTTTCAGTCCTTTGATACTCAGTATTTTCTGTTTCCTGAAACATGACAATTGTCTGTCTCTGGGGTCAAGTGAAATGTGGCTGAAATATCCAGATACTAGGTGAGGAGAGAAGCAAAAACGTTGAGGATTTGGCCAGGATATATCTTCAAATTACAGTGTTTCTCATCATACTCCTGAAAGAGATTATTTTAAGAATGATATTGTTTTGCTTGCAGAAACAAAATCAAAAGACGTGCCTAAATTAAAACAAAACAAAGCAAAACAAAACCAAACAATAACACCTGCTGAAATGTGGAAATGCCATTTGCATACCTGTCTTCCAGAGACAGTTTCTAAAAATGCTTAAATCTCTCTATTATAATCTGAGACAGCTGCTGACATTCTTTATCCAGGTTGAATTTGTCTTTCTGGTATAATTAACAGTGGTTCTCTAAACTAAAGCAGGAGCCTGAATAAATTTCTGTGGCTTCCTCTCACACACAGATTGACTAACTTGCAGATACATGTTGAATTACTGTCCTCTGTACAGTGATTCTCCTCTCCAGTAGCAGTACACCACTTTGATTACTTGAGAATGAACTTTACTCGAATACTTAAACGTTTTATTTATGTATACCTTAAATTCCAGTAAAAAAGAATAATTTATGATATATAATTTTGAAGAGTGTTTAAAACTGCTTGCCAAGGTAGATTTTGAAAGGTCTGATTAATGTTTTATATTATTTACCCTATCTTCAAAATGGGCTTGCTTTCAGGAGCTGCTAAACCATCATTTTGTGTTTATCTGTTACAGAGTATATATGATGAGTAGCATGTTCATGTAGGTGTACCCTGGGAATTGCCCTACATGCTAGACTGTTACAGTTGTTCTACCTGACTCACTAATTTTTTTTTTTTTTCTGTCAGTACACAAGCAAATTTTTATGCCTGGGGAGATGTGCAGCATTTGAAACCTTCCAACGTGCAGAAGCAGTTCTAGGAAGAAGTGAAGGAGACATGAAGAAGAAAATGGGTTTGGTTCCTTTGAACTGTGGTTATCAAGTTGTGTTTTGAGACAGAGGCTTTTGAATTGTCACGGTTTTACCATCTACATCATTTAAAACCTAGTGAATGGCAGTCAGCTCAGTACACCTGAAAATCTTCTAGTTTTCTCAGTTGCATTTATGTCGAAACATCGAGCAATTTTTTAACAGCAACGACCAAGAACATAAATTTGACATTTCTGCTCTACTAGGATCTGTTCATTGACTTCTCTGTAAGTCTGAATTTGCTGGAAGAAAAGTACGTCTCTAGGGAATTGCTTTAAAAAAAAAATTCCTCTTAAATAAGCATATTCAAGGTGCGCATACCTAAGGAGGATGCCCCTAGAAAAATAGAAACCTATTTTATGTTCAAGGTTTTTTTTCTCTATAACATATTGCCATGTAACCAAAAGTAATTTGTTTCCAGTCAGAAGGTGGAAATAGAAAATCTGGAGACCAAAGTGGTGAATGTTCTGTGGAAACACAATGACACCATATTAAAATGGTAAAATGACAATTTTGTTTGCACTATGACAAAAATAGTTACGGCGTGCAAATGCATCTGTGCTTATAAGAGGCAGTCATGGGCTTGCAAATGTGTGATAATTTAGAAGACATTTATTTTTCTTAATAAAGGGGATGCACTGTACAAACTCTTAATTACCATGTTAATATCATCACTACATCTAGCAAGATCTTACCCATTTTCTTTTTTAACTAAAGTGGCTAGAAACTGTTATATTGCACCAAGTAATTAGTTCATTTTGCACTGGGTGTTCCTTGATTATACCTTCCCATGTATCTTTGCATCTTCCTTTACCTGATACCCCCTGTATCTCCCCTCCCCCTGGGTCTGCCCCCATTGGCCAACAGACCCCCCGTTCATCCCCTCCCCCTTAGGGCTTAAAACCCCTGGGACAAAGGGTCCCGCCCTCTTTCTTCTCCTGGATTTCAAGGTGTGTGTTCTACATTAAACCTGTGGGACTGTTTCCCACAAGGAGTCAGAGCACCTTTTGTCTTTTGTTCTCATCCTCACCCAGTTTCTTCCCTGAGGTCCACAGCTAGCCAGGGCTGGACCTCAGGAGCAAAGGAACTCGGGCAAGAAACTAAGCTAGCTACTTGCATGTTTCTTTCTCTTGTAATACAAAAGCCTGCGAAAATCTTACAGCTTTTGCTACTCTTAAAGTCAAAGAAACTGGTTAAAGAAGTTTTCTCTGGCCTTCAGTCATCAGTTCATCAGATACCATGTGAAGAAACTGTGGCCCTGACTTAGGCCAGATGACTTTCCCACCTTGTAATTGCGTAAGTTAGAAGTATGATACATGTGTTTAATAACTGAACAAGCCATTAGCGGAAAAGATCTGAGAAGGGATTTTTGAATATCTTAAGAAGACCACAATTGGGTGTTGGCATGATGGGGCCTTAGCTTTCTACAAGAGTAGAATGCACAGTATTTTTCAGAAAAACCACACTTTTGTTACTCTGAGGATTAAAACTGCTGTAATTAATGAACAGGTTGATATCTGTGGTGCTTTTCAATATTCCAGAAGTGCCTGCAAGGACAATGATCATTGCAAATGCAGGGAATAACTTAGTTTGAAAAGTTTTCTTTACAAAAGCCTTGCAGAAATGGTTTGGATCTTTTAAACCTGAGTGTTTTTTTCAACTCAGAGATTATTCTAAATTTGAGAAACTGGAACAGGTTCCCTAGGGAATTTGGACAATGCTCTCAGGCATGTGGTGTGTTTCTTTGGGGTGTCCTGTGCAAGGTTGTGAGTTGGACTTGGGGATCCTTACCAGGTAATCGCCATGGAGTTCTATTGGACTCCATTCTAGTGACTATAGACATGTATTGGAACTATTCCAGCCCTTTCTCCTGCAGCCATGGCCCATTTTCAACACAACATATGCCCTTAAATAAATTGAACCCTTTGATTTACATTCAACCCTGTCTTCCCATGTATTGTCACAGCTGTCCAAGTCTGCTGCGAGTCCCAGTCAGCTATGCCCAAACTATTTTCTGTATGGAGCAACCCGATGGAGACCAAAAAGATTTTAAATGAAACCACTCTTGTGTAGAAGAAGTATTGTTAGAAGGTAAGGTAGGATCCACAATGGGTGTATCGAAGTCTAGTTCATGTGCTGTGACAGACTAGAAATAGAAAGGGTTCACATGTACTTTTTTGAATTCACTCTGTCACTTTAGAAGAAACATCTTGCATTTAGGCATGGCTCCTGACAGCTCAGAGACTTTCTGTCCTGCAGCAAAGTGCTTAGCCATTTCCAGATGCTAGAAAGTGCCTTTCCCTTCTCCTCTGAGACATGCCTATTTCATCTGGCTCTCAGCAGTTCCTCTGCATGCACCACAAACCCTCAACAGCAAGCAGCAGATCTTCTCCGTGTTTTATCCTGTTTCATGCTTCTTTCTCACAAGCAGATTTGTTTCCACTCTCCAGGGTACTCTTACACTGTGTGGAAGCAATGAAGGAGAATGAAGCACTTAAAAAAACACAGCCAAATCCCTCCTTTTTTGTGTTGTATCCTTTTTCGTTGTTCAAAGTCAGATGTAACTTTATTTATTTAGCAGTTTTCCTTTTAAAAGCAGATATTGTTCCACTGTTTCTCCTGCCCTTCCTCTTCAGGTGGAGGGCAAGGAAATCCACTATCCTTGCTCTATTTAATCACTTGTCCAAGAGAATTTTGCTGTAGGTAGTGCATTTATTTTAGCAATGCACTTCCCTGGTTGATAGATGAAGAGGAATTTGATCTAACATCATTTGAAGAGTTAGGAATATACTTTTATGGAGGCATTCAAGAGTGCTGTTCTCTTCACTGTTCCTTTTGTGAAATATAATTCACAGGTGGTAAATAAAAGTCTCTTCATTGTTGTGGACACAGCTGGGTTTTACATCTGCCACGTTATCATAGAATCATAGAATCATTGAATGGTTTGGTTTAGAAGAGACCTTAAATATCACCTAGTCCCAACTGCCCTGCAATAAGCAGGGACATCTCCCACTAGACCACATTGCTCAGGGCCTGACCCAACCTGGCTTTGAACATTTTCAGGGATGGGTCATCTGCAGCTTCTCTGGGCAACCTGTTCCAGTACCTACAGCTCACAACAAAGAATTTTTTTGTGTTTCTAATCTAAATATCCCCTCTTTCAATGTGTACCCATTAATCCTTGTTGTATTACTACAGTTCTTGATGAAAAGTCCCTCTCCAGCTTCCCTGTAGGACCCTTCAGCAACTGGAAGGTTTCTATGAGGTCTCCCCACAGCCTTCTCCAGGTCAAATAGTCCCAACTTTCTCACCCTTCTGCATACTGGGGGGCACTCTAGTCCCTTTGTCAACTTTGTGGCATGCCTTTGGACTTGCTCCAACAGCTTCATATTCTTCTTTTTGGGGGGGGGGGGGCTAGCAGAACTGTATGCAGTATTCTAGGTGGGCCTTCCCGAGAACAGATTCAAGGGTAAAAATTATGTTGTACAGTATCTAACTGTAATGTTCACATCATTGTTAAACTGAATGATCAGCTAATGCAATGGTTGCTGCTTGTTTGAGGTTTGATTGTTTTTCCAGAGAAGAGGGAGACAGTCTCAGCTCTTGAGACTACACCATAAGTGCTGTGTGAAACGTCCACAAAACACCATTTATTTGGATCTAAAATATGTTTTTCTTGATGTAGAATTATAGTTCTTCATTTGAAAAAAAAAAATTCAAATTTAGAATAAGTTGTTTATAATTGTCTCCAACAGGATTTAATAGACACCACTGATAACCATTCCAAGAAACAAATTCAG
Organism: Cyanoderma ruficeps; assembly: GCA_008694505.1. Classification (NCBI taxonomy): domain Eukaryota; kingdom Metazoa; phylum Chordata; class Aves; order Passeriformes; family Timaliidae; genus Cyanoderma; species Cyanoderma ruficeps. The sequence continues at coordinate 241,051 of VZDJ01000166.1, forward strand.
ATTGAAAGTCAGGACCCATGCATTTTGACAAGGAATGGTTCTGTTCTTGTTCAAAACAAATGAGGATAATTGAGTTAAGTGAGAAGACAGCTGTGAAGAACCAGAAGTTTTCCATTCACTAGGAAATGGAGACATCTGCCAGGTGCAGCTGTGCAAAGTGAGGCCACAGCAGCTTCCAGTGAATACCCCAGACAATGACTGATAAAAACTGCTTCAAGCAAGCCTTGCAAGTCTTACGTCAAAAGCAATGTGTCTGCTGATAGTAAAAGAAGAATATTAAAATTAATAGTTTTGGCACACAGGAACCTGCTGTTTGTAAAACTAATAAAGCCCTGGAATATCTGGCTTGTTTTCTAGCTGCTTGTATTGGTTTTGCTCTGCCTGGTTTTCGGCAGCAGGGGGGCCACAGATGTGGCTTCTGAGAAGCTTCTGAAAGTTCCATTGTGGAAGAAACTTCCACCATGTCTATCAGAGCCAATCTGTGATGGTTCTGAGGATGGACATGCTGCTAGCCAAAGCTGGGCCAGTTAGAGATGTTGGCAACTCTTCTGTGATAATATGTTTAAGGAGAAAATCAAAACAAAGTGTGGCACACACAGCTATTTTTCTAGTCAGAGAAGAGGAGGAGGTGAGAACATATGAGGGAAACATCATGGAGACACCAAGGTCAGTGGAGAAGGGGGGGCAGGAGGTGCTCCAGGCACTGGAGCTGAGATTCCCCTGCAGCCCCTGGTGCAGCCCATGGTGCAGCAGCTGTGCCCCTGCAGCCCATGGGGATCCTCAGGGGATGCAGAGATCCACTCGCAGCCCTTGGGGATCCATGGGGGATACAGAGATCCTTATACAGCCCATGGGGGAGGTGCCCATGCTGGAGCAGGTGTGTGCCTGGAGGAGGCTGTGATCCAGTGGGAGACCTGGTGGAGAGAGGGAGCCCTGCTTCCAGAGTGTAGCAGCCTATCCTTGGAGGGCTGCACCCCATGGAAGAGTGACCTACATCACAGCAGTTTTGGGAGGACTGTCTGCCTGTGGGAGGGACTCACATTGCAGCAGTTTTGGAAGGACAGCTGCTCCTGAGATTTGGATCTCTGCTGGAGAAGTTCATGGATGACTATCTCCTGTGGGAGCTTCCCCACAGCATAGCAGGGGAAGGAAGGACTTCTCTCCTAAAGCAGCAAAAGAAAAGCTTGGTGATGAACTGACCAAATCCCTGTGTCCCTGTGTCCCTGTGTCCCTGTGTCCCTGTGTCCCTGTGCTGTCAGTGGGAAGGAGGGAGGAATTGGGGGTAAAAGCTGGTTTATTAAGGGCTTACTTTAGTTCTCATTATCCTCCTCTGACTCTGTTAGTAATAAATTCACTTTGTGAATTTATTCTCTCTTCTAAGCTGAGGCTGTTTTACCCCTGGAGTGTTTTCTCCTGGTCCTCACCTCAACTCCCTCATTAATTTTTCTCTCCTCTACCCAGCTGTGGCAGGGGAGGGTAAGGTAGCAGCTTTTGCGGGTACCTGGTGCTGGGCCACTGTCAAACCAGGACACCCCTGTTTTGCTATCTGTATAACACAGAAACACCCCTGTGCTCCTCTAAGTATCCTTTTAAAAAGGGGAAGGATTGAGTAAGAGCTGAGAAAAAGCACTCACCTGACAGACTTGGAAATGGAAGGCTTTCTTGTCTCTCACATGAGAAAAGAGAACACTGGTAGCTGCTGGGCTTGTAGCTGCCACCAAATCTCAGTTAATATGAAGTACAGTCTAGAAATGAGAGAGTCCAGCCAGTCCAGGATTGTAATTGCTTCACTGTGTCAGATGACAGGGCACTTAGGTAATGCACCTGTTTTAGTGCTTTCCTTTTCCTGTAGTGAAAAAGTCAGTACAATGGGAGAGGTATTTTGTGACTACTTTTGAGCTGGGAAGCCAGCTTTGTTGTGTGACATTTTAGGAATGAGAATTTAGTAACTCAGTTAGGTGTTGAATCTCAGCTGCTCTGGATGTAGTTTAAAAATAAACACAAATAAAGTAATTAACTTTCAGCACTGGAAATGGGTCAGACACATACTATTTAAGGTTTCTGAAAAGCTACATTTCCTTGCTCCATACCAGATCAATGCAGTTGCTGGTGTCTGTGAGGAAGACAAAGCTCGGATTTCACAGCTCTTATCACCCATTCATTTAACAATTATGATTTTAGTATGGTTAAACATTTGAAATGGCTGATTCTTTGCTTAATTATGAAATAAAACTAACAGAACCACTGTATGGTTGTGCCTACAAAACATTTAAGCACAGTCTTTGCACATTATATCCAGATTTGTCATAATTTCTGGTTACTGCTGCTGGATCTGTCAAGGTTCAAGGTTAATCTTGTACAGCATCAGGTGCTGTAGAAACATATAGAGAATGAATTCTAAGGTAATATATCAGTGAAAAAAAGGGAGCACAGAAACTCCCTTTTACCTCTCCAGTGCGAGGTGGCTCCTAGCAGATATGCATCTTTGTTTTTTTTTATCCTATTTCAGACTGAACCATAAGTAACGTGCCCTTGAAAGTAGAGATTTCATTTGTGTTTGGAATTCGTCATGCTCTTAAAGTTCTACAGTACAGAACAGAGAACTGTATCTCTTACAGTTCTTCAGCTGTCTCTGTGTTATAAATCTTTGCAACTATGGTCATCCCTGCTGGTGCTGGACATAACATGGACTTGACTACCAGGCTGCACACTGGGAAATGATGCCTGTACATCCCCAACACCATCAGGGCTGTCCAGACCATTACAATCCTATCAGAATCTGCTTCCTGTGAATTAGATGCTGCAGCTTCTATTAAATACAGCCTGATATCTTCCTTTGACAGACACGCTGTGTCATTTTCGCTTTTGAAAACCTCTGAAATTATTTCAACATCCCTCATTTTCAGCAAGAGGTGCTCTGCCTCTCTGGAGTGCATTCACCATGAAGACATCCCTTTCCAATGTCTCCTTCCTCACATTGTGTTGTCTTCTGCAACTCCCAACAGAATATTTAAGTAGTGCCCATGATTAAATACTAAGACATTTTAATATTTAGCTTGGTATCTCTCATCTGTATTTACTTTAGATATAGTGGAATGTTAAAGTTATTTTATCCTGACAGATTCTGAGATTTTATGCAAAAAGATGTTGATCTTTTTCAAGCTCTCTGCAGAAAGAATACTTTTCCCCAAAAAGTGTGAAAAAGTTCACTTTAGATTTTTAGATGTGTATTCAATGAAGTCTCATGCTTCAGCCAGGGACTTCCAGTCTCGCAGCCTTTTCTTTTCATGGAATTTTCCCCTGAAATTCCTCTGAAGAATATTTTGTGTAATTCTTTTTTCATATTCTACTCCTCTTTTAGTGTGATGAGCACAAGCACTTCCATTCAAAACTGTTTCTTCATGTGTCACGTTGCTGTTATCTGATACATGGTGCAGCTGGAAAGGTGTTCAGCGAGATATTAAAAACAAATCTTTTGGAGTAAACAATTGAAATAATTGCTTCTACTTCTCCTCAGCCATATTCTGTGTCATTTCAAACTAATGGATTATACAGTAAAGTGTTCAGCAGGGCTGAAATGGGAGCCTGGTAATATTAGGTTCTGGTAGTCTTGCACATAATGTGTTTGCGTTGGCAGAGAAGGCCTGGTGACTGTGCTTCTCCAGGGCAGAGCTGTCTTCAGCTCTTGGAAACATGGGACTAGGGGCTCTGTGACCAGAGTTAGACTAATTTGTCCACTCAGATCTCCCCTTGGGTTTCCAATTCTTTTGGAGCCTCTGGACCGATGAAGCCCCAGTTAGGCCTATCACATATCAGTGCTTAATCAGATTCTGCCCAGCTGGCTGTCAGGTGCTTGTGTTTCGAGCTTTCTCTCTTCAAAACCCCAGAAGTTTGAGGGTGCTGCCTGCACAGACCTGGACAGAATGTAACTATGTAGGAGGATACAATTAGCAAATAAGTCAGAAAGAAAGCCTGCAGGAGTCAGTTATTTTCCCAGATTCTTCTTTTCTTCTTTTTTCTTGCTAGTTGATGCCATTATTCACATCTCTAGGAAAAATCTCTTTTAATGAAATGCTGCCAGTTTAAGTTAACCACCAGTTAATAATTTAATCACTGCAGCACTATTCATTCTACTCAGAGCATCTCACTCAATGTTACCTCAGACTATTTTCGTGTCTTACCACCAAGCAGACACTTTTAATTTACGAAAAGCTTTTCTCTGCCTTCAACCAGATTGCAATTTTTCTTTTCTCTTATCTGTGTTAGTTATTATAATGCATTTTGCATTAAAATGTTTCTTTATTGTATGGGGTTTTTTTAATTCAACTGAACATACAATCAAGCTATCGCTAGTGAGTGTCTTGTAAAAAACTTCTACCAAACTCCACTGCAGCAATTATGCAAATAAGTGGACTTACAAATTATAGCATTACAAAATTAGCATGCTGTATTTAAAAATAAATAAAATGTTATGATGGATTTTAAATATTTATGATAAGTTGTTTATCACTGAAAATCATCACTGCACCAATTTTTTTTGTTATTTTCTCTACCAATTTTCTCTTGTCTTACAACATGCTGTTATGACTAAGATTTGAGACACAATCCTCAGCTGATTTAAATTAGAGGAACCCTACTGTTTTTGATGAAGTTCTCTGAATTTATATCAGCCACAATTCTGTACCTCTTCTATGACATGCTGTGAGAAAGCTGGACAGCAGTCTGGAATTTATGAAATACTTTGTGCTTATTATTTTACTGAAATCCTTTCATTGACTTACATTTTGTCAGTCTGCATTTGGGGACAAATTAGCATTCTACATTTTTGTCAGTGTGGAGCTGTATAGAGTAGTCTCTGTGCAGGTGGTCCACCAAGTCCTGTCACTTCTTCGAGCAGACATGCACTTGATTCTTTCTTAGGCTTACTCTATTACACTGGAAGAAGTCCCACCAACCAAGTATTCTTACTTGTAACCAGAATGAGGCTTTCAGTTGCTGCTTGAAGAAGTTTTATCTGAGGTTTTAAACGATTGCTAATTTGCAATGATGAGCCTCCAGTGAGTACCTCTTGGATTGGGCTTTTTCAGTGAAGCCACGCCACTCATAATTACTTTTCAGCTGCACCAGATGAAGAAATTCAGCATGTTTCTGGAAGGCATTTTCAGGGGAAGTAATCCTTGAGGTCAGCCAATGCTCCTTTCTTGTCACTGCAGTCACTTCAGAAGAGGAAGGACAGATGAGGTTACCAGCTGCTGTGTGGCACATGTGTGATGTGGCCTAGACAGGTGAACACTGTCTGCCCCATGCTGGGTGAGTGCAAATGGTGTGTACCCCAATCATGACCCCAATTCTAATTTAAATTACTAGATAGAGTAGTGTCACTGTGTGTTTCTGGATATTTTTAAATTCTTCATTTTAAGTGAAAGGATAAGATGGAAAATCAGTGGTACATTTAGAGCTAGAACTTACACCAAAGACAGGTGTCATCCAGATTTTGCTACACTCATGAGAGTCTAAACCATTTCTGCCAGAGAAAAACAGCTATGACTTTTCCTTTCCCCATATTAGGCAATCTTTCCTGTTCTTCAGCAGCACAGCAGCTCTAGGGGAATTTCCCCCTGAATTCTTGTATTGGCTAATGTCAGGCCCTATAACTGAGTTTTCTGCTTTCCCTTGTTAATGCCTAAACAGACTATGAAGGCAGATTTCACTTGGAAATTGATAGATTTTAGTCAAACTTAAAAGTAGTCTCAAGATGAAATGTAGAAAGCAAAATCCTGGGTCTCAGGACCCTCACTTGATGGGAACATGGACATTCATCATCCTGTTATGTGATAGAGAACATAATATGTGCCATTGAAGATATGCTGTGTCGGCCCCAGCTGGAGCTGTGGGAGGCTTTAAACAGGACTTAGTGTCAGGACTTTCTTAGACAATTTTCTGAAAAACACTTGGTTGTCAACACTGCCCTTGTCTCCCTCTCTGGCTCTTTGAACATTTTAATTCCTTTGCTCTGAATCTTGTGTCTAGTCAGTTAGTTACTTTTGTAGTTTTTGGTTCAGGCTATTTATGAACAACCATACTTACTTCTTCTTTAGACTCAAGATGATTTTGAGCAAGACTCAGATGAAAGCTCAGCTTGGATCCCATGGGAGGGTAGCAGTGTTCATGCTGGAGCCTTTAGAAAGCACTGATCATAGAATGAAGCATTAAATTATACAGACATTGGAAAGGTTTTTCCCCATGTAATTCCCCTCTCCGTTGTATCTTGATAATCATGGGACAAACTGATGGCAAACAGTTCTGTGCTGAACTAGTCTAAGAGAGCAATACTTCTGTTGTAGTCAATTCATTTGTTACATGCCTGTGTTATGAAGAGTGATGGAGTTATTGAAAAAAGCTTTTATGAGGCAGTATCCATACAACAACTCACTGACAGCAAAAACAGGAGCATCAGTGATACCATCACTGCTAGTGGCACTTGGTGTCCGGGTGCTCTAGGAGCAACAGCCAACCATGCAAATACTTTTTGAAGGTAGTAGGAGTCTTGTCATCCCTTGGCTGCACTGATTGTAGTGTGGCTTGAGAGAATCATACCTTACATGGAAGGTGGGCAGCATCCTGCCTATACTACCAACATTTGTGGTCAGGGGGCAAGATGTCAACACATGTTTAAGAGTGAACCTTCAGGATGAGTTCTTATTATTAACATTTTTGGTTTATTTTTATCTCTAGATTATTGCAAAACTACAGATTTTAACATTTCAGGGAGGTGCGATTTGATTTTTTTACTCTTTCGTGATGGCCGGATTCAGTTGGGAGTGGAGTAGAAACATGTTTTACACAGAAATCCACAAAATTGGACTATTTATTAAGTAAATAGAAAATTTTCCTATCACCTCCTGGGAGATGAACATGAACTACTTAACTAAATAATACCTTATTTTTAATTGTTTATGTTCCTGAAAAATGCAATAAAAGAAAGATAAGGTATCCTCAGACTGCAGGAGAGTAATGAATGCTACATAGTTCAAACTCAGGAAAATATCTTGGTAATATTCAAATGATTTCATGCAGATAAATATTGACTGTATCTATGCCTACATATTTAGAAGCCTGAGCTTGCAGATCACAGAATCATAGAATTACAGGATATCCTGTGTTGGAATGAACCCAGAGGGATCATTGAGTCCAACTTTTGGCCCTGCACTGCACAGTCCCTAAAATCACACCTTGGGACCATTATCCAAACAATTCTTGAGCTCTGTCAGGCTTGGTGCTGTGACCACTACCCTGGGGAGCTGTTCCAGTGCCTGATCACCCTCTGGGTGAAGAACCTTCTCCTGATACCCAACCTAAAACTGCCCTGACACAACCTCATGCCATTGTGTCAAGTCCTCAGCTTACTCTTTAGACCCTTCTCCAGTTTTCTGGCCTTCCTTTGGCAGAGCTTTCTGTCTTTCTTCTGTTGTGGCACCCCGACCTGCCCTGAGCACTCAAGGTGAGACTGCTCCAGTGCAGAGCAGGACAGTCCCCTCCCTTACCCTGCTGTGATGCTGGGCCTGTTGCTCCCTAGGACACAGGTGGCCTTCCTGGCTTACAGGGCACTGCTGACTCATGTTCAGCTTGGCTCCCCAGTCCCTTTCCATAGCATTGCTTTCCAATGTCTCATTCCCCAGTCTGTCTGTACAACCAGGGTTGCCTGACTCAGGCACTTGCCCTTGTTAAACTTCATATGGTTGGTGATTGCTCATCCCTCTAATTTGTCCAGGTGTCTCTGCAGGCTTCTCTGCCTTTGAGACAGTAAACAGCTCCTTACAATTTACTACTGTCTTCAAATTTGCTTTGTATCCCTTCCAAACCACTGTCCAAGCCATTTATGGAGATGCTGAAGAGCAGAGGGCTGAGGCTGGAGCCCTGTGGAACCCCCAGAAGTGACAGGTCACCAGTCTGATGTCACCCCATTCACTGTGACCTTTGTGCCTGACCCTGAGGCTATTCCTCACCCATCACATGAAGTGTTTATCCAGCTGTATCCAGATGCTAAAATAGAGCTAAAATTTCTGTTACAAGTACAACCCTCTTTTGATGTTTCTAATTATGATCTCAGATATAAAAGACTTTTGGCCTCATAATTCAGCATAGTTGTAAATGGCTTAAGGGAATTATTCTATTTTTGGGATTTCTTTTTGGGCATTTAGGAAAAAGTGGTTTGGGCATTTTTGAGTTTTGTAAGTAAAAAAAANACACTTTATACCAAGATATTTAAAAATGTTAATCTTGTATTATTAATAAATGAGAGGCAATAGAAACTTGGCTTGTAAGAAAGTAAGTCAGGGTTGAAGCTTAAAAAGACTGATTCAGTTTTCCAGCTGGGTTATCCAGGATGCAAGTAATCATGCATGCACTATAGGATGTGTTTTATTTTACTGGAATAGTTGTTTGGCATACTGAAAAAGATATTTCTGTTTGTTCTACAGTGGGTTTGGACCATGAAATAACTGTTGTGCTTTCAAAGAGCTTTTATTTTCAGAAAAATATTTGTCTTACTTTTCACTGAACAAAGGAGATATATTCTAAGAATTATATGTAATATTAACATTTCTCCTTTTATAGTCACTAAATTTAGGAATGATTGGGAAAAATCCCAATAATTTTACTTGATATTAAAAAGCTTTTTCAAGTATTTTGCCTTCATTTTTAGATGTAATCTTCAGTACATTCCTATGATGCTTGTTTTAATGACTGCATTAAAATAATCTGTATAATTTTCTATCTGCAATGACTTTGATGAAAATATTGTATGTGGGTTGAAGTGGGAAAATCAGTGGCTCAGCCAGTGAATTCTTCACCCAGAAAACTTTCACAGTAGGCTGGGAAAATCAAATATTTTTCTTCAGAAGGTACATCAGATTAATCATCATGGCAAATGTATTGATGCGACTATGCATTAGGAAATGCTATTATATTGGACCATGTTTAGATAAATAAATAATTTGGAATTACTGTTTTGCTGAATAGATGTGGAGTGAATTCCTTTGCTGAGAGAAGAGTAGAAGATGGGACTCAGAGGTACAGAACACTGCATTGCTCAATTCTAGTTTATGTCGCTGTAACTAAAAAAAAATGAGTTCAAAAAAGGGGGAGTCTCTGGATTATCTCAATTCTACAGTAGTACAGTCCTCTCTAAAATGTTGTCCAATGCATATGTATAAATGTAAAGTCAAGTGGGAGAAAACAGCATGCATACATGTATTAAACGCTAGACTTACTCATGTGAGGATACAAGAGTGAGCACTCACCAGGACTCATAAGGGTGAGCAGCAAAATGTTTCTTGACAGGAGTTATACTCTTTTTCAGCCCCATCAGTCAGACAGGGCTTGGATTTCCTACTGATGCACTTTCAAGGTGAAAATGGCCATCAGCTAAAGAAAAAAGAATAAGTGGAAAGTGCTCTGTGTGGTTTACACTCTGTAAAATTTGTTTCAACCATCCTAATATCATCCTGCAGCTTGAACTTGCCAAAATCAAACTGTGGGTATCAGAGAGACTGTAAATATAAAATAGTATGTCACAACATGCTAGAACAGAACTCTGTAGGCAGAGGCATCCTACCACTCCTCACTGCGATCAATGCCTTGCATTCCAATAATATCTAAGATGTTCAGATGATCTGTGGTAGCAATGTCTTCCTTCAGTGAAGTTTCTACAGCAATTCCCTACTTTTCTCACCTCCTTGGGCCTAAAGAGCTATGATTAAAAAAATTATGAGCTGTAAACACATAGCAGGGAGAGGATATTGATAATCTTGCAGTAATCCTCTAGCATCGGCCCAGCAGCCTGGTACCTTACTCCATGTAGTGGTCCTTCAGCATCAGCAGTAGTCGTGGCAGTCATCACTGCAGTGGGTACAGGCATTACCTACTAAGCTTGTCTCTCCTGTCCTCTGATGACCGCTGTGCTGGGAAACCCAGGTGGCAGGTTCACAATGTTGTGTGCCAAGTAAATGGGCTGCTATCCAGAAACCTTAAATCACATCCAGCACAAAATGGATTAAGGTAAAAATAAAAGTGCAAGCATTGATTCATGGCATCCAAAAGAAACAACAGTTACAAATGACAGTTACATTTATTTATAAAATTGACAGGCTGGGAAACAAAAGGGAGATGATTCAATCTCTTTATTGTAAAGTTACATCACAGTAGAATTTCTTTGGACAAAATCATCTTCTTACTTGGGAAAGGGCACATGCAACCATGATAATTGTAATAATGTAGCTATTATGAAAATTCAGCCATTAGTAGAAGGCATTTCTTGGATACATGTTTAGATTTTTAGATCTCTTTTCTGTGGGTATTGCAATTAAAGCTGCCCAAGCAGTTGAATTCTTTTTAGACATTACAGAGCTAAAGAGAGATAGATGATTATATTTAAGCCTCTGAGATACATTCAGAATTTTTCTCAAATCTTTTTTGTTCTCTTGTAACTAACACACTGGCTCTGCTAATCTGGGTACTGTAATAAACAGATAGCACACTGCCCTATAGTGTAATCTGCACAGGGTATAGGAGTATGGGAGATGGCTTTGTTGCTATTGGTTTGTTTTCCTTCTGGATTAAATTTTAATTTTTAGGCTGATCTGGAAAAATCTGATTGTATATTTCATAAATTACCATGCTTATGGTAATTTGTGAAACATATTTGTCTGCTGACAGATTTTTCTGTCTCTCTGTCCACTGTCTGCTTGTTTACAGGAAGATAAGGGTCTCAAAGGAAAGAAAACCAGTGAAAATTCTCCAAGTCCTTGCATAGAGAAGAGAAAAACAACAGCTCAATTAGTTACTTCTGTACTTTGTGCGAAGACCACTTTCCACACTTACTATATATGACATGGAAAGAAAGATGGGATGGCAGGCAAGCCAGGAGAATGGGCAGGTGGCTGAGGCCAATGGCCACTTTGCCTGTAGCAGCAGTGCTGTGGCCAGCAGGGCCAGGAAAGTGGTTGTCCTTTTGTGTTGGGACTGGTGAAGCAACACCTCTAGCCCTGTGTCCAGTTCCTAGCTGCTCAATTCAAAAAAGACATAGAGGAACTGGAGCATTTCCAGAGAGAGGCAAAAAACCTGTTGAGTTTGAAGCACAAGTCTTATGAGAAGCAGCTGAGAGAACTGCAATTGTCTAGTCTGGAGAAAAGGAGTCTCATGGAAAGAACCTCATTGCCCCCACATCTACCTAAAAGGAGGTTGTGGTGGGATGGAAGTTGTAATCTTTTGCCACTCCTCAAGTGGAAAGATGTGAGAAAATGGCAGAAAGTTGCATCAGGAAAGGTTCAGATTAGGTATTTGAAATTAATTATTTTTTTCACTGAAAGAGTACTTAGATATTGGAATCAGTTCCCCTTGGAGGTGGTGGAATCACCATCTCTGGAGGAGTCTGAATGTAGCACATGGTTTAGGCGATATTTTGGTGATACTAGGTTGATGGTTGACTAAATAATCTTGAAGGTTTCTTCCAACCTTGATGATTGTGTGACTCTGATTTATTCTTCCCTAGTGCCTGCTACAAATTTATTCTGAAGGAGAGGCTGTTAAAAGCAGCATGTTCTTAATTCCTTCTGCCATTAAAACAACCTCCAAAAATCAAACTGACCAAAAACAAACAAAACCCACCAAACCACCATCAATACTTTAAAAAATCAGGGCACGATCTGTTTGAAATTTACATACACGATGATCTGAGTGTTCACAAGCCCATGACAGACTTCTGTCAAAAGCAGTGATGCCAGGAAGTCTTTGGAAGGATGCTGTGCATTACAGACTCACAGGAGCAGAGCCTGTAGGGCTACTGAATGGGGCAGATGTGCAGATTGATGAAGGCCTGCTGTAGTTGCGGCCTGTGGCCTTGCTTCACAGCCCAGGGAATCTAAAAGTCCCCTGCAACTTCTTAAGAAGCCAGACTCAGTGGACAGCGAAACAGACATACCAACCTGCCTGCAGCATTGTTTTTAGGGGAATCAAATGGCAATAGATATTTCAGTAACTGAAGTTGTGAAAATACGGTTTGTTTAAAAGTATCCAAATTTAAAAACATGTTTAATGGTACGTATACAACCAGGCAGTGCTGTTTTTATGCATGAAATACAGGTAACTGCCTCGTGGGTAAAGCTGAGAAAGTGGTGTGCTTTCAGCCAGAAAAGTGTGACTACTGAACCTTAAGGTATGTGCATTCACAGCATTAAAACCAAGGAATTATTCTAAATTGATAGAGAAATAAAATGCCACTTGTGGCTATAGTTCTGTGTAACGAAATAGGGGAGTGCTGAGCAATGAGAAGAGAAACCAGTAATGAGTGAATCTCTTAAGGGTTGTTCAGATAAACAAAAGTGATCCTATGCTGATTCAATCATAATATGTTACAAGATAATTTGATGGATTCTCTCTGTGGTGCTTTGAATTTGGCTGGATGCCAGGTGCCCACCAAAGGTGTTCTTACCACTCACCTCCTCTTCTGGACAAGGAAAGAAACTATAATGAAAGGCTTGTGTATTGAGATAAAAGCAGAGATAGATCACTCACTAATTACTATCATGGGCAAAACAGACTGAGCTTGGGGAAATTAACTGAATTTATTAACAATCAAACCAGAGTGGGATAATGAGAGTAAACCTAGATCTTAAAACTGTTAACTCTCCCCCCATCCTTCCCTTCTCTCCGGGCATAATTTTACTCCTAATTTTCTCTAGCTGCTCCTTCACAGCAGGGCAATGACATAGGGAATGGGGACTGTGGTCAGTTAGCCTCATGTCTCTGATGGTCCTTTCTCCTCACTGGGAGTATATCCTCCCTCTGCCAGTGTGGGGTCCCTCTCACAGGACACAGTCCTACAAGAAGTTCTCCTATGTGAGTTGTTTCCTGAGTCCCTCATGAACTGCTGTAGAAGTCCATTGTGGGGTCCTTTGTGAAGCTACAAATCCTGCCTGCAAACCTTCCAATACACTGTCCATGTCCAATCCTTTCTATAATCTACCTGGAATTTATTTCAAATGGCTGTAACCTAATAATTCTTTTGCTAAGAGAAAGAGATCAGCAATTCTAGACTGGGTGTTACACACAACCAAAACTTTAGCTAGGCACTGAGCTGTAGAACTATGTCTATCCCTTTTTATAAGTGAGGCCCATACACACAAGTGTTGTTCCCAGACTCAATTTATAGCGGACAGTTTCATAAGTAGCTGAATTGAATTTCAAAATTTGGTATTGTCTGCTACAATTTAAATTGATGTATATAAACATTTGTTATAGGCAACAACTAAATATCACAATTGCAATTATACTCAGCCTTGTATCCTGTGACTGCTTACATTTGACATTTATTCAACTGGATTTCCTGTTGACTGGAAATAAGTGAGGTTTTTCTTATAGTCAAAGGTGTCATAAAGTCCCAAAGAAAGACTTGTGGAATTCTCGTCTGTGTTCCCTGTGCTAGTTATGCATCCATGGCACAACAAGTACAGGCTTCAAAGGCATATGTGGTGAATATGTAATAAAAATTTAATGTAATTTACTAATGTTTGCCACAACCACCTCTAACTAATGCAAGAGAGAAGAAAGTGGGAGTTCTGCATGCTATGTGCTCATTATTTAATAAGCACATTGTACAGTGCACAAACTCTGAATATTAATGAATTTCTGAATATAAGAATCACATTCTTTTGGAACACAACAAACAGACACAATAATGCCAAGGATAAAAATGCAAAAACTTGTAGAAATGAATCAGCATGATGGGAAATGAGGCTGCTATCACTAAAACCTCATTTACACTCAGTGATGGAAGTGTACCAAAGTACCAGCAGGCAACAGAAAGTTATTGGCTTGGACAAATGAATATTACAGAAACGAGTATTTGGGATTGAGGAAGGATAGTGTTGGGAGCCTTGGCTGTGAAACAAGTCAACATTGTAGATGAAACTCACGTAGTGCTGACAAGTGGTGCATAACTGCTTCTCTCCTAAATCATATCGAGAAAGTGGCTGGGGTACAGGCATGGTTAATTGGCTTGCCATGTGTTAGAGCATTCTGAGAAGGGCTAAAGTTTCTTCTTTATATGTGTCAGCTGAGATGGTGTATTCAGACTGCAATGTGATGCTCTTCTCACCAAAACTGAGTACTTTCTCATTAAAAAAACCCAAGAAACACCTAGTGATCTTTCAAAGGGGAGGGTGATTTCCTGGTTCTGGCTGCTGAAAAACAAAGAAATATAAAAATTAAATTAAGGCATATTATTCCTGCATAAAAACAAGTACTACCTTTAGCAGTATTCATAAGCCCTTTCTAGAAGAGGAATTCTGTGTGACCTGTCATGATGAAAGCCAGCCACATATCTACAGAAGGAAAATCTGTAAAGAGCTCAAGGGGACTCTACTGATGACGACTGTTACTGCCTTCATTTGATCTAGAGTATACTTGTCTCTAAAAATGTACAACAAAATAAAAACGTCCTCATCATTTTCCTGTAAAGTTCATTCAAAGGGAGGAAACAGCAACAACAATGAAGCCTATCAAACACAGGAAGATACATGAGTTACAAGATAGAGCATTAACAAAGAAGAACCTCTTCATTGTGTTTCCGTCCTGGATAAGAAAGACCTGGCTGATTTCTGAGATGTCCTCACAAGAAAGAAAACTGGCACTAGAAAAGATAATTAAGAAAACCAATATACTGCCTTCTTAACCTGGATTTAAGCTGTAACAGAAAACTGTTGCAGTATTACAATAGCACTCAGTACCATTCCTGATGCTAAAAATGTATCCATAAGGTCTTGATCTTTTAAAGAACACGTTATCTTTTCTGGAAGAATATTGTGCATAACCTCAAACCGAGGTGCAGGCTAAATATTTGTGGGTGATAAGGGCTTTAGCTGTATTAGTTGTGTGCAGGATGCAAGGGCTGTGTTGTCTTTCTTGTTTTTGTGAAATCAAGTAATTCTGTTTATCCAACTGGCATAAAATCCCACCAGCTTAAAAAATATTACAATACACATAGACCAAAGATATATGCAGTTACTTGACAATCTGCAGCACTCTCATAGCAGCCACAGGATGCAATCCCTTACAATCTTTTGCAATCCCTTGTTCTGGGGCAAAGAACACTTGGCTTTGATTGTTCTCACTACAGTTGACCTTTGTGTTGCAACCTACTCTGGGCCTCTGCGCTGTAAAATTATTTCTTTCACAGGCCTGTTTGAGTACATCATTGTCCTTTACCTTTGCAGTACTCCAAAGCCACAATTTCTTTTTCTTGGTGAAAAGGTACCACTTCTCAGCAGTGGATCTTTACAGGCATTATTGAGACAGTATTTATCCCTTCAATGGAGGCAGAAATTTTAAAAGAGCTTTTTAAAGAGCACCAGCCTTAATGGTCTGGAGGATCTGAGGTACAAAGGGTGAATTGTTGTTTGGCTTCACAGACCTCTTCAAGCTCCAGCTGAATCATGAGAGTGAGAATATCAGGATGGCTGTGGAAAAGGAATGTCCAGCTGTCATGCTGGAGGTCACCCACTGCAGCTCTGCGCCAGTTCCCTGCAGTCCCCTGCTCACTGGGAATGGTGTATGCTGCGGAGAGGATGTCAGGGGGGCCATGGGGTGATGGGGCTGTGGGCTTTTGGGAGCCTGGGAGCTCTTGCTTACTGGCTCTGTGTTGTGCTCTGAAGTCAGCTTTTGCTTGCACTGAGAACCTGATGGGTTAGGCAGGTTCTCATTGAGAGCAGTCTGGCTTCCTACTGGCCACCATATCACCCTGCTGCTAATGTTCTGCAATGCCTGCTGCCTGCACCAGGTAGGGCCAGGCAAACCCCAGAGAGCAGCTCTGGGGGTGGGCACAAAGGGCTGCCACCTTGAAGCAGGAATCAGCACCAACCAAAGGCAGACTTGACTCTCCAGGCCTTATACACATGCTTAGCAGATTTCAGGCTGAACCAGGGTGGACACACTCTGCCAGTGCCTGGGGATGAGTTCTGAGTGTGGAAATGAGTGTTCTCAGTTCATTATTTCTGTCTGTTGCAATAGGCCATGGCAGCAGTTCTCACTCTGCTGGGGCTTTCTGCAAGGTACTTCTTCCCTAATTTTTCAGTCTTTTGCTCCCAATTGATGTTTTGTACTTGTCACCAAGGACCTGGCTGTGTTGTCCCAGAGCCCTGTTATGTGCATCTGCTTCCTCTTGGTAAGGCATTTTGTTGTTAGAAACCACTCTGCACCTCACAAATACACATCCCAAGGCTTGCCTCTGCCTCAGATGATCCTGTGTGCTATCCATGCCACTCTAGCAGCCCTTCCCATAGACTGGTTGCTGTTGGAACTGTCCCAGCTGTTGTCTGGAAGCCAAACATCAGCATGAAGCCAGAGCCCAGAGGTGTAAGACCTTAACAGAACACAAGACTGGCTTATGGCTGAGGGGGCAACCCTCTCCACAACAAAGCAAAGTTGTTTCAACCTGTGGGGGCAGATGTGTCTCTTCTCTGGCAATGATGAGCACAAAAGTAAGACGAGTGGACAGCAGAAAAAGGGCTTGAAGTGTGGAAGGGACCATTTAAAAGATTCTGGATCAGCAGCTCCTCAGCACCCAGATCCATGTGCCCACACTTGCCTGGGAAGAAGATGCTAGGATATATATATATTTATATATTTAATGGTCTTGGAACTCAGTGGGAGCATTGCGTGTGGAACTTGCCAATCACACCCACCTTGGAAAGTGTGTGGAAAGGACAGTCTGAGAGATGATACTTCATGGCACAAACTATCCTAGTTGGGGGAAACTAGATGCTATATACAGAAAAGCAACTTTATTAGAATATTTAAGAAAAACCTTTTCTTTTTGTAAGCAATATACTCACTAAAAATGCTCTTAATATTTCCAAAATTATAGCAGAGGACTTGAACAACAGGCTCAAACTTCTGTCTTACCACAAGTGAAACAGTAATGGACTTTTATGTTTATTTTTTCTCCTTTTTTCTTTCTTTTTTTCAAGGAAAGTATTCTTTGTGCCTCAATAAATGAAATTCATAACTTTGTTTATGATAAAATAATTGAAACATAGAAATCAATTACAACAGTGGTCTTTCAAGCCTTTATTTCTTCATTTAAGTAATTGACAATTCAGAAGGACACAGACAATAGGCCTGTAGCAGAACAGTGTTACAATTAAAATCAATTTCTATGAAAAACAATTACAACAGCTATTGAAAATCCAGGAAGGGTTGATGTTTTGAACACAACAGAATGCATTTTAAGAAAGTATTTGTACTGAAATGAGGTGGTTTTCAGATCTCCTCTTTGAACGAGGAGAATTGTTGTTTTTATATACTGGAGGGTGTATATTATACGATCTGAAGGGAGCATTTTATTACATTGAGAAAATAATTTTCTCATCAACAAGTTCACCTCTTACTCATGTTTCTGACTTTCATTCTTACAGTGTAAAACCCACCAGGACAATTTTTTTTTTTTTAATGCATACCTCCTTTTGTTTGTAGTGGTTTAGATTTCTGTTTCAGTAATTTAACCCTTAAAGGACAAAAAAACTTCTCACATGCCTTTTTGTATGCAGTTCTCTAAGATGGCAGGCACATCCAGAAAATATTTCCTTCAGTTCTAAGTTACTTGGACACACACTTTCCTGTGTCTTGAAAGTTGATGGAGGTCATGAAAGATAAAATGGAGGTACTGATTAATCTTGTTCCCAAGGAGTAGTTGTTACTTTTAATTGTGCCAGATAGGCCCATACCTCAGAAATAGTTCCCAGTAACTGCTGGATGCAAGGCTGCAACCATTGATTGACTATCAAACATACATCAGTGACATTCACTGCAAAATCTTCTGGCTTCAGTTCTAAAGCAGAAGCTGGAAATGGGGAAGTTCCAAGTGTTTGACTCATGTATAAGCAAAACAATTTTGAATAAAAGACGAAGATCAGATTGGCCACAACTCAATGTTGCGGCAAATAGAGTTGTGTCAGGACAAATTCCCTATGATAAACACTGGCAGCAGTAATTTGAAAAGTGTATGCTTATTACTTTATCTATTAAAGGGTTGGGAAATGTGGAAATACTACTTTTCTTTCAAGAAACTTGGATTAGAGAGTGGAGAAATTATGGGATTTAGTTTCAATAGTCTTGTATAAGGACCAAACAGAAATGTTTTTGTAGTAGTAATAGTCAGAGTGCTTGGTGTGGCGTTTGACAATTGATGTGTATCTTGCATTCATTTCAGCATTTCTCATCTCTAATCAAAGGCAAAGACACAAATCTCATCAATGCTTTAGGAGATAATCATGTTTTTCAAGCATTGCAAAGCCACTAATTAAGTGACACATGAAGAGGTCTTTTCATCCAATATACCACTGAACTGCATAAAAGACAGCATCTAGTTGGTGCACATCTCTCATGACAATTTTCTTTCATATATTGCCACTGCTCAGCAAGAGACTTTAATTTAGAACTGTTGGAAAGGCTGACCACAGGGCAGACCCCTGCCGTCATCACCTTGCCAAGAGGAATGCTCATCTGGAGCACTTTGAGCAGCAGGACTTGCATTTCTTAAAAAAGATTTTCTTTGTTTGATACCAACCTCCATCAGAATTATCATTCCTCACACAGGTATGGGTGAGCTATAACTCTTTGGCTTTGTAACCCTTAGGGAAATGGCAGAATCTTCCTTTTGAAAGGTAAATATTATTGTACTCTCCAAAGAGTTAGAGGCCCAGGGTTTTGATTGCACCTAAGAAATCCTGAATTGCAACCTTCTGTTTGTGTTACAAAAGGACAGCTATTCCTTCTCCAAGCCAGGTAAGGATGATCTGATATCCTTTAACAAAATGTGACAGTCTGTTAAATCCATAAAAGCTAACAAAAAATTGAACAAGTCCCATTAAAATGCAAATGTTTCTGCAACTCGGAAAGCTGCATTGCCTCTAACCCCTTTGCATGGTATGCAATGTGAAAGAAAAATGTAATTTGCAGTGCATTAGAACTGGTGCACTGCACAGATGCATAAAAAGTTAACAGATTCTTAAGGTGAGGTGTTTGGTTTTAGTGATCGTAATAATTTTTATTAGGATGTAATCTATTAATCTTTGTAAAAACAGCAAAGAGCTTTCTTAGCAAAAGTAATAGATTAAATTTATCATCATTGTCTTCCATAATAAAATAAGTGTGCTCTCCATTGCTTGTGCTTTTGAGTTATATAAATAGGAAAGTTATTGGAAAATCGTTCACAAAAATATAACTTCCACTTACGGGCTGATGAGGTAAATCAGATACTTCAGCTGGTGATTACAGCATTAACTAGCTGAATGAATCCCCTAGCTATTAATTAATAAACCAGATCCTGCAAACCAAAATAATTCCAGAATTACTTAGACAATGTGCTAAGTACTAACATAACCTAATTTTTTAGGCAAGTTTTAATTTCTAGTCATTTTTACTATCCAGTCCTGCATTTTGCTAACTTCTTACTGTATATCATTTCCCATTGATTACTAAGGTTGAAACTTATCCTTCCAAGAAGAGCGGGAAAATAAGGCTTTCCATGTGGAATTTTTTATATCCAGGAAAAAAAAGATTTAGACTAAATTTCCCAGGCTGCTACTGAGTGTGTAGACAGACAGGCCTGTTCCTTTGCAATAACTCTGTGTTTCTTAGTCCAACACTTTCACACTTTATTTGTGCCTTCCCAGCATGAATTATCAGCCTCTCCCCCAGTTCCAGATAGTACCAGGGATCAACAAAGCTCTTTTTTTTTTTTTTTAATAGCATGTAATCTACAGCTGTATGTGGGAAGGTTTTATGATGCAGAAGATTCACTGTGAGGATTTCCTCATGTGAGAAAAACTCTGCCTCTGTGAATTGGATTTACTTGGTGAGTAGTGGAATTTTCAATTTACCATCAACTTTTAAAAATACAAAAAATATTAAACCCAGGCATTTCTTAAAATAAACTTTGGATGCCAAGTTTTTTTTTTTATTTAAAGATGTCTGTATTATCCAATGTAGGGCTACTAACTATGTGGCAAATTCTCTATAGTGGATCTGCAATAGTATAAATATTCTTAAAAATTTTTGAAATTGACTGTGCTGTAGAAAATTCTGTTTGCTCTTAAAAATCTAAAGTTTGTTTTTCTGTTAAGAATTACTAATAAATCTTACAATTTTTATTATTTTTTAAATTTTAATGAATATATCAGTGATTACCTGATGTGATGGTGTTTTTCTCTACCTGGTTATCATGGAGAAAACTAGTAGCTTCTTCTACTGTAAGAACTGGAAATCACTCAGTAAGTCTTGTGATTTAGGAACAGGTTCTACCTCTTGATATAATGTAATCTTAGGGTAGAGGAGTCTTTTGAGGATAAAACCTGTGTTTTCTGTGCAGTGCTAGGTGTAATGGCTGTTTTTTGATGTCATACTGAAGGCAGTGTTGCAGTACATTAGACTGCCAATCATATTAAAAATATTGTTAATAAAGTAGATTACTATAATAAAATCAATAGTAGAGTTTCACTGTCAATTTGCATTTGACCTTCTGCTTCAGAGGAGAATACAGTGGTGGAAGTCAGTCAAAATCTTTTGGAGGTGTCAAATGCAAACACAGGAGGATAAGACACATTTCAGGGGGCATAGGAGAGCTCAGATTCACCCCTGTCTGTCTCTGATCCTAGAAATCTATCAGGATTTCAAGTTGCTGCTTCTTTTCCCGAGGTAGCAACTGTTTTCCCTTCTAGAGAACAGGACCCTAGCTTAGAGTATAATGAGTATGCAGGTGATAAATCTTAATTCAGATTATCCCAGAAACCATAAAAAATTTTGCTGTTGCCAAAAGTACCTAGCTGTGGAAAACTGGGAGTAGCAAGAGTTTAGATTACAGCCTGTGTCCATCTTCAAAGCTGACCTCTGATGTAGCCTTGGTAGATTGTGCTAAGTCTCGGGGTTGAAATAGGTTTCAACCTCTGCAGAATCTACTTTTCACCAGTTAATTTTTTGTAATTACAGAGGTGTTTAATACTGGTGATTTCCTCAATAACCATATTTCAGATGCAGATTTTCAGTATTTATTGCCTTCCAAGTGACGCAGCTGGTGAAATCTATCTTTCTGCTGTTCTCTCCATGGTGCTGTTTAGTGGCGTGCTTTTCTTCTTCCAGCATTTGCCTTTTTCGGATCCCCGTCAGTTACCTGGACACACTGCACGAGTGAAAGTGAGGAAACAGGCTGACTGATACTTTGTATGGATAATAAATTCCAAAACATATCTGAATGAGATCCAGGTATTTCTCTGTGTTTTTGGGCTTCACACAATCAAGGAGGAGAGTGAGTAGGTGAAAAATACCTGCCAGAGTCTTCTCTTTCTTACTGTGTTCATTCAGATTCTCAGTTCAAGAGGGGTGGGCCTGAAAAGTTAAATTGTGAAGACCTGCCACTAAGGACCCCAGATCTTGTGTTAAGGAAACAGTATTATTCTTGTCTTAGTTTTCTACACTACACCTTTGGGAAAAAAGTGATCAGCTAC
The DNA here is from genome assembly GCA_008694505.1 of Cyanoderma ruficeps. Classification (NCBI taxonomy): domain Eukaryota; kingdom Metazoa; phylum Chordata; class Aves; order Passeriformes; family Timaliidae; genus Cyanoderma; species Cyanoderma ruficeps. The sequence continues at coordinate 262,608 of VZDJ01000166.1, forward strand.
AACAGGGGTAATGATGTAAATTTTCTTCACTTTTTCAAGTAAATTTTGCCACTCCATGGAATTATTTATTTGGGTTTCATTGTGGATAAGTATGACACACATCATGACATAAGCCCTAAAGCAACTTTTAAAATGACATTCAGGACAACTGTCTTGACAACAANTCCATTATATTTGCATATTTTGCTCAAGCATGAAGCAAACTTATGGACAAACCTGAATTGTCACGTGCTTCATGGACCATGACAGCAAGGCTGTTTCATTTCCCATCCATACTTATGATCATATATATCAAAATAAATTACAGCACAATTTTTTCAGGTTAACCTTTTCACTTTTTAAAAACAATATACATTTAATACTTGAAATAAGAAAGGAACAAAACCAAATATAACTATTTTTTTCACACACAAACATGTACATATGAACTACATGTGCTTGCAAACAGATTTCAGTAAGTGTGATGATATTTTAATATATCTGCACTATGGCATTCCCTCCACAAACAATGAGAGACTTGTTATCACTTGTCACTTGCTCAAAAGCCAACTTCCTACTATATGGCTGTAAGCTCAACAGATCAGTGTTATAGTTTACTTTCTACTTATACAGTGCCCAGTGTAATGAAGCCAAAGTGTTTGCTTTTAGTATCAAAATCACATAAATGAATTCTTTAAGAAGCAATAATATTTTATTTTCTGAAAGACCAAAATTACTAATATGTGTACAAGTTGACCACCATCTTCATTAGATGCCTGTGCAGCTGCTTATGCACAATGCTTCAAAGCCGTTGTTTTTGGCTTTAAGTGTGAGGAGGTGATGTTTCTAACTTGCAAATGCCATGAGTAGAAATAGGCAGACTTCTTTAAGGTCGCAGATTTCCATTTGCCTTTTATCCTCTTCTTTCCGGAATGTATATTTTCATATTTTGCACCCCAGTTAGCAATGTAAATATTAAAGCAATCCAGAATAAAAGGCACAAGATGCCACAAGATGAGAAATAATTAAAACATAAGTTCTGCTTATTTTCCACTACAGCCTGCTTAGTAGAAAGCAAAAAACCTAGATTAATTTATCAAATTTCTAGTGTAACCAGGAGCAACAGAATGGTGTCAAGAGGATTTCTCCTGATTTATATTGCCTGACTACAGTAGAAAATCGGTTTTCAGTCTCTTACTGCAACACTTCTGCTTCATGACAATTTTGGTATAGTTGAATAAATACAGATAATCAAATCACGATGCAAAAGTCTGTTCTTTTGCATGTTTCTATAACCTATTTTAATATGAAAGATGAAAAATCCTTAAATTCAAGCTAAAATAACATAGAGCATTTTATTGACTATGCCATCTCTTTCGTCATTCTGCTGATGCTATAAATACAGATTTTTATTTCCAGCTGGCCTTATACTCAACCACCTGCTTCTAGTGAAAAAGATAAAACAAAACAAAGCAAAACAACAACCCCCCCCAAACACTGGAAAATTCCTGCAGATTGCTTTTCACATGTAGCTATCTCAGTAGCAAGATTCTCAAAAAAGTTGATTTGTTTCATTTGCAGGAGGAGGTTTACTCAAGCTTCTTCATTTTTTACCTTTGTTTTTGGTTTGAAGAAGGTTTAACATCTTGCTTTGTGAACTAGATTCCAAAGGCCATGTGAACATTCAATGAAACTTAACCAAATCCAGAAATCTTCCTTTGGCATCACAGTCATTTGATATTGAGAAGGGAATTGAGCAGAGCTAGGAGACAGACAAAAGGAGCATGTGTCACTGAACCATGATTCTTCTAAGCTGCCAAGGAAAATTGAGGTTTTAATTCTTATTACAGATAATAAGAACAGGACATCCAAATTGCTTGGCTAACTTGAAAAATCTCATTCATTTCTTGAAACATTCTCCAGCAATCAGGCCCTTTGACTTTTCCAAAGATGTTCCTATAACTCCTTCAGACACAATTAAGTTTTAAATTACCAGATGACAGCTTTTTAGTTCTTTCCTGGTTCTTTTTAGCACAAAGAACAATCACATAGGATACTGAAAGAAGGTCAGAAAGCATGTATCTAGTGTTTTCCCACATGTTGTTTCATGGCAAAACCATGGATCAGCTGCAGCAGACTGAGATTTCTAAGACACTACTGCTTTGCTGTTTATCTGAGTTACAGTTCAGTGAGGAGGTACAACCTGACCATATGTTTTTCTCCCTTCTACAACATGTCAAGCCACATGAGCTGAGAGGATGGGAATGGACAAAGCAGTCATCATGCTAGCCCCTAGGTAGACTGGGACCATTCAACGGAAAAAGATTATTAGCAAACTGGTCAAAATAGGCTTTCTCTTCCTCACTTCTTTCTGGATGTTTCACTGCTGTGAGTGGAGGTGGAACAGATTGTAGCTTATTATGCAAAATGTTGCCTCCTGTGAAGGAAATGCTAAGGACTGTGCATTTTATTGGTGGCTAATGGACTGTATTTTCACAGGATGCAGTAGTGAATGGGGCAAAATAACTGCATGACTATAATTTCTCGTCTATCCTTGCTGGAAGCTGATGTTGTCCTTAGGCAGCCAGATACTGCTTGCTCACCTGGATTTCCAGCCAATGCTTTGTCTTTTCGTGGGTTAAATGTGGATTTCTGGCATTCCCACATAATGAGAGCCTTTCTGGGAAAGTCTAATGTCAAAAACAGATATCCAGGCATGGTGTCTGTTTCACAGTCTGTTTCACATTTTTTGATGTGATTCAGTTGCAACATGGCCCACATACCTCAGTAATCTCCTTGCCAGTTTTTTCTCCTGTTACAAAGTTTAGCTATGACTTTCTATTAATATTAACACTGACTTCTTACAGTGTCTCATCTGCCTAAATTACAATTAGTTGTGCTGAGGATGTAACATGTAATATTTCTTAATTCTCTTCATGGTGTTATAATTGTTGTTGTCATAGGTGATGCAAAATCAAGATAAAAGAAATAAGGAAAAAACCTACCATTTATGTAAATAAAGACAAACCTTCAATGGCAGTATGACAATTAAGCCAACTTAAATGAAGTTTAGTTAAAAAATGTCTGGTGACATCAGCAGTTCTCTGAGGACTTTGGTGTCTCCTCTTCAGTTGTGTCTGGAGCTGTTGCCTCTGCTGATACTAGAAGCATGTGTGAATGTATCATAAGGTGCATACAGAGGGTAAAAGCAACTACCCAGTTTGAATCTAACAAGTTAACGTTTTTGTGGACAAAGCCTTTCTGAAAAGAAAGATGTAAAGTTAAGAAGAAAGAAGAAGGACAAAAAAACAGAGAACCAGGTCAAAACTTAAAAATTAGGCTGAGCTGGGGTGCTCTTAGTCTTTATCCAATGTTAAATCATTGCAAAAAAACCCCGTTTCTGTTTACATTTCTTCAATATTCTCTATAACTCACTCATGGAGACTTTAACTGAGTTGGAAAAAGGGCTAAGTTAAAAACTGTTTGAATGGCCAGGCCCAGAGAGACTAATGGTGCCACAACCAGTTGGTTTCTGGTCGCTGATGGTGTTCCCAGGGCCTAGGATTGGGCCCAGTTCTGTTTAGGATCTTTATCAAAGACCTGGAGTGCTCCCTCAGTAAGTTTTCAGGTGATACCGACTTGGATGGGAGTCTTGTGCTGCTGGAGGGCAGGAAGGCTCTTCAGAGGGATCTGGACAGGCTGGATCAATGGTTCAAGGCCAATGGCATGAGGTTCAAAAAAGCCAAGCACTGAGTCCTGCCTTTGGGTCACAACCACTCCAGGCAGTGCTACACACTGGGGACAGAGTGGCTGGAAAGCGCCCCAGCAGAAGAGGACCAGGGAGTGCTGGCTGACAGCAGCTGTCCATGAACCAGTGTGTGCCCAGGGGGCCCAGAAGGCCAATGGCATCCTGGGCTGTACCAGCAATAGTGTGGCCAGTAGGACCAGGGCAGTGATTGTCCCCTGTACTCGGCACTGGTGAGGCCACACGTTTAGTGCTGTGTCCTGTTCTGGCCCCTCATTACAAGAAGGAAATTGAGGTGCTGGAGTGTGTCCAGAGAAGGCCAACAGAGCTCGGGGAAGGTGTACAGTATATGTCCTATGAGGAGTAGCTGAGAAAACTGGAGGTGTTCTGTCTGGAGAAAAGGAGGTTCAGAGGAACCTTATCACTCTCTACAACTCCCTCTGAGGAGGTTGTAGCCGGGTGAGGGTCTGCCTCTTCTCCCAAGCAACCAGTGACGGAAAAAGAGGACATAGCCCTAAGCTGCACCAGAGGCAATTCAGGTTGGACATCAGGAAGAATTTCTTCACTGAAAGCGTGGTTAAGCATCGGAACGGACTGCCCAGGGAGAGGTGGTGGAGTCACTATCCATGAAGGTGTTCAGTAAATGACTACGTGTGGCACATAGTGTTATGGTCTAGTTGTAAAGGTGGTGATCAAAGGCTGGACTTGATGCTCTTGAAGGTCTTTTCCAACCTAAATCATTCTGTGATTCACTGTGATTCTGTAAACACTTGTACATTCATCTATTCTTACCTTCATACTGATCTCTGCAAGTGGATTTTAAAACATATTTGCGAGACACCCAGGCATTGTTCTTACAGGAGTTATTGACAAGGATATTTTGGTACCTGTTTTCACAAGTTGATTTGCTGGTTCTGACATTTGCAATTTTCAACTTTTCTGCAGAACTATTGCTGCTCCTCAGAGTTTTGTCACACTGATTGCCAGGTAAATTCAGGCTAGTGTCAGCATGAAGACCAGCCGGTATATGAGTCAGAGATAGTTTAAAACCCTTGATTCCTCTTTTAGTGCCAGGTATGCACTATCAACCTGTTTCTGAATATATGATAGGGGAGCCATGTGGGTTAGATGCCTTCTCACAACCCAGTCCTTTTTCTCCCCTGCGGTAACTGTGGTGTGGCTCCTTAATCACTAGCAGAGAAGTGACTCCTTCAAGAGGCAGGGTAAGCATTCAGCCACTGTTCTTAAAAGAATTGCCAGAAAGGTGCTTGTCTAGGTCTGACTTTGACACTGTATTCCTTATTCACCCAAAAGAGCCATAGTTAGTGTCCCACAAACGCATAAGAAGGAGACTATGAGGAGCAAGACAAAAATGTCTCTGAGCCTTGCTGTCCTCACTTTTGTAAAAAGGTGCCATATACCTTGTTAAGTCCATGCTGAAATAAGTAGGCTGCAAAAAGTAGAACATTGCTAGAGGCAGGGAACAAACACTGATTCTGAAAAACTGAATACTGACTGAACTCAAGGCGATACACAGAACGCTGACAGCTCTGCAAGGTGGTGCTCAGCAATAGCAAGCGGTGATTTCCATCACCAGCACACATTTCACACAGATAACTAAGCACATTTCTGCTCACAAGTCCTTGCAGTGCACTAACTGCAGTCGCTTCTTAAAGTCATTCTAAAGGGAATAGGGGAATACGGCAAATCATAATTTATCCTAAAAGCACGTATTTTCTAGGGTGCTGTTTTTTGAGATTTTTTTAATTGTGTCATTTAATATGAAGAAATCAGCTGCAAATGTCTAGAACTTAGGTGAGTTTTTGCTTCTAACACTGATTTTAACATTTAACATGAAATGACTGCGGGGGCAATAGATTATTAGTTGAAAAAAGGACAATTACAAGGGAAAGGCACATGCAAATGTCTTCAAGGGTCAGTTCAGAAACATTTTGTTTTATCCCCATTTGTTTCTTTAACTGCCCACATTAAGGTACAGTAGAGTTTTGGACTTCAGTGCAGTGGTTATTACATCAACAAAAATAATTTTCTTGGTGTTAGAATTTAGTCAGGGGTTATTCCTTTATATTAATGTTCTACAAATGTCATAGAACAAAGAATATTCTTATCAAGCATGTCCATAAACCTTCAACTACCTAGTTCAGAGCATAAAAAATAAAGGAAGCAAGAAACCCCAACTCTAAACTTAAAGCTAAGTGAAGAAAATTCTAAGAACCCTTGCAACCTCCTCAGTCTGGCAACCTAAAATGAAGCAATGATGCAACCAACAATCAACCACTAAAAAAAGAGATTCTCAAAACTGCCTAGGCTTGGGTCCTGCAGCTAAGTCATGGGTACATCTGGGAAGTGCAGCTGGATTTTACAACTTCTGGCACATTTCCCTTGAGAGAAGCGGGAGTTTTTTTATCCTACTTTTAAAATCTCTGCCAAAGAATGTGGATATTAATTTTAGAAGCATCTAGAGCACCTGCATCCTATTATAAATCAGCCTGACTTTGGTTTAAAAATGCCAAAATCTAATACTAAGATTGAACACAGGCTCTTAAATCGCATCAATCTGAATGTTCTGTCTTATAATATTTTCATATTCATCTTGTTTAAACACATATAGTCTTGTCATCCTTACTCCAGGTTATGCCAATCATTTAAAAATGGTATGTGCTATCAACCGTGTATGACAAACCTATGGCTCATAACTGGTGGAACACTTGAGAGGTGGCTGAACAACTTTGCATCTTGCAATTGCTGAGGATAAAAAAAAAATCATAGTATTAATGATAAAGAATAAAATTTCGCTTCTCAGTCTTTTGACGATTTCTTTGGAAGCATAAAACAAACAAACAAAAAGTTACTTGTACTGAACTAACATTCCACTTCTGTCTAATCACCATTAAAAAAGATTCCTAAAATCTGGAAAACCTCACCCCTCTTACTCTAAGATACTGCCCCTGAAAGAAACATAACCACATTGTTAATAAAATGGCATCAAGAATAGCTAAGTAATTTGTTCTTGGAAATCAGCTTTGCGTCTTTGTGTTATCTACAAATATACAAGATGAGAATGACTGTGGCTAGAGGTTCATTATATCTGGCAGTATGTTAGCCTTTTTGAGGCTGCCATGTTTTAAACATTATTTTAGTATTATAAATCCCCATATTATGCATGAACAACTGTAGTTTACTTGGCATTGGAGAAGAGTTCATTCCTAGTAACAGAGTGTTTCTATGTTTTAATTCACTTGTATAAAGAGTAAGATAACCATATTTCCCAAGGAGTTTGCAGAATGTATTATGCTCTTTATTTGGCCCAGTACACATTAACATTTTAACAGTAGCTTTAAAATTAAAATCAGGGCTAACAAAACTGATTCTGTCTCTTCAAGGTAGAACTCAACTCCTCCATGCCAGCATTGACTAATGGGTTGCCTTCCCTGTGTGAGAACCAGGGCTGTATTACAGTAAACTGGTCCAGTGTGATATCACAGATATAAAAAATATTCCATTCTGTATCAAAACTAGGCACATGCCTTATATTTATATGAAGAGTAGATCAACGGAGTTGAGTGGTTTTGCTCTCAACTATTATCTCTGGCCTTCTACATGAGCAGAAAAATATCTTATATTGTTTCTAATTAGTAACTACGAGGATCTAATTTGGTTTTGATGGTTGTTAAAAGATGGGTGACATCACACTTGGGTCAGTACTGGTGGATATCTAAAAGCACAACCTCTCATTTGTATTGCTTCAAAATGTACACAGTATAGATGTAGATTTAAAAAAAAAGCTACCAATTTTTTTTGTTGTGTTGAACCAACTAGAAGGGAGGATGCAAAGTTTTACCAAATTAGATATATGGATACAAATTTCACTGTAGAGTGTGGTTTAGACAAATGTGTCTTTTTCTTTAAGTATGTAAATCCTACACTGTAGGTTTTTTCTTTTTACTTTTGTAGCAGTAGAAAATGTTGAACAATTGTCCATGAGCATGAGCCAGTGGTTCATTGCTGATATCCCCAGAATGCCAATATTTGCAATGCAAACAGTTAGTACAATTTCCCAGTTCTATGAAAGGCCCTGACACATCTGCCTCAAGGTCTGGAGGCTCTGTTGTATAACCACTAATAGTCTTTCCATTTTCATATAACCTTTTGATACACTGACAGCTGCATTAAGCTGCTTCTGCCTAGCAATTCCACATGCCAGGCTGTTTTAATTGGTTTTAATGCCACAGAAAAAGCACTGCTAGCAGAATACCATCAAATCATTTTCATATTGAACCTTCGTGGTCCAGAAACCTCCCCTTCAACCACAGCACCATTGTTTTTGCGAGGGACATATTCAAGGTCAATGCTGGTTTTGTGTTTGCCTTTCCCTCGGCTCCACACAAAAAGAAGAAGGAAACAAAATAAAACCACTCCAAGGAATGTGAAACAGCCCATAGCTGTGGACACCAATATTGTCTTAAGGTCCAGAGAGTAGCTGTTTGCATTAGTTCCATTAGAACTTGTGTCATTGGAGTCTGTCATGTACATAGGGGTCCTGTTGGCATAAAGGAAACGGTCTGAAGTGAACCCCTTTACTGTCAGGGAGGCCGAGTAGGTGTCATTTCCAGCTGCATTACTTGCAATGCAGACATAGATCCCAGTGTCCTGGTCTTGGGCAAATCGAATCTCCAGGGTGCCATCTCCCAGCACAGTGGCTCTACCATTAGATTTAGTTGTGATCAGCCTCCGGCGTGGGGTAACCCAGGAGATGGTAGGCAGTGGGTCCCCGTCAGCATTGCACATCAGCTGCACGGTCTGTCCTTCCTCCACTACCAGGTACTGCAACTTCTTGTCTTGTATCTTGGGCTTCTTACAAGTAAAGTAAAAGGAGAGAGCTGTGCTGTGGAAGTCTCTGAATGACCTCTCTCTGACACTGTCTGGGCCGGCACACATTGGTGGCTCGCCACCAAACTGCAAGGTGGGCTGCCGCTGCAAAATCCAAAGGAGACGACAGTCACAGGCCAGAGGGTTGTTGTTAATACAGAGAACCTCAAGGCTTTTGGAGGAATGGAATACATTCTCTTCTAGGGTTTCTAACAGGTTTTGGGACACATTAAGCACACGTAAGAATCGGAGCCCTTGGAAAGCATGTGGTTCAATGGTGCGCAGCTGTGCCCCTACCATGTGGAGCTCCTGCAGGCGCACTAAATCTGACAGCATGCCTGCCTCAATGGTGCTGATGGGGTTGTAAGAGAGGTTGAGATGTGTCAGGTAAACCAGATGCTTAAAAGCAGAGTAAGGTACTGCAGACAGGTTGGTGTTTGTGATGGAGAGAGAAGTCAGGTTGAGACCGTACAGACTGTTGGCAGGCAGCATGTCCAGGAGAGGCCAGGCTTCTATCTGCAGATCTTTCAGGCGAAACAGTCTTTTAAAGGCATATGCCGGCAAAGCATTAATGTTGAGCTGTTTCAAATGCAGACTGATGAGGTTGTGGAGGTGAGAAAGAGCTTCTGTTGGTACGGCTGTGAGGTTGCATCTCTCCAGGGTGAGCTGCTCCAGGCTAAGCAGCCCACTGAAGGCCCTGTGTGAAATATACACCAAATCATTGTCCCCAACCTCCAGGGATTTTAGGTTATGCAGATCTTGAAACATGTAGTCCAGCAAAATGACAATCTTGTTTTCACTTATATCAAGCTTTGTTAAGTTTGACAACCCAGTGAACACCCCAAGGGGAACCAGTTTCAGACGGTTTCCTTTCAGCCTCAAGGAGCGCAAGTTGAAGAGATTGTTAAAAGCTCCAGGCTCAACATTGGAGACAATATTGTCGCTGAGGTCAATCTCCTCCAGCAACGGGTATGATGTAAATTCCTCAGGGTTAACGCTTTTCAGTCGATTCTTACTGAGGTCCAAGATTTTGGTCTCAATGGGAATGCCTTCTGGAATGGCCATCAGACGTCTCCGGTGACAGCTGACAGACTTGTTCTGTGCTGAGCATTCACAGCGGGCCGGGCAGCCCACAGTGGGGCTTGTGAAGACAAGCAGCACAGCCAGACCCAGGAACAGCTGCCAGCATGATAGAGCTGTGTGACGCATGACTCCACTGATCTGGGCTAGCCCTCCGTCACAGCCTGTGGGGTGAGGACGGGAAAAGGGAGAAGTTAAGTCTGCAGAAAGAAACAGTACCATTGCAAAGCAAATGCACGTGTTTTCATATTGAACAAATCAATAAAAACTATTTTGAATGGCAAGACCAACATAAAAGTAGATATTAGTTCAATATCATAGGGCTAGTCAAAGGATTTGTTTATCCAGCATTTTTCTCCAGATGTTGAAGAAGACAAAAAATCTTTTCCTACTGCAAACAGTAAAGGACCTTGCAGTCTTTTCTCAGTCTCAGTAGGTTTCCTCAACACAGCACTATAATTAACCCAGAGATAATTATCATACACTAAGAAAAAGGGCTAATAGCATTTGTGATAAGTTTACAGCGTTGGATTTCTGTGAGGTGATATGAAACTAAGCTTTTGTCTCCCATTAGTGTTTCAAGGCAATCCTTAATGATGTATTATAATCAAGAAAAGGAGCTCCTTGACAATGAAAAGGTTCCTTTTAACATTTATTGCATATATTACAGCTCTAAAGAGATGAAGATTGTTCACACATACACATACACAATGGCTTAGATGAGGAAGGAAGAATCTCTGATTAGAATTTGTAATAGGTCAAATTGGTTCTTTGCTTTTACTGCACAGAGATATTTTGTGTGACTCTTTAGAACCCAAGACTTGAGAAGGGTTTACAGAATACCTCTTTGTACTTCCAAGATACATAAACGAGTTTTAAGAAGACAAAAACAAGGTAAGATGAGCTGTCTGTGTTTAAGCAACACAGTGTCCAAAGAAGCACCACAGATTTAATGAAAATAATAATTTGTAGGGGATTTATTTATTTCTGCCCTCAGGCTGAAAATGAGGATAGGATAGAAGAAGACAAGATAGCTTCTACTAAATTAACTACTCTTCTCCAAATTCTGTACTTTTCAGCTTTAGTCACCAAAGGCAATAAATCTTTTCTAAGTCTACTTAGAAGCTACTAAATGAAGACAAACAATACCGCATTTCAAAAGAAGAAGAAAAGGATATATGTATTCATCGAAGGAAGGTGTGTTTGAGATGTTCAGAGTAAAGCAAAATGCAAGCAAGGACTGTAGAAGTGCCTTAACTCCTGTGGTACAGTCAACTTGATGAGGCTAAGGTATAGTGCTGGGATTCAGGCTTCATAACATTAATAAGCCTTATAATGGGCCCCAGACCTTATGATGCCTTTTCTAGACTGTTTAATTTGGGCTTAATTTTAATTGTATTTGTAAAAACACTTACATAACTCCTACCAGTAACTACCTCTTAGGTCTGCACAGATGAGTATGGCCCATCTGGTCCTATCCACAATGACAAGATTACCCAATAGCCAAGAATACATCCTCTTACCTGTGTCTTTGGGCTTTGAGGATCATCTGGCTACTGCGTAAGAAATTTTCAACTTACATTTGAGTCAAATTTTGTTGTCTATGTGCTGTCGCATAGATTGTAATATAAAAGGAAACTTCCCATGCACGAAGGATAAATACATTTAAACAAATATGGCATAGCTATATTGATGAGGCAGTCAGATGGCTATTTGAGCAAATAAGCTGTTTGAAGCACATCAAAAATAATACTGAGTAAATCATGGACTGATAAAGAAGAAAGTCCCACCAGTAACTCTGCTACAGCAACACTGCACTCCACTGGTACACAATTTGGAGTGTGATAACTCACCAAATCATCCTGCCTGATGGAGAAGAGTTGGACTGTCAGACTGTGGAAGACCAAAACACTGGAGGCTCACTCCACTTTGTGCAAGAAAAGGTGCAGATATTTGGATCTATTGATCTTATTGGATCTTAAAAAATTCTAAACAGGAACCAGGAGGTTTGGATTGTAGGCATTAGTACTATCGTAACTGGACAGAGAAATAAACAGCTGTTGTGCTCTGACTGTTAAAAACTAAACTGAGTGAAAAAGCATTTATCTTGGAGCTTCATATAAATTGTGTTCTTTGACTGACCATACATGAATGATGCATATATTGCTGCTCTCACAACTCTGTGGAAGAATTTCACTCTTGACTGATGTGGCTTTGTATTCCCATTTTTACACTTCTATGCAGAGACTATTAATGTGAGGCACACTGCACACTGGTTTTGACATATAGACTGGAGACTGGATGAAAATTATTCTGTAAAATATTACCTATGAAAGCACGTTTTCACTTTGTTCTAGAAGGACAACCTACTGAGATTTAGTTTCCCCCTTAAATTGTAGTCTTGCAAGTAACTATTGCTAGTTATCTCCAGCTGTGACAAAGGTTTTCAGAGATAAACTTCACTTCATTAGGCACTAACTTAAAACTGGAAACCAATAGGGGATTCTGAGTGCAATAGGTGTTTGCAATGAATTTAGATCAGAGAGGCTTCTGGGTGCTCTGATCATTACTTTCAGAGCTCCGTCTGTGAGGTTAGTGCTTTCATACTGATACTTCTATCACACAGGGATTTCATTTCCTACCGTATCCATCTAATAATGTATGAAGCACAAAGTAAACAGGTTCAGTGGAAGATGAGCACTCCTGGAGTGTTTGGTTTAGATAGTAAAAACATGAAACACTTTTTTCAGCTATCCAATCCACCTGGTAACTAAAACTTCTAAGGAGTACAAAGTAGAAGGTAGCCAGTATAAAAGATGATAAAAGGCTTTTTTGACTGTGACTAGAATATAGAAAAAGCAGTTCAAACATTAACAGTAGTCTTCTGCAAAGGTATGTCCACTGATAATGAGATAGATATATATTTTTATGTAAGGGTGTGTGCAAGTGTGTGTACACACTTGCAAGGAAGTAAGATTCAGGACTGAGGTATAACATATTTCAGTAAGGATAAATAATAAGTTAAATATCAGGTCAGAAAAACAAAGATTACAAGGATCAATAAATACGGGTTAGAAGATACCTTAAATAAAATTTAATATTACAATTTACCTCAAGACGGATGTTACTACTATTCTTTCTGCTAACCAAATATGTGACTACATGCTTTGTTTTGGACTGCTTTATGGAAAAATGACTTCATCCTCACTATGCAAAAAATGTAACCTTATCTCCAGCTAGGGTTAAAAGGTCTAGCAAGTGAAATATGTGTGGGACAAGGTGAATTTTGGGAGAAGCCTAGAGTGAACTTTGATGATCTTTTGTATATGATCCCATTTGAATTTAATGAATGTAAAGGTGTGTTTTCAGGACATGTCCAGTAATGTCACTAACTAGGCCTACCTTGTGCCTTTAGTCTAAGAACATTTTAAAAGGATACAGTTTCATCTGTAAAGTACTTTCCATTTCAGTGTGATCACAATTATTTATTACTTTACATCCATTAATCAACAGTGCTAATTTAAAAAGAGAGAATTTATGCCATTAAAAGTTATTCATCGCTGCAAGATGATTTGTTGCAATGAAAAATTATTTTCTGCATTTCTTTAGACTTATGGGATGTTAACTGGCAACTTCATTGGCACAGTGCTGAACTGTTGGTGTCAGTGTTCAACCTGATTGACTTTCATTCCTGATTAAACAGCCAGCATTACTTTATCTTTGCCAGTGTAGGTATTCCCTCTAGACATATGCAGCATTGTTGGTTTTTTGCTTCTTCTCTTTATCATGATACATAAAAGAAAACAAGGTATATGCATGCAAATATGTATATACACACATATAAATACCAGCTAAAAGTATAGTCTTACTGTTCTGTGATTGTACCATGCCTTGCACTCATGCCTTGCACTAAACAGTACTCCTCTAAAATTACAGCTTTCTAGATGAAAATTCAGAAAACCAGAAATGATTATGAACTGAGAGTTTTTCTACGTTTGAATGTGAATGACAACCTGTAAAATTGTTTTCCTGACCTTTTTGATGTATTTGTCATGCTTTGATAGACTCTGGGAAATGAAATATATGAAGGAGTTGTTTATTAAAAAATAAACTAATTACCTTCTTTTTCTCTTTCTCTGACTCTGTTCTATAAGTCCAAAATCAAGAGTCAGGTTACTGTTGGCTGATACCCTTTTTCAAAAGAGCACCCTATTCAAAGTTCAGCTATGTAATTATGAAAGCTCATTAAATTTATTAGTTAATAGTTTTGTGTGATCTCACCCAAAACAGCATCTCTACTACTCTGAAATGCAAATCAGTTTGTAGAAAGTTCAGCAGCTTTGAATCTTCCCACAAGTGCTTTACAAGAATGTACAGTGCCCTGTGACTTTTAAATTGAAAAACTATAATAAAAAAAAAAAGGCAATCCAATGCTCTCCTAGAATGCAGTGCAATTCTAAATATCCTATATAGGAATGTGTCAAATCATGCATGTGTTATATATTTTTTCACTTCTTCCTCTCCCTCAGACTAATTTTGAAGCCTTTAGAGCTGAAAACCAGAGTGCATTTGACCATGGTCTTTTCCATGGCCGATGTGGTTCTCCAGTGTTGGATGGGACACAGCTTTAGCCAGAAAAGGCGAGAGTCACAAGATCTGTTCTGTCATTAGCTGCATTAGCATCACTTGATGCTCCGACTTGGTAGTTTTGATCTCACCTTTCCCATCCATTTTCTCAGCCTTTCAGACAAAATAAAACCCCAGTGGATCATATCAGAAATGACAGTTTTGCCTGATAGTCACTTAATTTACGTTCTAAACATCCATTTACAAAAACGTACTGTATTCGATAAATGTTCTAGGATTAAATGTTGCATGACAGGACAGACTTGTACTGTTTATTCACTTCAGTGCTGCCAGGTAATCCTAAGAACCAGGTGAACTACCTGTTTTAAAAATGTTTGCTGTGTTTACCCTGGCTGGACACTGGGTGCCCACTGAATTTGTTGTATCACCACCCTCCTGAACTGGACAAGGTAGAAAAAAATATTAAAAAAAGTTCATGCCATGAGATATAGCAGGGGGAGAACACTCACCAGTTACCACTGCAAGCAAAACAGACTTAGCCAAGGGAAATTAGTTTAGTTTATTACCAACTAAATCAGAGTAAGATAGTGAAAAAAAAAATTGTAAAACGCTTGCCCCCACCTCCTCCTTTTTCCTGGGCTCAGCTTTACTCTGCATCTTTTCTCCCTTTCCTGTATGGCACAGCAAGATTTTGGGAAATGGGAGTTGCAGCCAGTTCATCACATTGCCTCTGTCACTCCTCATACTCTTCCCCTGCTCCAGCAAGGAGTCTTTTCCACAAGACACAGGCCTCAATGAATTTCTCCAATGTGGGTCCCTCCCATGGGCTGCAGTTCTTCATGAACTGCTCCAATGTGGATCCCTTTTATGGTGTGCAGTCCCTCAAAATGGATATTTTTTGAGACGTTGTTTAGGGATAGTAAATTGTTCTGCTTGTGTAAGATTGTTTTTCCTCTGAATGCCAAATTTCAGCATTGCTGTATTTTAAAACAGGGAGAAGATACTGAGGAGTATAAATATTTCTGTCTTTGCATGGCTGTCATCATCTGTCACACTTCAGCAAGCAGTAAGCCAGAACCATTGTTCAAATCTTTGCAATAAAATACCTTTGCTTTTGTGCTGAGCAGAGAGATACTGAATATGTGCAGCTAAAACTACTGAACTTCTGTGGTGCAAAATTTTGCATTTAGACATTTAGAAATGTTCTTACAGTGGGACACAATGTCACCAAGGGAATTAATGAAATCCTGACTGTGGCATTTTCTGATTTAACTATGCAATTTAGACTTTCTCATCATATGTTCTTTCAATTTAAGAGAATCAGTTTGTTAACAGCAAAAGCTTTGCCTCATCAGGTCTTGTGTCTGAAATTTGTCTAAGTTTAGTGTATTGTCCCCAAATTCTATCACAGACTATAAGTCAAGACTGCCTATATACTCTAAAAAGGATGATTTTTCTTTAAATCAGAGCATCTCAGAAATTGTTCAAATGAACCTAGTTGTTCTACCTTTCCTATCTCTTTGATCAAGCTTTTATGCTTATGCAGAGATTTTGTTCTCCCTCCCTTTATTGATCTCTTAAATATTTCAGCATTTAAATAAACTGTGAAATATTAAGTAGCTATCTGCATTCCAATAATAAACAGATTCAAGAATCCTTGAATAATAGCAGCAGCAACAGCAACCACTAGTTTGACAATTAATTGAGTTGGAAGCAAAGCTTTGATTCAATTATTTAGCTGTCCTAGTATCATTCTCTTCTGCTTAAGTCATCAGTGAAAACTTCATGGACTAACATCAACTCAGAAATTACAGTCAAGTTGCATTTGTTTTCAGAAGAAAAGATTGAGACCCGAGTCATTAAAAAGTCATAACACATAAATAGGAAACAAAAGCAAAAAAGGCAACTAGATCAACTTTCTTTATTAGCTTATCCAGTAGAATTATTTTAAGATTGCGTAAAATCTTTGTATCAGATGTTTTAAAACTAAACAAGTAGATATAGTTTTAATCCCAAATAGTTACTTTTGTCTGAATCAAAGTGAAAGAAGCATGTGTGCCAAAACAGAAGGTAGGAAAATCACAGCGATAAATTTATGTAATTATACAAATTATCTGTACAAGCCTTTGAAATCCAGTCTCCAAATTAAGCAAAGAAAAAAAGCCATGACTACACCTTCTGTTTTTAAACCAATGTTTCTAAGATTAATTTACCAATTTCTTTCAGTTTTCACAGAGAAAGTGAACTTCAGGAAGGAATCTGAAGGAAAAAATAATAAATCTTAAGGATTGCCTCTCAGGAGACATTTTATGCGTACCTAACAGGAATAGGAAGTGGAAATGTTTGCAAGAATTATAAACATTTCCACTGACATTTCCACTGACCTTGCTAGTAAGTTGGAGGGGAAGAGATTTATGAAAAGCTGCTATAAACAATTATGTGAAGGACTATAAAAGATGCTTGAATGTAAAATAAAATTCAGATATTTTTGGTGGAGGTTAATGATAGAAATCAACCATTCAGGGAGGATAGCACTGCTATCATACCCACACAATTAACTATCTTATAAAAATTAAAAACATTTGCATAGAAACAATTTCTGAGAAAAAATTCTTAGTTGAATAAATTAAAGAATTACTGTGAATAACAGACCTTTTTTACCATCTATTCCTTCTGAATGCAGAAGCAGATTTTTGAAAGGTGAAGTTATACAAAATTTCTTTGGCTAAGCTCACTTAGCTCTATTAAATCGTATTCTGATTTCACTGGTAAAAAGTGATGTCACTAAGAGAATTATTCAGTGGCAAAGACCGGAACAACATAATTACCATGGCAGTAGATGTGTTGATATGATAATGCAATAATAGAGAAAGAGAATTTATACCTCTGAAAACAGTACAGCTCCTAAGTAGTTTGCACTGCATTTTGTTAGAGCTGCTTAGTATTGGAAGACAACTCACCTGTTGTAGCTAAACTCCATCTCTAGACTTGGTGTTAATTATCAATGCATGGTAGACCACCTGAGTGATATGTGACTTCAAAAACATTGCATGAGCACACATTTTTATGAAGTTGATTTATCTTAAGGGTTACAAAGCAGAACTACATTACACTGTCTTTCATTGATGATTCTTGCAAGATTTTAATGTTCCAAATACTGAGAACAACTTATCACAGAGGAAAAAAGGTGAAGTTATTGTAATATAGGAGGGAAAAATGTATGAAAACAAAGAGCTAAAGTTATTACACTTAGAGAATGCAGCAGAACAAAAATATAAAAATTTTGGAAAAGATTAAAAAAAAAGTCTTGCAAGTTAGGAGTAATTACTTCAAAGTGGACCTTATATTTCACAGTGTGTCTAGGCAGGTGAATCTTAAAATTCTTTGCTACCATGAACAGGACACTGGTGGGAGAATATAAAACTGTTAAATACTATACTTGCTTCTCTAAATACTATATTTGCTTCTCATAGCTGCTGTAGCTAATGAAGTCTGAATAAATTATTTGAAAACTAAAACAGTATGAAGGCTAACAGCATTGATTACAGATTAGGAAGATTTTTTCAGCAACAACTCTACATTAAAAGTTCATCTTCCTCTTGGAACAAACAGTCTTTCTTCTAAAACTCTCTGGGCATAACAAAACAGGTGACCACTGTGGCCTGCACAGTAGAAAAACAGGGATAGGATTTCCTCTGAAGTTTTAATTCTAACACCCAGCTACTTCTCAGCTTCTTCTTCTCTACTTCAGCTTTAATGAGTGAAGATGTTGGTGATGGAAAGCTACTAAAAAAAAAAAAAAAGGAATCTGCTTTTTAAATCTGGATTGGTAACAGACTTTTGAGGACTAGTACATTCAAGCATATTAGAATTTCACTTCAGTAATCCAATTAGGAAGCCATAAGCAATCTCCACTCTATCTAGATCACCATAAGAAGCACTTGTGATATCCATTGAGGTTTCCTTCAAGTATGTGAACATTTAAGTCCAGAGACATCTGCTGTCCCGATAATGTGCTGACTTCCATCTTTTGTAAACAGAGACACTCGTTTGTAACCTCAACAATGTTTTTTCAAGCTTCTACCGATAGGCATAATTTCATTTTTTGTTAGCTTTAAACCCAAAATTCTTATTTTTTATCTTGCCCCCACATGAAAGCTAGGTGACAATTACCTTATTTCCTAATAAGAGAGGAAAACATAGTATACCATGAGCAGTTGAGAACTTTTTTCCCCAGCAGTTCTATGAACAGGACAAAAGTGAAGCCAAAAGTACTTCAGAGTATATGGGCCTCGTAGGGTTAATTCTAATGCTGACCACAGTCCTGTGACTACTGTTATCAAAAAGGACTCAGGTCCCTGTAGTTTTGTTTTTGTCTATGTTTTTGTTTTTGTTGGCAGCAACACAGAGCCTAGTGACAAATCATGGTATGCAGAGGCTAAGTGTGCAGAAGATGTGCCCAGAAAAGAGATTATTTAATTAGTACTGCAAGGGCTATTGTTTCTTCATAGCACAATTCAAAGGATCTTCAGCCAAAAGGCTCTGAATACTTAAACCTGTATTTTTAAGAAACATTTTTTGTTAAGTATATCTGAAAAAAGCAAATGCACTTTACAAGGGTAACATTAATCTGTCTTACCTAGAGGTGAATAGAGTTTAAAGTTGTTTGAAAGTAGCGGAAAATTGAATTAAATGAGAAAGCTGAAGAAATTTAAACCAATATTTTTTATTTTGTACTAGGACATGAATCACAAAAGTATTGGGCATAGCACATACGATAGTGGGGAGACAAGACACACTTAGCAAAGCTGCAGCCAATAATTTCAGTACTATTTACCTGGCTAAGAAAAAAAAATTAAATCCATTTTGTGTTATTTTCTCACACCTTGATAAGCATGTTAGCAGCAGTTATATTTCTGTCTTTCATTGAAACCCTATCAGACAAAGAAAGGAGTATATTCTCTGGGAACTATCTTCATACCATCACACGCAAGGCCTTCACAGTACAACCTTGCAGCAAGCTGCTTACCTCTCTGCTGCTGCTGTTCTTTTTGACTGCAGAAGTGGTCTGGAAAGACAGTACAAGACCTACAGCATTATATTTGCAACATGAAAAATAACGAAAAGGAAATAGTACAATTCTTAGTCCTTGCTAGAAGGGCCTCAGTTCATATTATGGCTTCGAATTCAGATTGGCTATCATAGCAGAAAATTGTGCCCAGCGTTTGAGAGTGTCACAAAGGAAATAAGGGAGAAGGATGATATATTTCAACTCAGGGGTCAACAGTAACTGGTCGTGTGAAGAAATTTCATGATACACCTAACTGTAGTCACTTAATAGCTCAGATCAGGGAGATATCTTTGGGACAGCTGCACAAAACACTGCACTTTGAATTAAAAGAAAGGTGATTATAATGTATACAACTGAGAGAAGAAGAGAATTGCAACCTGCCTTGGAGATTTCTGTTTGCTAAAGACATTCTTGAAACAGACTCAATATCAGCCTGCAGATGGATTAAGGTAGGGCATTTGGAAATAAGACCTGACATGTTTGCAGGTGGACAAGACACAACCATTAATTTCTGCTTTATTCATACCCATACTCCATGGATGTTGCTCCAGATATCTACTGGTGTCAGCATGCCCTGAATTGAGCTTCTATGTTAAGCCAAAAAGGAACAGAAAGGGATACAAAGTAGAAGATGCCAAGCAGATGAAATTTTGTAGTTAGAATTTTTTTTCAGTTGGATCAGTTATAATTAAGCCCTTGATTTGAGCCTAGCCCATTGCAGAGCTCCTAGTGTCACAGCAGTGCTGTAGGTAGTTTCCAAGTCATGCAAACAGAAATTTACTAACTCTTCTGTGCTTCACAACCTACTCTTCACAAATGAAACCTATTCTTCTGAGAATTTACAGTCACCCATTTGCTTGAAATCTGTACCCATATTTGCTATGGTATCAGAAGCAACTTTCAAAATCCTGGTAATGAAGACCTGCTACCTCAATGCTTTTTTTTACTTGGTATTTATATATTTATTTAGAACAAAGAGGGACCTCCTAAGAAACTGCACCTCGTTCAGTTAGTATGAGATCTAATGAAAACAATTTTTGGACAAACAGAGCCTTTGCTGTTTGAATTAGTAAGTATTTGGTAAACATTTTCTTTTAATTACTAGCAGAAGACAACTAATACTTAAACAATATGCCAAATACATTTATTTTGTGGGTTAATCAAGATAAAGGGATTAGAAAGCACAGCTTTCCGTATGAAATTTATTCATCTGCCCTAATGCGCTAGCACTAGATATAAAGGTAATTGTGCATAGTTTTTAAGCTAGTAAATATTTTACCTCTTTCTTACCTCTTCATAAGAAGACATCTGTGTCTGTGTAACCCTGATGCTACTTCAAGAAGCAGCATATATTAATGTGACATATCAGATTAGCAGTGGATGGTGCTGTGTCCTACAACTCTCCTGATCTATGTGTGATGTCCAGTGGCTGGTGCCAGTCAGCAGACGCTTGTGTTGCAAAGACCTGGTACAAAGCTACAAGCACTGTGACTGCTGCATTGTCCAGTACCTATCACAAGCTCATCTATGGACTTAGAGTCTCCTGGAAGACCTGCAACTGTTCTTCATAGCACTGCTCTACTTCTCTCCTGAAGGTGAGGAGTAAACCTCAACTGCACCCATATCATATTTGCAGAGGTTTTCTTCTTGGTTTTGATCTACAGACTTCAGCTCAAAGATATTGATTAGGTTGTATTTTCTGCCTGACTGTACAGATCTACAGTGCAAGTCAACAACAACAATGACAACAAGCAGCCTTTTTCTCTTGAAATCATTTTAACATTTGTTGAAAACATTTTCCCAGTGAATCTTTCTTTTTCCAGTGATTTCTTCTCCTCAAAACATATTCTACATTGTTATATTTCATTAAAACCATAATATTCTACATAGAAAGACTTTCAATGAATATTTTTGAAAGAGTTCATGCATACTAGGACTCACAAAAATACACATATGCTTAGATGTCCTTAAAGGAGAACACTATTTATACAATCTGTATTAATGCTCTCCAAGACTAATGTACTTGTCCTTGTCCTAAATAAAATTGATGCTAGAATAGCTTCCTATTGCTAGAGCACTTTCAGATGGCCTAAATAGAAAAAAAAAAAAAAAAAAAAAAAAGCTTGAGTCTGCATAAATACATCTATCCATAATGATGTCTCCATTTTTTTCCTAATTAAAAGCTCATTAATATCAAAGACAATTGTAAGAAACCAGATGAGACAATGCCGTTTGGGATTTTAAGACTGAAGGCACTCACACTATCAACTCAAAATCACTTATTCAAAAACCACTGTAGGTGTTGTGTGAAATAAAGTATTGTACTACAGTGAGCAATTGATATACCTTTTTATGAAGGCTGTGTGTGCTTTTTCATCCTTTCACTTAGTTCCTAGCTCTGAAAAGTAACAGGACACAGAGTAACTGGAAACATCAAAGAAGAGGGGAACTGAAAGAGAGTAATCGATTCCTTCTCAAAAGCAGTGCACATTTTCAGCATTACTGGTGCATGGAAGTAGGAAGGATACATGAAAGGAAGGATAGTACTGGAGCTGTGAGAACTTCCAGCATCTCCTCCAGAAGAGATATTGCATGTGTTTAATTTTTAAGTAGACACTTTATAAATTCCAAATGTCTGTAGTGGCTAAGGAAAAACAAAACAGACGTTTATTTAGCTTGTATGCTGAGAGGAATATTATGCCCTTTGAATCTGGAGGTGAAAGGACATCCACAAAGCAAAGGATGCAGATGATGTCCCTTTGTTCTGAAATATACAATATGACTTTCTCTAAACTCCTTGCCAGTTAGTTGTAATTCACATAATTTAAAAAATTCATAGCACTGTTAAGGTCTTTTACTTATCACAATGACAAACATTGCTAAAATTATTTAGAATTCAAGAATAATTATAAAAAAAGTGTTTATTTGAATGTATATGTACAAAGGTGATATCAATTACATGGAAAATGACATTTTCTTTTCAGACTGTTCCTGAACAAGGGCTATGATCAGCACTATGATTATTTTTTCAATTACAGAATCATAGAATCTCTCAAGTTGAATGAAACCCATAAAGATCATTGAGTTCAACTCCTTGTTACTCACTGAATCACCTAAAAGTAAATCACAAGAATAAGAGCATAATGATACTTAAACTCTGACAGGCCTTGTGCCATGTGCACTTCTTTGGCGAGCCTGTTCCAGTGATCGGCCACTTTCTCAGTGAAGGACTTTTTCCTGATCTCTAATCTCAACTTCCTCTAATGCAGCTTCATTCCATTTTCTTGTGTCCTATCACTAATCACCAAAGAGAGGAGATGAGCACCTTCCCCTCTGCTGCCTCCCATGAGGAAGGTGTAGCCTACGATGGGGTCACTCCTCAGTCTTCCCTTCCCAAGCTGAACAATCCAGGTGACCTCTGCCATTCCTCCTAAGTTTTATCCCTCGAGATCTTTCACCATCTCAATTGCCCTCCTCTGGACACACTCTAATAGTTTGTTGTCCTCCTTATACTGAAGCACTCAGAACTGCCCCCAGCACTTGGAGTGAGGCTGTCCCAGTGCAGTGCAGAGCAGGACAATCCCCTCCCTTGCTTGTCTGTGATGCCGTGCCTGGTGCACCCAGGACACAGGTGGCCCTCCTGGCTGCCAGGGCACTGTTGACTTATGTTCAATTTGTCATGAGCCCAGACACCGAGATCTCTTTCTGCAGGGCTGCTCTCCGTCCTCTTTTCCTCCAGTTTAAATGGATTAATCTCCCAGCTGGAGATTCTGGCACTTGCTCTTAAATTTTGCGTGGTTGGTGATGGCTCAGATCTTTGGTCTATCCAGATTTCTCTGTAATGCCTCCCTACCCTTGAGGGAGTACACAGCTCTTCCTAGCTTAGTATTATTGGCAAAGTCATTTAAGCTACACTGGATTCCTGCATCCAGAGACTTTATGAAAATGTTAAAGAGTACTGGCCCTAAAGCTGATCACTGGGGAATCCTACAGGTATAGCAACTATAACTCTTTAAACCCAACCCACCACCCAATTTCTTACCCAAAATGTTATGAACTTGTCTAGTAGTGTGATGGACTTTTTGTCCACAATGATACTGTGTGAAAGAGTGTCAAAAGGTGCCAAAATTCAAAAATCCCATATAAACTACTACTTCATCTATGGACACTAACACCCAGCTCAGTAAATCTAGCAAGGAGATTAAAAATGAAAAACTTCTTTTTCCTATGGGATATTAGTTTAAGTTACTTTGTCTTCAGAAATAATTAACTGGAAAATCAGCTACAGGCCAAGTCACACATGTAGTATTCGATGATCATTTTCAAGGGAGGTCTAGGTAGTAAAAATACATTGAGTGATCTAAAAGTAGCTTTGGGTAGCTTTAGATACTTTGTGAGCCTCGACTTAATAGATCAAAATTGAACTCCACACAGTTGCAAAAGAAGATTTTATCCTTGATATGAAACACTGAGGTGGACATTTTTACTGCTCAGCAGACTGAAATCCATTGATCAGTAATGTAGAGAAAATTTGCTGCATGCTCCCATAAATCTCACTGAAATTAACAATAACTGACTTCCATATGGTGTGAAATTGCCAGATGTGCAACTATTCTAGGTTCAGGAGCTGGTAAGTTGGGTGACTAACACAGAAAGACAATAAAACCTGCAAAACCAACAGTCTTCACTCATGTAAGTCTATGAGAAATGGTTATCTGTGCTAGCATTATTTTGAATACTCCACGCTATTGTTCATAATCTGTAACTGTACGGATGTTGCAAGGAGAAGCATTAAACCTCAGAGGAATGCTTTAACTGTCCAAACTGAGTCCTCAAAAAACTCTTAGGATCCACAACTTTCTATTGATGTTCAGGGCCTTACACAAGGTCATTTAAGATACACTCAGGCTGCTTCTCAGTCTTGCATTTCAGGCCAATTTGGTTTCTGTGTTTCAGATTACGGAAGAATAGTACTCAAAAAGGAATAATTGGGCAGCACTGATCTTGTTTTTTGGGCACTCATTTTAATTCAACATCTTTTATATAATTCACAGCCCAGAAAATCCTCTGTAAAGCAATAATCTTTGTTCTTGTGCATGACAGAAATACAAAACCAGCTTCCTTTCTTCCCCAAGATAATTTCTTCCCAAAACTTTCTATGCTTTTCCATTTGATTCCACATCTAACTGGTTCAAAAACATTGTAATAATATGGCTCAGCAATTTCACTACTTTTGTAAATGAATCCAGGAGAAAAAAGAACACAGCAATGACCACTCCTGTGTCGTTTACTGAAACAGCTGCTATGGGTATAAGATTTATAAAGGTTAAAATTCATATTTTTTTATGGCTTTTTTGGAAAGGCGCAAAAGCAGTGAGTGTAGGTTTCCTTACTCCATGTAATTATAAATACACAGAACTGAGCCATAAATTTAAAGGAAATCAATACCTCACTCTAGCTGATGATACAAAGCTGTGAGAAATATTCAGTGTTTCCATAATATTGTCTTTTCTGGCTAAGCAAAAGTAAAAATGATTTTCTCTTTTTGTCCTTTCCTGAGGTTATCATAACTTCATGATTATAAGTAGTTATATACCGTAATTGGATGAGTACTGGAATAAAACAACAATCACCCAAAACTCCATTTTCAGTCTCCTTTAAATCAGAAAGAACACAAACTGTGTTGCAGTTATTAAAGGAGCACTTTATTAGTGAATATCAAAAGAATAACCGATTCATTAGCACCATGATAAATTCTAGGTATCCTCTTCCCTGTGTAAAACTGTCTGAGCTCAGTTCAACAATTTTAGACCCTTCTTTTTTGTTACTTTATGCCCTTATACCATAACAGAAGAACTGGATACTTTAGTTTAAGACTGAGGACAGAACAGATTTGCTGAGAGGACATCCCCCACCTCTTAGTTACACCTGTTATCAGATTTGTTATTTCATGCATCTCTTTTATTTTTTTCTCTTAAGATTTAGGTATCTGACCTAACATTATTCATATCATCATGATTTTACTTTGGCTGCTTTCATCGCTGAACCCATGCTTGTCAAATCGAGCTTTCATAGATTATATCAGTAAATGTCTATTTTACTTTTGGGTGTAAGGATGTATCTCAAGTATCTTGTTTGATTTGAAAAAGAGCTTGGCCAAAGAGCTGGTCAAAGTCTGATGTCTCAAAAGATGTTTCAACAGAACAGAGAGAATCATCCTTGTCCTTGGTGCAAATGTGCATTCCTTTGTTTCTCTGCTGTCTCAGAGAGAGCTCAGAGTGAGCAAGTTTGGGCTGAAATGCATGAATGTGTATATGACTTCAGCACTGCAAAATGAACCTGTGCCTTGTCCTCACAACCCTTGAGACTCCTGTGCCTCTTGCTAGACTTATTCTGGATATGGGAACCACTTCTATTGTGCTCATTTCTGAGTGGGCATGTTGTCAGATGTCATTACTACTACTGAATAGAAGCACAGCTTCCTAAAATAACATTGTGGGTTTTGAAGATACTTGAGGTGTCTTGCAGACTAGTTTCACTTCCAACTAAGTCTTATGCTAGGTAAGAAGATGAAAAAGAGCTTGTTTCACTGAAGTCAAAGCAGCTTTAAGTGGTACTGCTGGAAGCAGCAATGCTATGAATCAAACTTCAATTAATTTCTTCAAGCGAGGCATTTTGCCGATGTTGGTGTACTCGTGAACAAAAGGTATGATCAGTCTCATACTAAATAGTAGAAATACTTTTCTCACTGTCAGGATTTCCCTAGGTTTATGAGCTTTCCATTAGCTTTGATGCATCTGGTATAGTCTCTTGCAGCCAGATAAAACTTCCACTGGTAGTTTTAGGTACAAAAACATTCTTTATTTTTAAGATTACCTACAGTGAGTATCTCAGATTAGAACCCTGGATTTTCCTTTCTTCTTTACTATATAAAGAGAGTTCAAATAAAAAGCCCTTTCACTTGCACTCAGGTTCCTGTACTCTCAAAGGCAGCAGTATCACACAATACATAAAGTACATGAAACATTTAATGCAACAGAATGACTCATATACATGAAGTTATTCAGGTTAAGTATAACTGTTTGCTCAATAGATTGTGTTACTTTTTCCATTTCTGCTACTCTAACATTCCTAGAACTGCCTGGGGTTTTTATTTTTCCCTCTATCTTAGAAAATCCTTATTTTTAATAGGGTCATTTAAACAGAATCCTTTGTGCTAGGAGGAAAAAAAAATAGAGAATGTTATGATATCCCATTTCAATCAGTCACGATCATACAAAGCATACACTTCAGAGGTAGAAACAGAAAAAAACAGCACACTTCTTTAAGTGAATGGATGCACTTAGTGCAATGATAATGTCAACTCTGATAAATTTTGAGCCTCCAGGTTTTTACCTTCTGGAATGTAGTCAGAGAAACCAAGCACTCCTTTATAGGCATAAGTTCAAAATGTTCTATTTAGGAACTTTGAGCTCTAAAATATGGAAATAAAGACAAGCCATAAAAGTTTTAAATGATAAAAGAAAGAAAAAAGACAAGTAATATATTTATAAAATTTTGAGATTAATTCATGTTAAATTTGTGATTTGCACTCTGATTACTAAGGTCTGAATATTGCCATTTCCTATGCAGTGGCAGTTTGGGACATGCTGGTAACTGGTAATGGGATGTGGTGGAGAGTAAATAGCAGAGAATTCTTGTGCTGTCTGTACATGTATAAAATAAAAGCTTTTCTGCAGAAAACTGGTAGATGAGAATGACACTAAGAATGAGGCTAAGTCTAGACTGAGGCAAAGTCTCAGTGGTGTGACTCAGAACTTTTCTGCCCAAATTCCTTTTTCAGTGTTTGGGGCCTCTGGCAATCACCTGGGTAAGGAAAGCTGCACATTTGAATTATCGCCCAACAACTGACAGAGAAGAACACAGAGTTAATAATGGGCATTATAACTGTTTTTTTGAGTCAATGATTCAGAGTGCCTCATTCTGCATTCTGCTTGAAGGTCTTCATGAAATGAGTGTTCCCAAAAAGACTTAAGAAAAGTATTGTATAAGATCAAGAATTGGTAGGCAGTTAGCCACTCTGTGGGGATCTTTGATTAAAGTAAAATGAAATAGAAATAAATATGATACTCTTACAGGGAAAGGATAAATTAATTCCAGGCTACAGACTATATAGCATCACAAATGTTAATAAAAGAATCTGTATGTGAGCTGTGAAGCCTTTGGCTAATGTAGCTGAGCAAGTAGTTTCCTGTTGTACTCCAGACATGTTTGGTGCTGGATATCTAGGCAATTCCTATATGAATTAGGACATGTTCTGTAATAACTTCTGTATAAAATAATGAACTGGGATTTTGGGCAATGATGCAGAACACCTTTACCAGTTGGTTTTGTTGGAATTTGCAGAACTAAAGCTCCATGTTTATTTCATTCATAAAAGAATTTAAGCCATTTATTTAGGCAAATAATGTTCTTGACTACTACTGTGAGAACAGATTTTTGCAGAATCACAGACTCATTTGGGAGGAAGCTGACCCATTTCCATATGGATTATTTTAGTGTATATATATTTATAACTTTAGAGTAACTCACCAAGAATTTGGAAACTGAAATGAATCATTTGTTAAATGATTATTTGTGTAGGGAGAGGCATATTAAGTATGTACAACTAGAGACCATCATGCTTAAGTGACTTTGAAGTCCAGTCTTCCACTGAAATGCAACAAAGGCTTGGAATAGTCTACACATAAAAGTGCATTATCAATTAAAGTTTGGTTTTATGTCTGAAAAGGTAATATTTTGACAGCCGAGATTTTACAACAGACTATTTGTTGATTCTCACTGTTCACCACCTCTGAAATGCAAAATAAACTCATAAAACCTACAAGATTCTGGGACTCCTTCTATTTCAAAGATGTCCTATCCAAAATCAGCTAGAGTGAAAAAGTCACTTTAACCCTTAATGAAATGAAAATAGTAGATAACTACTATGACATCTGAGACAGAACCATGAGAACATTGTGTAAAAATGAGTACTGACAACAATTGTTTCTTCTGTGAACCTTTGACTCAGATTCTTGTGGATCAAAACTTATTAATGAAGAAAATGCATTATATCTATCTAAAGAGCAATGAGTGTAGTTGGTTCTTCCATGCCAACATCTGTATTTCCTTTTTAACATGTACACATTTTAAATAAGTGTCACTTGGCTGCTGGTTTTGTTCACAACCAGGAAACTTAATGCCTGACTCAGTTAAGACAGTTGATCAATATTTGCCTTGCTGTTTTTGTGAAAAGGAATTATGCAGGTAAATTTTGATTATTGCTATTAATTGGTACATATTTACTGTCAGCAAAAATGGGCGGTCCTTTCTTTTATAACAATGTTGCATCTAACTTTGCTTGAGCTGACGGATACACACCCATAAGTTTTCCTATAAGAAATATTCATTCTAGCTAATTTAGATTATTTTCTGCATGGTGGCTACATCCAGATACTGATGAGTAACCACTGGCTGCAAAAATAAAATAAAAAAAAAAAATGAGATGAAGTTAGCATCAGGCTGATATTTAGACTGTGGAACTTGGAGTTTGATCAACACTTTACTGATTTCTGAACTATCAGCTCCACAGAATTGGATTTTTGGTGGTTGCAGAGTGTTGCTATCTGCTTAGCACACAAATAAGTGTACCATCAGGACTCAGTGATCAGAACTTCTCACTGTTAGGGAAAAGAAACAGCCCAAACCTTCCAACTTACTCACAAATATAAAGAGAAGAAAATAGGGAGCAAATGATGTTTGTTTCCCTCTACCTCCTCTGAGACTGAAAGGGTATGTTCTGTTTGAGCATTTATCTTTCTTTTTGAACACATCCTGCCATATGGACGAAACAAAAGAGAATGAATCACTGACTTCACATGAGGGAGGATGAAGGGAAAAAAGGCACAGAGGAGAGAGAAATGGCATTCTGAATGCAGGCCAGAAATCATTCCAAACAGTTCCAAACAGCAGTTTGGCTAATGGCTGTGACTTGGAATGGCTATGCATCCTTAAAAAAAACCACAGGGGAGGTGGATGCAGAGTAGATTAGGCATATCAGTCTCTGATCCACTTCCCAATGCCTGGCTAGCAAGCATGTCCTCTGCATCCCTTCACACAATCTGGTGGGACTGGTGGGAGGACATTCTGGTTGAGAACTTTTGCCGTATGGAGCAGCTTTCCCAAATCTGTCTTCTTAACTGAGTCATCATTTCAAGCAAGAATTCTTCCTTCCTTATTTTTAATGACTCTCTATATTATTAACTTTTTTAGAAATGCAGAAGTTTCTTTTAGTTATGGAAATAAATCACAATACCACCTGAGAAAAACAAACCTAGACAGGAAAGTTGTTCTATGTGACATATCAGACATGCTCAAAATCTACCTGTCTGAGTGGCTTCTAACACTTACAACACTGGAAAAAGACCTGATGATGTCATTTAAGGACCAAGTCCAGCTTGGCACATCTGTTGTAGGTACACAGCAGCATCTGACTTGTAAAACACACCTCTATGATATCTCAAAAGGATGACTTAACAGGAGCTGTGAAGCTTTCTGAATATCTTGGGAAGAAAAGTTAGCTTTATTCTTCCTTTTCATTTCTTGAAACCCCTCTAAACATGAAAAACATTGGAACTAATATAAACAGCAAGCGTGTTCTTTCTGAATAAATAACAAGCCTTTATAATAAAACCTGTAACACAAATAACTGAAGTTTATATAATTGTTCCAGAAACCCTCAACCTATTTTGAAATATAAATTTCAAATTCACAGAGTCTTAAAACTGCATAAGTGGGTTAACGCTGAGGTTGCTATTTCAATAATACACCAAAGTGGAAACACAATAATAAACCTAAGTGGAAATGAGTAGAAATGAGCAAGACACAGTTCAAACAAAACTTCTACTTCTAAGGAGTATCCTATATTTAGGTGTTTTTAGGATTTTTTTAATGAGTTTTAGGTATGTCCTTCTTTGCAGAAAAACAAATCTTTGAAGTTTTAGTTCGCAAAAATTTTAGACAAGGTCCTGCCATCCCATCTGGTGCTAGCTGGCTGTTCAGTCAGAGCATTTGCTATGCATTCAGAAACTGAATTGGTGTTTTTCAGGTGGGTGTAAATATGTGCACTTGCTATTTTGAGGTAAAATGAATGAAACGGACTAGTGACCAATAACAGAGACCCCAAAATCCAATCTAACACCTCAATTTGACTTTGTTCTTATGTGTGATTGACAGTCTTTCCAGTTAGGGAGTGATAACTTTGCTCCTTTGCATCAAATTTTTAATTACTCTTGCACAATATGAAGTATGAAGTCACTTCATCACACAGTATGAAGCATGGCAGT
Organism: Cyanoderma ruficeps; assembly: GCA_008694505.1. NCBI lineage: Eukaryota > Metazoa > Chordata > Aves > Passeriformes > Timaliidae > Cyanoderma > Cyanoderma ruficeps. Next base: position 293,347 of record VZDJ01000166.1, read on the forward strand.
CAGTTCTTGGGAGTACAAAGAATTTAACAGAGATAATCTTAATTAAGATAGCATTGGAGGTCAGCCCTTCACATTTCTGTTCCATTGGCTTTTCCATCACTCTGCTCCTTTGTAGGGTAATATTGGTACATAGCCTATAAACTTTTCTTTCTATCATATTCTACTTGAATCATACCATAAATGTACCAACAGGAATATCTATTCCCTACCATAAATTCCAGAAGAAATGCAAAAAAAAATCTCATACACATTTCAGTAACTGTTATATGAAAAATTATCTATATTATTTAAGGAAATATACACCCTTATTTGCATGAAATTATCTGTGCCATTTAAGAAAATGCTGAATATACCACTTTCAGCTCTGATTTAGACACTATTTCTCTAAACACATGCTATAGTACTTGAAATATCTTTATTATTAAGTTAACAAGACACTTAAGAATAAGTATTTCCATACTTTCCATATTCAGCCAGGTTCTCATGAGATTTTAAAATCTCTTTACACCACTGGTGAAGCTGGAATGTTTCAGGGCAAATAAAAAAAAAGAGTGTGAAGAAAGCAAGCAATTGGCTCCTTCAAATTGTGAAGAATAAAGAAGTGTCAAAACAACCATGTTATTAAGCTTTGTTTTCTCTAGTTCAAGTCTAGGAAATAAAATCTAATCCCGGAAGTAAAATCTAATCCAAGAAATAAAATCTAATCTAGGAAATGAAGTCTAATCCAAAGAAACCATTCATTATTTGGTAATGATGGCTAGAGTAGTTTTTGACACTCAGACAATGCAGTAAAACCAGAATCACATTAGGAATGTGATTAAGTCACATTAAGAATGACAACTTCAGCAAAAGATGGGTATTGCTGGTGTATGAACTAGGGCTACTGCCAAGAACTGAATACATTTCTTTTTCTAAAACTTTTTACTGTCTTAATAAATATAAAAATCCCTTAAGTAATATTCACAAGTATCCATAACTTTTTATGAACTACTTATTAGTGTATAGTAGTGGTGCAGTAGCACATGGAAGCTTTTTCATATTTAAAATAAAAAAGTAACATAGAAGCAAGATGATATTAACAGAATGTGTAATGAAGAAGTGTATTCACTGCAGTTTGAAAAAAATGTAACGTTTCAAAATGGTTCTGGATGTAGACAAGGAAAGAAATGAGTAGAGAGAATTTCAACAATCTCTTTCCCAAATATTTACTAACAGGCTCCTCTCAGAGCACCTTGTGGGAAAGAAAAGGAACAAAGAGCCATCATTCATTAGGCAAGGTACTGTCTTAAAACAACATTTCAATAGTAGCACTTTGAAGCAGTGCTTCCTAAATTTTAATCATTGGTTGACTGATGATACATGGAGCTTTTCATCAGCCTATACACAGTAAAACTGGTTTGGGACAATAACTATCAAAGGAAGTAAAGACTGAGGTTTAAAAGTGCAAAACTCAATGATACTAAGTTGTGTTGATATGCTAGAAGGCAGGAAGTATCTGCAGAGAGATCTGAACAGTCTGATCAATGGGCTGAGGCCAGCTGTATGAGGTTCAACAAAGCCCAGTGGAAGGTCCTGTCCTTGGGTGACAAAAACCTCATGCAGAGATACAGGCTGGGACAAAGTGTATGGAAAGATGCACAGCAGAAAAGAAAAGATCCTAGGGCTGCTGGTCAACACCTGGCTGACCATGAACCAAGGTATCTCCAAGCAGTCAAGAAGGGTGTCTCCAGGTCGCTGGCCTGTATCAGCAATGGTGTTTCCATCAGGACCAGGACAGGGACTGTCCCTCTCTACCTGTCCCTGGTGAGGCTGTGCCTTGCGTGTTGTGCTTGGTTTCTGAGCCCCGCACTACAACAGGATATTGAGGGGCTGGAGTGAGTCCAGAGAGGGGTGAAGGAACTGATAAAGGGTCCAGAGGTAAGTCCTGAGGGAAGTGGAGTGTTCAGGCTGGAGAAAAGGAGGTTCAGAAGTGACCTCGTTGCTTTCTGCAACTGGCTGAAAAGAAATTGTAGAGATTGAAGGAGGTGGGGTTGGGCTCTTCTCCCAGGCAACTAGTAAGAACACAAGAGGAAATGGCCTCAAGCTGAGCCAGGGGCAGCTCAGGTTGTGCATCAGGAAGAATTTTTTCACTGAAAGAGTGATTAAGCATTGGAATAGACTGCCCAGAAAAGTAGTGGAGCTACCATCCCTGGGAGTGTTCAAGAAATGACTGGGTGTTGCACTTAGTGTCATGGTTTAGTTGACATGGTGATGTTTGATTAAAGGTGGGACCCAATGACCTTGGAGGTCTTTTCCAACCTTAATGATTCTATGATCATTAATATAAATCACAAATATTTAAGGGACATGTGAGAATTTTAGATCAAACCAGGAGGAAAAGCCTCTCTCCCTTACATGGAACAGGCAGATCTCCTAAAAGATGTATAACCAGATACCATGATACTGAAATACTATAAAAGGAAATCATGGGCTTATGAGGACTAGCAAAAGTCAATGATCTTGAAACCTATCAAAGTCACATCTGCTAAGTGTCTGTTTGAACATAGAGGTTGGTTATAATTTACTCAGTCTATCATTAATATATGTATGCTAAAGAATAGAATTCAGAGGGTCTGTTTTATGTCATCTGATGAGATCAGAGAAGAAAAATCCCAGCTAACAATTTCATTGTCATCTCTGGAAATAGATGTTGGAACAAGGCTTGCTACCAGCTCTGAATTATGTCATATCTAGTTTTTATAAGCAATGAAATTATGGGAAGATAATTCATGTAGATTATTTTTATTTCAATAAGATATTTTTGTCTGGGAAAGGGATGTCCTCAAACTTCTCTAGCAAATTGTTAATGTGTATCATCACCTAATGTGACATAACAGCAAATCCCTAAAACATTGGTTTTCTCTACCTGTCAAGAAAGATTGCTTGAAACTCGTCTGCATAGGATCTCAATGGCCCATAACTAAGTCCTGCTCCAGCTGTATGGGGTCAGATCCTTTTTGATTTAAAAGCCTATCAGTTGTGCTTTTTTCCACTATGTAAAGCCATTCACTTTAGAGCTCTTGACTGAAGGGACCAAATTCCCTGCAATTGGATCCTAAGCTTTTCACCCGCTGTGTTACCTATTCTGTTGTCACTTTACTATCTTGATGGTCTCTTGGCAACGTTTGAGGAGTCTTAGCCAAACTGGCTATGAAATGCTGCTCCATGCTGGCAGCTGCAATGGCTGGTGGTGTCTGTGAAGGATATTAGGGCAGGATGTTGCTCCAGTGCAGAGCAGCAGTTAACACAGAGAGCCATGTTTTGTTCTTGGTGAACTCATCTAACCTTCAGATGCTTTCAGATTTTTTCTGGTTTCCTCAGGGGTGTCCAAGTCCCTGGCAGGGTACAGTTCACTCACATTAATTACAGGTCCAATTCTGATGTTGCTGCCACCAGAAAATGAGACATAATACTGGGCTAGGTAGATCCTGCCTAACCTGATGTGGCTGCTTTTATCTGCTGCATTACAAGGTGACCTTGTACACTTGGTGTGTACTGGTTTAAATTTCACTGAAATGTAAACCTATGGCTTTATAAGAAAAGCATTTTATGTGCACAGATTCCTCAAGTGTCATTTAAGTGCCTCACTTTCATAAGAATTATTGATTTAGTGGTAATTACTTAGTCTCAGAAGAAATAAAAATGAGGTAATGTGTAATACCTATAGGACAAAAGAAAACCTGTATATGCTGTATATTTAAAATTGTTAGCTTTAAAAAACCCACTGTCATGAAAAGCACTTTCCTGCTTTAATGGCAACAAACCAATAAAGTTGATATGTGGAATTTGTGATTTTAAGTGACCCCCCAACTGCTTTGTTCTGAAAACCCTAGCTGCAGCAGTCATGCAATGAGCACTAACCCTCTTTCCTCTGGAAGTCTGTCACAATACTTAAAACACACACGGGATTTTTTTGCCCTGCTTCATTGAATGTTGAAAACAGTGCAGAGAAGGACTGTGGTGCAAAATGCTTTGAGACAACACTGCAGTGGGGAGACACTGAGAGCTTATTCTGAAAAACCTTGACAGTCTATCAGGAAGAGGGAGCAGCAATCCCAGTTCCATTTACTAAAGCCACTAGGTGTCCCTGCTAACTTGCAGCAGCAGTGGCAGTTTCTTCATGCTGCAAGATACAAACACACTTCATAAACCTGTCCAAAAAAAAACCCAAAAAAAACCGCACTACCAAATCAGGCAGCATCATCTGCCCAGCTGTGCATCACTTCATCGAATTGTCCATTACTTTTTCCTTGCAGGCTTTCAGGGATGCAATACTTGCAGGCAAGGTCAGTCACTACTAGTCCACTGCACTGTTTTCTGTTCATTAAATAAACCAGGTATGTCCTTGGCAAATGTGTTTTGAGACTGGAGGGTTTCTGAGACCACAGAGTTCTCAATCAAAAACCAGGAAGTTTTCTGTGGTGTTCATTGCATTGGGTGCATCAAAATGAATAATGCAGGATGATTGAAAAGGGCACAGATGCTGTTCTTCTCATACTGACTAAGACAAATATATTAAGGGGCCATTTTTGCTGCTCCATTTTTTCTCTTTTCTTATTCAGAAGCATATGATTTGATTTAAAATCTCATTTCTGGGAAGGGATAATTTTTTACAGTACATGATATGCAGATTTAGGGGCCCTTCGAGCAAGTGTAAGATGTTGCAGCATGTTGTTTTAAAAGAGCTTATTTCACACTCAAATAAATAAGATATTTATTATTAACATTACTAGCAACAGTGCTCACGAAATGTTGCAATTCCAAACTTAATTATTCTATGATTCTATGCTTCTTTTGAGACTGAAACAAAAAGAATACTTTTTGAATGTAGTATTTCAGGCAGTAGCAAATAACTCTAACTTCTTTTTTACAAATTAGAGCTTCACAAACCCAAATATTTTATTCAGAGATTGCACTTAGCCTTTTTTTGCCCTAGGAAAGGACTCTTTTCATCTCTAGCAAAGAAGGAAATAACCCACCAAAAGCAAAACCTTCCTCCTCCCCCCCTAACAGAAAAAAACCACCAAACACTCTCTTTTCCTAAAATCTTCTGTATTTTTTCTGATGCCCAAAATGCCTGGGCATGATGGTATCTCACTGAAATTACAATCTGACTATATCCTATTTATGTGAGCTGGGATTTCTACAAGCTGGAGTGCTTCACTCTGTCACGCATCATTCTTTTTCTAAAAAGACAGGGTTTATTTTACAAGAATAAAAAAAAATTGTTACACTGTAGTAGAAATAGTTCTGCTAGAAAGATGAAGCTGCAGAAAACCCTTCCAATATAATTGGCAGAATGCTAGGGCACACTCCAACCAAAAAAAAAAAAAAAGTAATATTCAGTAGTTTGCTGAAAATCTTTTTACAGAGCATTTGACAATATAGATATGCTATTTACAAAGCAAATTATGTTGTTGAGATTTTTGTTTTATTGAAAATACTTCAATGGTAGATATTCCTCGTGGAGCTTTTATTTGTCACACTTTTTTATGGTCATTTGGTTTTAAAGTTTCAGGTTTTTGATACCAGACCTCAGAAGATATTGTGCTCATTTTTCCTCACTAGTGATGTTTCTTACTTTTATACTGCAATTCATTACTAAGAAAACCTTCCCGTTTTTACTAGAAAAAGTTTTTCATAGTCAGTTTGATATGGAAATTCTGAAGAAATTCAGTTTGACTTTTACAAGATTCAATGACTGCCTTCTTTTAAAACATAAGAGCCCTTTAAACCTTCAAGGCAGTACAGCTTAATGCTGTGGCTATAAAAGTGAAAAAACACATTAGATTTTTACTCACTACTGTTGGTTGCCCTCTTGGCCTTCTCTAATGTATGTACAAGAGTTAAAAGCAATGGAGATAAGTGCTTAATGAATGCTATCAGGTTTTCAATATTGACTTTATGCAACAGATGGTTCTTAGGCAAAATAAGATTACTGAAATATTTAAGAAGTCACTATTATTTATGAAAAATTTCACCCATTATCTACTTAGGTTGATGGTGATTAATTTAGGGCTGATGCCAGTTGTATTGTTCTGCTTCCAATGGATATTTATAACACATCATGCAGTCTTGACACTTTTCTTTAAGACACTGCATGCAATATATATATGTTAGAAGGAAACGCCCTGGTGCAGCTTGACCTATGACTGGCCAGGGATGTCCTCTCAGTTCATTGCTCACATTCATGCCCTGCTAATCCTGGACCTTTAAAAAGAACATTTTAACTGCAATACTATCAAATGCAACCAAAGTTCAGGTCAGAAGGCTTAGTAAGAATAATATAAACTAATAAAGAATAGGATGAAATCTCAGCAGTTAGGTGAACACAAGAGCTAACAAGGCCTCACATGCCATCAGTGTAGCATGCATGAACAAAATAAAAAGGAGTCCTTCTGTGAATCAACTTTAACACTGCAAAGAAAACTCTTAGCCTTGACACAGAAGAATTGTTTTGTAAACATCAGGCTCAGAAGCCTTTTTTTTTTTTTTAACTTTTCCATTTCCTTCCTTTTGTTTTGCCATTCCAGTCAACCACAGTAAGACATGATTGACAACTTCTCAGTGATGCTGTATTTCAAAGATCAGTCAGATTTCTAGGGTCTTCACTGGACCAGCTCTGTGGGAAGAGGCTAAGATATAGGGAAGGGCAGGCCAGTGTCTGCAGGAGGCAATCCTTCTGCAAAAATACAGCTGTATAATAAGAAGCAACAGGATGCAACAGGAGAATAAAATAACAAAGAATAGAGATGAACGGGGGAATAAAATAGAAGCAAAAACATAGTAACACAGGACAGGTTATGACCCAATAATAGAGGAGCTGGAGGAAAAAGAGAACTAAAGAAAATGATGTCTGTTCTCCAAAAATGCAAAAAAGATAAGAAGAGAAGGAAAAGTCTAAAAGATGAAAGAGACTGCATTTTTCCAGGTTCAAGACTTTGTTTATTACTCTATTAGACAAGCTATTGCTGTTCTACCTAACTTGATAATAATCCACAAATAAGGCAGGACTTTTCACTTTAGCTAAATCAAACAAAAGAAATTAAAAAATACCCTTTTAAAAGCAGATTGCTTGTGATTGAGACAAAAAGATAGAGTCTCATAGCAAGGCCACTGGGATGTGCAGAAAAGTTTTAAGGCTCAGACTGGGATTCAGGAAGTACAGGCACATACCTGGCCTCTGTCACTGATGTCAGACTCGGGTCAAAGTCGGGTCAGAGTGATTCTCAGTTCCTGGTCTTGCATTACTCTCAGTTCTTCAACACTACCTTCCTCTCACCACTTTCGTCATTTGTGTAATTGTTCTATAAGCCATTTGGGAACTGGCAGCCTCTTGCCATAAAAGCATGAACTGCTTACAGCCTTTTAGCTCTCAGTCAAGTGTTAACTGCTGCCTCTTCACAAACCCATAACTCACCTAAAAATCATTTTTGATTTTCTCTCTGTTCAGCATGTTGCACCCTGCCCCATCAATGCACTGTAAACTGGTCCCGTGGTCCCCCATGTGTGTGTGCAATACCATCTTCACAGTTGCCAACTGCCTGGGTGCAAATGCCATCTTGTTGCCCTGTGTGCTGACAGCTACTTCCAGCATCTCCTCCCTGATTGATCCTGGGAGTCCTGGATCTCCCCTCCTTCATGTCGTGTGGGCAGAACAGAATGGCTGCCAGCTGAGAGTTAGGGAAAGGATGCCTAACTGCACTGGGGTGTGGCACAACGAGAAGACACGGCTCCCTCTTGTGCAGCAAGTTTCCCCATGGCTGAGCTCCTGTGTGAAGAGTTACGGCTACTGGCTAAGAAATGTGAAAGGTCTCTTTCTTATCCCTAGATATTTCACCCTCCAAGAGACATTCCACTGCCTTTACTTACACAACAACTTCTTTGGAATTAGTACCATGAAAAGCAAGTAGTGTTGGCATTTGCAAAATGCAACCTAAATCATAGAATCATAAACCATCCTGACTTGGAAGGGACTCATCAGGATTATTGAGTCCATCTCCTGGCCCTGCACAGGACACCCCAAAGAGTCACCCCATGTGCCTGAGAGCACTGTCCAAATGCCTTTTGAGCCCTGTCAGGCTTGGTGCTGTGACCACTTCCTTAGGGAGCCTTCTCCAGTGCCCAACCACTCACTGGGTGAAAAATCTTTATCTAATATTCAGCCTAAACCTCCCCTGATGCAATTTCAGGCCATTCCCTCACATTTTGTCAAGGTCACCACAGGGATGAGATCACTGTCTGCCCCTACTCTTCCCATCACGACAAAGTTGTAACTGCAGTGAGGTCTCCCTTCGGGCTTCTCTTCTCCAGGCTGAACAGAACAAGCGACCTCATCCACTCTTTATACAGCTTTCCCTCAAGGCTCTTCAGCATCCTCACAGCTCTCCTTTGGATGCACTCTAAGAGCTTAATGTCTTTCTTATATGTGGTACCCAAGAGTACCCCCAGTACTCGAGGTGAGGTTGCACCAGTGCAGAGCAGAAAAGGACAATCAGATTTTTTCCAAAGTTTTTACTAAGTTTGTTGTTTAGTTTCACCAAAGCTGGTGTTGCTCTTGCTTTTGCAGCATGCAGTTCTATGAGACCATTTTTATTAACATGCACCACATGTACTCTGATGATTTTTTATCTTTGCACCTTGGATCTTGTGAGGGGGTGAAAGCTGTGGTACACTTAGAAGCTTTAGGAAAAAATGAGGAATGCAGCATATATTTTTTGTTTAGATTAAAAATATTTTGAATTGTTTCTACCCATGTTGGCTTCAGCATAACAGAAATAAGCCCATGGAAGAAGCCTGAGGGACCATAGTCAGCCATGTATGGCATGTCATCATCATTCACTTTCGATTAAAACCATTACAGCTTATACACTGGACTCAGCTCCTGTTATACCTTTGCTGAGAATCACAAACTTGGTGGCCTCAGAGTCACAGCAAGAAGCCTACCTCTGTTGATAAGCAAGTATCACTGAGATGAAAGGAGACAAGGTAAGGCGTTGGTCTGTAAGACAGAAGGACAATGCCATTCACCTCAGTCTTATCAATTATGTAGGGATAGTTACTTCTGAGGAGAAACACATAGGAAGTTAGATTGCTTGAACATAATAAGGAGTCTGAATGCATATTAAATACATAACAAAAGAAATTAAGTCTTTAGCATATGGTCATGAGCTTTAGTCAGAAAATTCCTCTGGATTTCTGAAAACGGTGCCAAATGATAGATTTTAAAATGAGGCTGAAGTAGCAGCAGTCTGACCACATGGAACAGAAGGCTAATAAAAGGGACGGATAGGGAAAAAAGGATGTGAAAAGAAATCTATGTGCATGAGGAAAAGAACTCACACAAATTTAAATATTTTGTACAATAACTAGAAAAGAACAGCAAGCTAGAAAGTATATAGAATTGTATTTGGAGATTTGGATTTTATCAAAGCCCTGTCAAACAGTACAGAACAGGAAGATTTTCAAGATGAAATGAAAATGTGTAGTTAATGTAATAAGAGTTGTTGCGCAGGTACTGGTCTATGTACATTTTCTTCCTGTTTAAAATATTTTACTTTCATGTGTGCATCTCAGTGAGGCCTGCAGTGGGAAGTCACAGTATTTCTACATGTGATAACTGGACACATTCTATCTCAAACCTCTAGTCTCTTCAGAATGAAAATGCCTATGCTGAATTATAAACACCAGCCCCTGACAGCAAATAAATGAGGCAAGAAAAAGAAAACAAGAAAAAAGCCCCACAAAAAGTTTTTCAATAGTTGACTTCAAAGCTAAGGAAGTTCTAGTAAATTGCTGTGCTACAATATCACACTCCTGATGAGTGAAAACACTAAGAGTCATCACAGTTGAGGCATCAGCAATTACTTCCAGCTATGTGGTCTTACACGTGAATGCAATCTCCTGGTAGTAAGAGTGGTCAAGATATGAAAAATCCACATCTGCCTATTTCCATTTACAGGAGTGATGCAGACATGCAGGACTTGTCTTCAGCCACCTACTTCCTTGAGAGAACCCTTTTAGTAAGAATATTATGCTTAGTTCAGAAAACAGATTATACCTTTGATTGCAGGTAATGATTTGGGGTCATTAGCTAAATGCTTCTTCTTAAAATGAACTGCCAGAAAATCTGCAGCTCAGGCAGCAGTTTCTCATAGGCAAGGTCAGCAGAACTGAACAACCACAGGCATGTGTGAGGACACATGAGCAAGGTGAGTTATCCTCCCAGTATCACTGTGGCTGTCACATGTCATCACGTCTTAGCTTTTGTAGCATGCCTTTTGATTCAAACTTGTTTCTCTGTCACTTTCATTATTTCAGTTTATTTAGTTTTGTAAGGCAAAAGTAATAGAGATAAGTTCAGAGAAGGCATTATATAGATAGACATGTAGATAGAGATGATAAATGTAGATATAAATAAGATATATATGTAAAGCAACATCTAGTTTATCAGCCTGAGGGTCTCCTTTGTTCAGTAGTTCTCTGAATGTCTCTCTTGAGGTTTTCAAAATTCACCACTTTCAACTTGGTAAAGTATTTTTAGTCTAATTTTATGAGGCCACAAGACCAGCCTCTTTTGCTAGCACAAGTTTTCCCACGTTGTCTTCAGATTAGAGAAGATCATGGAGCTGTAATTACCTAGAAGAGAACTGAGATAGTATGAGGATGCCTTTCTCTGTGAGTCTCTGCAATGAACTTTAGCCTCCAAAATGAAAAGATGAGGGAAGTGCTTTGCTGCAATTTTTGAAATCCCAGGTGTAGAGACCCAGTCAATCGGGAAGCCAAGGTCATCTTGCTAGCCCTGATATCATCAACATGCAGAGTCAAGACAAGAGTGCCAAAATGAAAGAGAACATTTTCCCAGAAGATGGGATAAGGAGGTATCAGTCATAGTTCCTACTACACGGATGTTTCTTGGCAGATTAAATGCACAATGCTGCTTACTCAGACTCTTTGTTATGATCTCACTGACCTTCTACCAATTTTAACTAGATCTGACAAGAACTTACTGTATTAATACTTCTATGCTTTCCTCGATTCCCTCTTTCACACCCTACACAGTCTTTGTGCCACTCTGAAACTAAGAGATGCTGTTGGTGTTGTGCTCAGAGCCCAGACTGCAGATGCCAGGCTGCAAAAATCTGCATACACTGATTGTGGATAGGAATGAACATACCTCCAGATCATGTGGAAAGAAGGAAAACCACTGCATCCTATAGATCTTTGCTAGGAAGTCTGCTTCTCTATCACTTACAATCACAACAAAACACATTAAATCAGTATGTTCTATTTTATAAAGGAAATGATTTTACTTTGCAGAGATTCAAAAGTCTAAAGAAAATATCTTTCTATTATCATGTTTTTACTTCATAAAATAAAGTCTCATTCAATTTACAGAAGGTATCTTAGTGCCTTTGTAACCAGTATATTCATGTCAGCAATCAGATCCATGAATATTATTGCGTTTAATAGGTATAATTTCCATGAATCACTAATGGAATCAGTAGGAGGACATAATATGCATGCAAAAAAAAATGAGGTGGTGCCCTTCAGAATCCTGGAGGGATTTCATCAGCACAAACCAGTCTGCTTCTTTACTTTACAAAGCCAGAGGTTTTCTCTCAAGTAGGAATTTCACAGCAATCTGTAATGTAGCTCTGAGAGGACACACTGGCATTTTATTAATCTTTTGTGAACAATATTTAATTAAAAAAAATAAACTGTTTTGGCTTTGCTAAAACTTACATATATGGAAATAAAGCTGTACCTTAGCCTGGAAAAACATCAAGCAGTTTGGCTAACACAGCCATTTTTTCCTCCATATTTAATGCAAGGTAATTGGGTATAAATGCTTAGGTTCTATGTTGGCTCTAGAGGACTGAATAATTGGAAAGAGAATTAGTTCATTAATGCTCTAAGAACTTACCAGTAGTTCATCACGAAGATGAAAGGGGTAGGAATAATTCAGCCACAGTAGAGCTTCATTTCGTCATAAACTGTAAGCAAGATTCACCACTTTGATTTTCCTAGAGCTCCACATTGACTTTAATTTGCTTTGGATCAAGGACTACACTAAGCCTCTTCATGTCCGGTGTTTATAGACTGCATTCTGTCTGTGAGGCAGAATCATCTACATTTAAAAGGGTTTAACACTGCCTAGTGATAACTGCAGGAGATGGGCAACCTTTTCTCTTCCCCTAATACAAGGTGAGAATCAGCAGTAGCCTCTTGCTATTAATTATCAATATCTTTCTGTCCCGTTTCCTGCCAGCCATAAAAACTCTTCCCTAATAACTGAGACTGCCAAAGGACTCCTATGTATGTAACTTACAAACCTTCGACAGCCCATTTGAGAAAAAAGAGTCTCTTCTTATTTTCCCAGATTCTTATTTCCCAGCTGGCAGCACCTCCATTCCTTTTCCTACAAAGACAGTGAATCACAGAGGCAATGGAGAAGCTATTAAAGATCTTTTGGGCTGGAAAGCAGCAGAATACTTCTTCTGAGCAGAGGAAAGGTGGAAAGCAACAGTTAACCCCAGAAAGAAGAAATAATGGAGATGCTACAAAAAGAGCAGAACATTTAAACTTTTACTAAAGTTCTTTTACTAAACCATGCAAGTAGTATAAATATCTAATTGACATCTTAGGTACGGAAAAAAAACACTGCAAACCTAAAGCAAGCTCTTCTGAAAATACCACACCTTAAAGTGAGTCCGGCTGAAGGTTTCTTTGACAGTATAGTGATCGCAATCCATGCTGCACTAAATGAGCAGTTTAGTTTTCTACAGTTTCTCAGCTGAAAATGGCTAAAAACTCAAGACCTAACACTGAAGAAGTGCTGTGAAGTAATGAAATACTTTGGCAACGCTGCTATATTAATTCTTTAATTAGTGAAATAATTATGTTGTCATGGTTTAATAAAGGAAAGTAAGGTAGAGTGTAAGAATGCAATCACAGAAATGAAGGAGGAGGTTTCTTTTGTAATTATATCAGTGTTCACCATTTTAATTGAAAACAAAACAAGACAATCACTGCACCAAAAATTTTGAGCATGAACCCTTCCATTAAAATTCTTGTTGCTCCATTGGTATTCATGTTTTATACTCCTCAGGCTACACACTCTTCTTTCACAAAACTAAAAAAATGGTGTGTGAAACACATTTCTCATATCTTCCCTTTACAGGTGTTAGAATGGACACCAAGGTAAAAAAAATGGTTCTTTCAAGGCCTTGAAGGAAGCCTGCCTTTGAGTCAAGAAAGCTGCATTTTCAAAATTCCAGTACAGTGTGGTAATAACCAAGAACTCATTTTTAATCATTATTGGAGTGGTGTTCTGCTCTTACCATTGTAACTTTGGTTTTCTATAAAAAAGACATGTTAAACAGCCTTACTGTTTTAAAAGTGGCATCTGTAAACCAGGAACTCATCTTTCACTTTGCTCGATTTGGAAGAAAAACAACAAAAGCAAGAGATTAGTGAACTGCGGAGAGATTTGTGTAACTGGACCAAAAGAACTTTATGTGAGCTAGCAGGACTTCTTCATAACATGGGCTTTGAACTTGTGAATTTTACTGCAAAAATCTAGGAGTTCAAATATGATTCAGTAAATATTCTAAACTGGAAATAAACTAAATTAGTTGTAAGTTTCCTAAGCTCCTAGATGAACCAACTGGGAAAACACAAAGTGCTTTCCCATTTATTTATTTATTTGTTTATTTACTTATTAACTTGGATAATCCTTAAAAAGCTTTTAAGCCACTTTAAACTCAGTGTTGAGACTTGCAATGTTCATTCATGACAAGACTGTTGTGCAAATGGAAATGGGACTTCTGACCACTCTTTGACAGACAGCACTTTTCCATTTTTCACTGACTGCAGAGTATTGTTATTTCCCCTTGGCCAATGACAGAAGCGTTTTATAGTCTGTTGTTCAGAGCATACACAACAGTGTGCTCAAACATTACAATAGAATATAGCTAAAAACAACACTTCATTTACAAATCTCAACTGTTCATTTACTGTTACATCTATTCACCAGTACTTCTAATAATTATAGAGTGCTATTCACATATTTACCAGTTTGATGAAAATTTATTCATATTTTTATGTTTACAGACCTTCGTGTGTTCTGAACTTTAGGACTTTTTGAATACCTTAGAATTACATGTCTGTGTATTACTGTTGCAAAATACATGACTATTTAAAACATATCATAACCTATGTTGTTTGTAATATTGCTAGTAAATTCTCCTCAGCTCCTCAGTATACAAGCAAGCAGCACCCAACATGTATCTTGGGCAAAGCAAAGGAGTCTATACTAAGTTTCCTTGCAACAATGCAGCCAGACTATGGTAGAGAGGATTCATATTTGATGAGATTTTGACCTTTATTCTAATGAAACTCTTACTTCCTTGAAGGTTCACAATACTGCTTTCTCAATTATGTGGTGATTTTCTTATGGACAAGGCCGACTGATTAATTAAAAGTTAGATAGATTTCTGCAAATGTTTAATTGGATAGTTTATACCTCCAATGATGATATTTAATTATTTTGTATAGAAATTGGGAGGCAGTGTTCTGTAGCTGTTGACCAGAAATAGTAGAGATAGAAGATATTTCCTAGAGAAAAAAAAAATCATTTTTTACAGAATCACAGAATGAGTAAGATTGGAAGGGTCTACTGGGGCTCACCTACTCCAACCTTCATGCTCAAGCAGAATCTCCTAGAGCACATTACTTGGGGCTGTGTCTAAACACTTTCTGAATATTTCCAAAGGAGAGTCCACGAGCTCTCTAGGCAATCTGGTCTAGTGCATGATCGCCTGCATCGTAAAGGTCATTCTCATATTTGGAGAGAACTTCCTCTGCATTGGTTTCTGCTTGGTGCCTCTTGTCCTATTGCTTGGCACCATCAAGAAGGGCGTGGATCCATTCTCTACCTCCCTTCAAACATTCGTGTACCTGGATAACATCCCCTCTCAGCCTTCTCTTCTCCAGGTAGAACAGGTCCAGATCCCTGAGTCTTTTATCATGTCCCCTCATCAATTTTTTGCCCTCTGCTGGACACACTCCAGGATCTCCCAGTCTCTCTCATATTGAGGAGCCCAGAACTGGACACAGCATTCCATTCCCTTTATTGCTTCAAGCATTTTTACTAACCCAGTTGTTTGACAAGACTTATTAATTCAATCACTGATCGTAAGGATTTCTCTTTTTCTTTCAAGCAATACTTGATTCATTAAGTAAAACTGTCTTATGAGTCTTAAAAACAAACAAACAAACAAACAAACAAACAAACAAACAAACAAACAAACAAACAAAAAGAACCCCCAAAATATACCAACCATCACATTACTATGTTTTCAGTAAGATTTCAGGCAACTGTTCCAGTAAGATTAATATCCTACTCAGAGTAAAATTATTTGAGAAAAAAAGGGTTCTCACAATAGTCTGGAAATATGCTTCCTTATATTCTACTTTAGCCATCAATTCCTGAGGACAAATAAAGTCCAGTGGTATTTTGTAACCAAATAAATACCAACCTGTATACCCACCCATATTATGGTTACTGGCAGAGAATAGTGCTTTATTGAGAAGTATAGCTTTATCAAGTAGTATAGCTTCATTTTAGCAAGGGGACAATACTAAATAAAACTCTAATCCACTACTAAATAGTTGTTATTTAGCCCACTTAGTGGTTATTTCTGCACTTTAAAAAATTCCTTCTTTTTGAGTTAGCCTGAAACATATAGAAATTTTTTAAGCTGACTGACATATGTCCTACATTATGCATTTGGAAAAAACACTTCCATTCTTAAGTTTGAAAATTAGGATACGTGCAACAATATATATATTCAGATCTGTGTACATTTGTACGCTATCTGCAGAGCTGCACAACTGCAACTGCAACAGCAAGCTAAGCATGCACCTGCCATTCCATGCTTCTCTTCACCAAAAGCTAGGTGCTTCCAGGTTTTGGTTTAGAGCTGGAGGTCCCACGAGGAAGATGTTAAAGTGCTCAGAAAGGCAGAAGATAGGAAAAGCTATAGTAGATAACAGCACCTAATTTAAAAAAAAAATAAATTCTCAAGAAATCTCTCAAGTTGTTTCTTAAGTAATTTCCCGATTTTGGCTTTTTGATACTATCTGAAAGATTGAAGTGTTTATCTGGAAATTGCCTAGCAGTCACAAAAGGCAAAGGACTCCTCCAAGGAAGGCATGTGTGTGCTTTTATAGAAAGGTAAGATTTCATTATGTCATACAAATAGGAAGAACTCTTTACAACTTTTTAATCAAATAAATGGATTTTTAAAGTGTCTTTCTGTATTGTGAAACACACTTCTTTCCTTTTCTATTACAATATATTCCAACTAATCTTGTTTAACAAACACCACTTCCTTAGGGTTTGCATGCATGCTGAACTTGCTTATGTATTAGCTGCTTTTTATTCACTCTTCCTCTAAAAAATAGCATGGTGTATATGATAGATTAGTCTGAGGTGAAAGATTAATATTTCCTTAAAATATGCAAATATTGTACTTACGTTATTAAAATTTTCACCTCTATGGTTTGGTTTGGGTTTGTTTGTTTGTTTGTTTTTTTGCAGTTATGTGTTTTAAAATTCAACTTTGCATTTCATAATAATGAAAATATTTCTACCAGATAATGGCAGAACCAAGAAGACAAATGCGATTCAGAGTATGTGAGGATATATTTTACAATAAAGGTGAATAGATAATGGCTAAAATATACAATGACAAATAAGATAAAGTGGAAGAAGTGTAGTTTTTACCATACTGTGAATCATAGGTTATACTTTATTTTTAATTTTCTTTTTTTCACTTATTTCTTAATTTCTCAATTTCACTGTCCATTTTACATCATTGAATTGCATGATAAGAAGTATTACTTGGTAAAAATAATTGTGGAAATTCAGAGACCTAAGTCTATACATATATCCCCTGCAACCAAGCAGAGCTATGACATCTTACTGGTGTGAAATACATCAAAATTTAGGCAGTGTTGGAAATGAGTGTTTGACATTGCTGAAATGTTGGTTTTCACTATTACTCAGAAGGTACCAGACCGAACAAACTATCAGCATTTACTTGCAGATAGTGAAGTAAGGTTTCCCCAAAAGCTATATTTTTTTATTCTCCGCTCTACCACCTTCTCTGATATAGTATGGATATAACTGCATTTTCATCTCTAGGAGAAACCATCGCCTGTAGTGGTTAGTAACCTGAACAGAGCAGCTAGTCACACAGAGGCTACAATCTGAGATGTACACAAATACCTTCACTAGGGAAAGAATGGAAGGCTCTCTCCACTGACCTCTATCTCTGCTAAACAAGGCAAAGACATAAGTTGAGGCCAGGAATCAGAACATATATATTGCAGCCTTCTACCATTTCTTCCAGGAATGCAGGCATTCCTGGAATCTTCAAAAACTGTTTTTATATTTTGCAGCACTTCTCCTCCTGTGATCTGCTTACAACTCCTCTCACAGTCAAGAACTGCCACAGTAAGTGCCTTGTAACAGCACAACATACTCTCTGCATTCACCACAAATGCAGGAAAGTACATCTCTCTTCCTTTCCACCTCTCCTACTCCTAAGATGTATCAGTAATTAGGTGATGATTAGTACTTTGAATACAGTTGTGAAAACGGTTCTAATTAAAGAAATATCATTGTCCATTGGATGAGTAAGTACAAGTTAACTAATTACATGGCTCGGTAGCACAGAGTAAAAAAATTAGAAAAAGAAGGAGAAAACAAGGAAAAAACAAAGATGTTCATCTGTTTGTGTCTTTGGGGGCAAATGTGTATCTGGCCAGAGAAATATTACAAAAATGTGATTTTTGTCTCCTGACGAGATTTCAGAGCTTGCCTGGGTAACTCTGAGACTACCATATGGAAACCTTTTCTTCACAGTCTCCCATGACATTTGTAGAGTGAGCAGGTTGCTGCACACCATTCTATCTTCTCCACTGAACAAATATTTGCTGTGTAGCACAGGTATAGGGTGTGGAAAACTTTGCTGATTTCAGTTTTGTTCTATGGGAGGATCAATGACTGGCTTCCAAACACCTAGTAATCATCATGAATAAAATCAGGTACTAATTGGCAACATTATATAGTGCAGTGATACACACACATGTAAATACTTGTGTGTTTAGTGGAAACATTCACTGAACTTGTCAGAATAACATAATAAGAAAAGTCATGGTTTCCCACCTGGTAAGAAAATTAGTATTAAAAAATGTATAATCTAGAAGGAGGTTGTGAAACATACCAGAGAATAAGAGGAAGATGGTTCAAGCTTACTTTTATAATCAGTAGCGTCTGACAGAAAAAAAGACCCAAAAAAGTAGTCCCCCCCCAAAAAATATAGAAAAAGTGCACTGGGGAATCACTGCAGGTTATTCTTTAATTTTCATTTGAAGTTGCCTTAGCTTCAAAGATTTGGTGACCAGTAAAAACTAATTTTTAAAAATCTAATTTTTAAATGAGAAAATAGACAAGCTGTAATTTCTAATGACATACAATTTTGGGGTTGCAAATTTAGAGCTTATTGTCCATGGACTATTAAGAAACAGGGAGGATACACTTTTTTTTTCTTTGTTTTTATGCTTGTCCACCTCCTGATTATTTTAATTTAGATGAGAAATATGAAAAAAAAAACAAACAAAAAGCCAAAAAAAAAAACCAACCAAACCAAAAAAAACCAACAGCTTAAAACAGCTTAAAGAGATAAGCCTGTTTGAAATGATGATCGAAGAGTCCAGGAGCAATTTGCTGCTCATTAGGAAAGTTCTTCATAAAGATCAAATAAAAACACTGGAAATCCAAAGGGCAACATGGTATATCAATGTTGAACTTTGAGCTAAAGAGTTGATTTTACTGTACTAATAAAGCTCCACCACATGACATCAAATCTCATCAAAAGCAATCCACCCTCTCACTTTGTAGTCTGCGAAATCCCTTTGAGGAGCCATATGCTGCTGCTGCTTTCCAGCAGGTTATTGCCAGTGTGTGAAACTAACTCTGGGTCAGAGGCTTAGCCTCTGTGTACCAGCCTCCACTTCCATAGCTGTTCCTGTTACAGGCTTGTAACCTGGCCTCTCTTCATTACTAGGCAGCTATTATTCAACCTTCTCTAAATTCAAAATTGCATGCCTTTTGTGATTATAATTGTTATTTTTATTATAAAAATATATAAAAATATATTTATTAGTCCACTTCCTTTGTTATTTGCTATCCATGTTCTCTTTCTCTGTCAATCGATGCTGAGACAAGGTTACTGATATAACTGAGTCAAATTCAGTATATATCAACTAGAAAGAATAGCTGCTAGGTCAGTTAGGTTTGGGGTGACTACAAGGAGGATTCACTTTTGACTAATGCAAGTCTAGAATTGGACACAGCAAATTTTTAAGTCTTTGAAAAGTGGGCAGAATCTCATAAACCTAGGCTCTTCACCCTCCTCCTGACGGAGCTGAGACGGTGCAAGGTCTTCTCCTACTTAATCCTAAAAGCACATCTTCTAAATAAGAGAAGAATCAAACTGTCTCCAGAAGCCAGTGTTGCAGGGCAAGCATGTAGGCATTTAGATTCACTGCTGCTCTTTAATGCTTCTTGAAAAACCAACCATGTTCCTAAGCTGCATGTCGTCTGTCTCTCCAAGGCATTGTGGCTTACATACTAGAAATAATGAAATACATTTTACCCACTTTAAAATTTCAAGGATATGGTCTTTAAAATCAAACATCTCCAAGCACTTATGTTTTGGTTAATTGAACCTCTCTGACATGTAGTCCCTTAAGTCTCATGTGCTAAAAGTTCAGAAAAATTCACCATGCTGTGAATGCATTATTCCTTAAAAACATCAGGACAAAACCAAAGATACTCTTGTTCTGAACTTGCTGTCATGTTTCATCTAATAATACTTTTCCCATTCATGCTTTTGTGATGCCAGGTCACTCCTGAATTAATTTGTTTCAAATTTCAAGATGCCATTACTATATGCAAGAGATATTTCTTGGTAGGGAAAACTACTTGCCTTATAAACTCTTAAAGGTAATTTGATTCCTAATCTAATATATACATAGACAAAACATACTTATAGACACATAGTTGTAAAAGTCTACTTCACATTCAACATTGTATAAAAGCCAAATCCAAACAGGAACATTTTGAAGAAGGTTTATACACACATTTAACACCCAAACTCTCATTCATTCAAAGAAGAAATCAAGATTGCAAAGAAAAACAGTGAAAAAACTGTGAAAAACCAGATTCAGGGCTGCCAGATTACCATCTTCAGTTTAGGTGTATGTGTTGTCATAGCCTTTAAATACATGATATTTTTACCACAAAGGATGTTGGCCACTCAGCAAACAAGAAGAGAATTCTTACTTTAAGATCATCTATTCTACATTTTGCTTTGATTTTAACTTTTAACTGCATCATGTTATTGGCTCTGCCTATTACCAAATATTGCTTCCATTATTATCCCTGCAAATGTTAGAACTTACTTCTGATATGAACTTTGCTTTGCTTTTTTTCCCCACAGTTCTCTCATAACTTATTTAAAACATCAAGACATTTTTATTTTGCCTTTAGCATACCCTTGAAGGTTTCTTTATGGTGCAGAAAGGCTATGGGAGGACATAGCATAAATAATTGTAAGTCTCTTGCCCTGGTCTGGTGCTGCAAATTAATGCAAAATGTGTGTCTGGAAACTGTATCAGTTGTTACAAATTACTGATTTTAATAGACCTGGGAGAGGTTTGGAGAGGGGTGGGGTAAGGATGACAATGAAGATGTGAAAGAATTCAGAGGCTTAAGCTCACAGTAAATGAAAAATATTTGTTATAAAACTATAGGATTTAAAGCAGTTCTGTTTTCCAGTTCTGTGCCAGGCATGAGACTAATCTGGGAGCAAATCAAGGCTCAGGCATTCTTGTAAAACCTATCCGAAGGTCTTAATTAATGTATCACAAGATTAATTGCTGTTATCAAATCCAGCCAGTTAACATGATTAATTTATAATTTCCAATAACTTTCAAGATGTCAGAACTTTTCATCACAATAATGTTTTTAAAACCATCAAACAGCTTCTAGGAAGTTCATCCTCTGCATCTTCTCACATCATGACTGTACCATTTATTTTTGTCTCCTTTTCTGTGATTAATTTGAACTGACCTGGTGTTACCTCTTCTCTGAGATAGTTCAAAAAAAAAAAAAGGAAATGTCTGGTTCCTTTTCTCAGGTGCACTTGGTTATTGGATTCTGGCTCTTACTGTGGATTGTAATCTTTCTACAACACTTTGTTGTCTTGAGTGGTAATAATTGATTCTGAAGAGACTAGAGAGTAATTCATACTGTGTTGTTGTTTTATGTTTTTTTAACCTTCAAAGTAGTATTTAACTATAAGACTTTAGCAGTATTACAGTCCTTCCAGTTGATTTGTTGATTTAAACTAAAATCAGAGGATAGGATCAAAAGACACAAGTAGCCATGAAAATGGAATTTTTGTCTCTTCAGGCTTAGTTCTCCATCTGCCTGGCAGGTGGGTCAGGAGTGCAATGACACCTGGGGTAAAATGGATTCCCACCAAGACTGCTTCTCCAGTTTTCTGTAGCACAGAGAATGTATTTCTTAAACTACAGAAAAACCACACTAAATGAAAAGACCCTATGACACGCTCTGAAATTTTTACAGGTCCATGCACATTTTTGCTGTATCTATAGACATCTTGATTTTAAAAGGGAAAAAAAGAAACCTTAAAAAGAGGGGGGGGTTGTTTTTNTAAGTTGTAGGAAAAAGAAAAGATTAAATCATTAATTTTTAAAAGCTGTAAAGGAACAGAACACTTTGAATGATAAAAAGTGTACTTTGCAAGTGCAGGGAAGAATGAGCAATGCATTGCCTTTTGAGACTATGAGCAGGGCTAATAAAGAGCAAACTCATTTGTCAGGAAACAGCAGCAAATCAATTGTATGAGCTCACTCCAACAGCTGCTCCCTTGCTATGTGTAGGACTAGGCAGCTGGTTGTTCACTAGCTAGGCCCTGCCTACTGGCAAGATTTGTAAAGCTCATTTCCCCAAGCCTGGGAAAAGGCTTTCCCAAACATACACCCAAGATGTTGTTTCTGCTTTCCTCCTTGTGAGAGTCCTGTCACAAAACAGCCTCAATTTGAATCATGCTGTGGGAGAGGGAACAGCTCTTATAACTTCTTTGTTTTCATGAAAAGGTGATCTTGGCCATCATTCCTCACATTCCCTGTGTCTAAGGATGGAAACTATCATAACAATGCACATCAAACTCTTGCAAGAAGAAAATCAGTGCAACCTGACTATGAAATGGAAGAACTACAGAAAATGACTGCAAATGAGTAGCTGAACACTCAGATGGATCTGCATCCTTTAGATAACAAAATGGGGCATTGCTGACAATGAGAAACTGCACTAGTCTAACCTGAAGATAAACGCGTTGACCAGCAGGTCTAACTCTGTCCTGCTGAGCCTGACAATACTGCCTAGACAATTATGACATATTTCACTTACAGATGGAACTAACATCCATTCCCAAATTTGAAAAACAAAAATCATAACTGCACCAATATCCTGCAACACCCAAGCTAGTCATGAAGGAGGACAGTTACAAGCAAATCACTGCTTGGGCTTGTCTGCCTCTACCTCACACTCACCCCTTTGGTATGGCTGACCAGCTCTGTGGTGACCAAGAGGGCAAGGCAGAAACTGCTAATTCTGTGGTACAGAAATAGTGTAAATGGAAATGGCTTCTATGGCACTGTAATATTCAGGTCAGATAGTGGTTGGCTTGTGGTTCAAAATACAGAGATTATTGTAAAGGCACACATTTTCATTCAGCACTTTCTACCAGACCTCAAAGGAATTCACTGTCCTTTCTTCTTCAGTACTCCAGCAATTTTTACCTATAGCCCTTAATGTTTATACCGTACATTTGGAGTGCAAGTTCTCTGGAGGAGTGGCCTGTTACGGGCACCGTGCAGTACTGGATACAAGTAATTTGGATAGGGAATTATACCTAGTGATGAATTACAAATAATAATATTTTAATGAAAGAATTATTTTCAATAATTGAAAGGTTAACACTATATCCCATGTGGAAAAATGTACTGTGGAATATACAGCTTGTCTGATTAATTTATTATTATATTATAGAGGGAAAGCTTTCATGTTTTTTGAGGTTTCAGAAATATTAATGGTTTGAAAGCACATGTTTTTTCCAACAATTCACCTTTGGGGTACTGTTAAAAAATTATGGTCTCGTTTAAATCTATTTTTTTTTCCCATAAGTAAAAGAAAGAAACCTACCACACAAAAAATCAATGCCTAAAAAGGTCAACCTGACACAAGTTGATTATGTTCCTTATAAAATACTTTACACTTGTTACTTTAAATGGTTTCTCAACATATTTTTTTCTTTTTACTGCATTAAAAATTTCTAGAATGACCAAGTTTTTGCACTCTTCTATGGGCAGAAAGAATATGTCTACTGGTTTTAATTTCAGATGCTGCAGGGCCTAGATATACCAAATCAAAGTGCAGATTCTCAATTTAAATTGTGGGTTTTTAATTTCTTGTTCTAACTTTTTGCAGATCATTTGATCTTTATTAGGTAAAGAGTGTAACTGAAATTGCAAACTCCTTGAGCTTCCTAAGGAATTTTAAGTTGTCAGAGGATTAATTCTCCATAAGTTTAACATTGTAAAAGAGACCTCATCAGTGGATATTATTCATAAGAATTCTTTCCCAAGTAAATAATTATTTTAATGAGCACTATAATTAAACACTGACCAAAACCAGTCATTTCAAATAATAAAATAGAATTGTAAAATCTGGGAGAATTTTTTTTTTAATTTTTTTTTTTTTTTTTTTTGGTGTATGTGGTGGGTTGACCTTATCTGGATGCCAGGTGCCCACCAAGCCTCTCTATCACTGCTTCTTCTCAGCTGCACAGGGGAGAGAGAATAACATGGAAGACAATGTGTAGGTTGATATAAGGCAGTTTACTAAAGCAAAAGTGAAAGGTTACACATGCACAAGCAAAGAGGAGAACAAAAGATTTTTTCTCTACTTCCCACTGGGAAGCACATGATGCTGTTTGCTCTGGAATGCAAACCTTGTAAATAAGAATGTTCTTCATTACTTCTCCTTTTCTTAGTTTTTATATCTAGGCAAACATGGAACATCCCTTCACTCATTTTGGGTCAGCTGGCCTAGCTGTGTCCTCTCCCAGGATCTTGCCCACCCCCAGGTTATGGATGAGGATGGAATGTTGGAGGCTCAGTTCTGGTGCTGTTCCAGCACCATTCAGCAATAGCCAAAACATTGGTGAAGTACCAGCACTTTTGCAGCCACCAATGCACAGCACGGCAACACTGTGAGGGCTGCTGGGGGGAAATAAACTCTTGATCAGCCAGACTCAATACAGTGTGTCATCATCTGCAGCTTTCTCTTTTTGAAATTTTTCTCAATAGAGTGTTTTTATTTTAGGGGAATTTAACAACCCACAATATCTTCAGACTGGATCTTCAAATAAACCATTGGTATTTGTAACAAATTTTATCTCTAGCATCAGAGTTCTGTGTAAAATGTAGTCACTTCTGTAAAACTCTCTTTAAATAAAAAAGACTTTCTCTGTCAAAATTTTCAAAACAATCCCAAATGTTTCCACCATCTTTTAGATGATAGCAAGAGTCCTAATGATTCATGGAACTTTTTTGCCACCTGTCCCTCTACTGGGCAATGCAAACAAGACAGACGATGTCTGCCAGAGAGGAGAGATGCCTTCTGAAAACATAAATAGATGAACACCATATTGTTATTCCATATCCCATATCACAGTGAAGCTGGAAGATAATGTGTCTGTGTGTAGTTTCAATCCTGCAGGTGGTGCAGGCACATCACCACAGAGCTCAGTGTGGACTAAAAAACCTTGGCATTACCTGTAATGCCTGTAATGCACTGCAGGATGCATTGTGTGTGTAATTTTGGACTCTGCCTGGTATTTTGGGGTTTGTTGCAAAAATCAGAAAGAAAGACAAATGGAATGGGGACAAGAACATCCGTGCCACAAGAATTTCATAAACCACAAGTTGTAACATCACCAGCCTTGACTCAGCAAACTGAGATGCATTTAGCATTGATCAATTGCCAAGACAGACTTTTTGTCTTCATGAACTTCTCAGTAAGTGAAGACTTAATTTAATGCTTTACTGATTGAGGTGCCTGTGTTTACAAACAATAATGTGCCTAAGTACATCAGACCCCACACAAACTCCTTAATGGATGTACAGTAAAAATAGCTCCAACACCCCTCAAAAGTAAATAAATTTGCAACTCAAGCTGCTTCAAAAGTGGAAAGAGGTATCTTAGAAAGACACATTAAATATGTAAATGTATGAATTCAGTTCAAATATTGAAACAATTTTAGTTAAAGACCACAGCATCTCATTCAGAACCCATAGTCCATATATTCACCCTTTCATCTCAGAAATGTATTAAATCTCACAGATCATCCTTCAAACCCTTACTTTTCTCTATTTTTCCTGGGCTATCTGTCAGCCTCCATGCAAGATGGTAAGAAGCTCTCTTTCTCTATCCCTCTCTTCCCTCTACATTTGCTGCACTTGCACAAGGCAAATTTTCTGGGGTGATCCTTTCTCAGAAAAACACTCAGCATTAAAAGAAAGAAAGAGGAGATCAAATAATAAAAGTCAGATCAATGAGAGGGCAGTAGCAGTAGCAGGAATGAAAAGAAATTGTAAAAGATGCAATCATCTTACCATTCTTTTTGCTTCCTGCTGCCCTCAGTGGTTTCTGAAGTGGACAGCAGTTAAGTGACAGCTTTCCTGTCTTTTAAGTGCCTTTGGCTACAGTCACAGGCATTTTCACAAGTGCTGCACATTTAACCTTATTCAGGAAACTACCTTTGTAGGAAATAAGCCGAAGTGAAAAGCAGTTGAGATTTCCTGGGACTTATGAGATCCCCTATGGGCATCTGCAGGGCAGAGCCATGATGGCGAACAAAGACACACACCAGCCTGGGTTATTCTCAGTATTGTAAACCTAGGGAGTGAGGGGTAGGAGACCCCCCTGGCTTTGAACAATATAAATACGTCAACTCTTTCAGAAATTGTGAAAAATTTAAGTTGTCTGTCTTTCTATGAAGATTTAGGCACTATCTCTATTTTAATTAATCACTAGGGAAAATTCTACAACACTGGTCAAATTAGAAAGTAATGGGTCTATCAGGCACAATTAGACCTCCACTGAACACTCTAGCTTGCTTGAAAACTATACAAGTAAAAAATTGTGGGCCCTGGATGGGGCTCCTTTGCTAATTAATCCACAGAGAACTGAAGTATTAGCTTTTCCTCAACATGGCATTTCCTAATGTGTGAGAGTGTTTGCCTTGTGCTTCAAGGCTTGATGGTAATTCAAGGCAGGTTTTCATATAGGTATCTCTCTTTGAAGGATACTGCACACTCTTAGAAATGCTGCTCCCTGTGGCATGCCAGACTGCTGTGTCATTACATCGTTCCCAGAGGTACCACATTGACACGATGTAATAGCACCAGGGAGAAGGAAGTGCTCCCAGTGACATAATGCTCCATAAAGCATGTCTTTGGCGACAAGAGAATTTACAGGAAACGTTGCTCAGCTACTCCACTGGGGAGGGCTGGTGACAGCAAATTACATTCAAGTTCTGTGATTCTTTGCTAATAGCAGGTACCTAAATAGAGAAGAATGTCTGTTTGTTCAGAAATTCAGATTTTCTAGCAGATAAATAACTTTAGTCTAATATAAATATTTAGGTGTCTGACCTTGAATATTTGAACAAAAAAAAGAGCTAACTAATCGTGCTAATGGCATTTAGCTCAATGGTGGGATGGAAAGCACACTTGAATAGAGAATATGTAGTGGAACAATCACACATAACATACAATCAGATCAACTTCACTGAAAGAGGAAAGATTTGGTGCTTCTACTAGAGTACAAAAAATCAGAATAATAGAATTATTAAGGTTGAAAAAGACCTCCAAGATCGCCATGTCTAATAAATGGTAGTTAGTGCCTTCTGTTCCTATTTTCATTCTTTCTCTTCAGTTTTCACTGAATATTTCAATCACGTTAATCTGAATATTGATAAAGAATGAGCAGTGTTTAATTCCAATTTTCTATATGTGTAAGTGAATGCAGTAGAATCATGTCTATAAGCATCCAGAGCAGGTCAATTCCAGATAAATGGAAAAGCAAATCATGACTTCTTTCAGCAAGAACTAGACTAAAATTGTGGTTCTCTCCTCATTTACACAGCAACAAGTGTATGTTTCTCTAACTGTTTATTCTCATCATGCAGTAAAATTTCTGGTTGGGGGTGGATGATGGGGTGTGTGTGCAGAAGAGCTTGAGACCCAAGACCAGCTGGAGAGAAGAAGTTCATCACATTCTTAATTGTATCTTGTTCAGTGTCAGATGTACCTGTATTTGTGCTGCCTTCTAAATGGATATTATGCAATTGAGTATACCAAGTATATATCTGAGTTACTGAGTGTTACAGGGAGCTTTTGTGGACAGGCTGACACTGTGAGGGAAAAGAAAGGGGAGCTTTTATCTAGGTCATGGTCCATTTAACTTACACTCTTGACATGCAGAGCCACTTCACTTGGCTGTCACAGCTAAAAGAACATCTCAAAAAACACTCAAAACTTCAATCATGCCACCCTGAAAATTAATGACTCTACTGCAAAGAAGGTGCTGAATACACGAAGCATCCCATCTGAGATCCAAATCATAGCTCAACTAGCTGTGTGACTTGTCTTTGATGTTAGCCTGACAT
Organism: Cyanoderma ruficeps; assembly: GCA_008694505.1. Lineage (NCBI taxonomy): Eukaryota > Metazoa > Chordata > Aves > Passeriformes > Timaliidae > Cyanoderma > Cyanoderma ruficeps. Next base: position 321,285 of record VZDJ01000166.1, read on the forward strand.
AGTAGTCTGAGAGGTGAACATGACAAGGGAATATGTTGTTGCACATTCAAGACATAGTGCTCGTTAAAAAGGAAAAAAAACCCTTGCATTAATGCATTAATCTTGACTTGCAATAATGTCCACATATAAATGTAATGTGCTGAGCAAGATGGCCATATTTTCTGTTTCATTTTCATGTTTTCAGACAGTGTGACTACAGGGTTAAATATGAGTATTTCTTTTGTTTTGACTTGATATTTTATACACCCTGCTAAAATTTTCTCAGCTTTACCATCTGAAGTTATCTAAGGCTGTCCTGGAAAATAGAGATGGTCTCATTTGCCAAAGAGTAAAAACTTTCAGATGATTCTTTACTTCTTTCAAGGTCATAATTCTGGGGTGATAAAGATGAAAATATTGAGACAAGGCTCTCTTTATTTTGGTCAGCACATTCTGGTCAAGAAACTTATGTGACGCTTAATGACTGTTACTTCAATGGTAAAACCAGTAAAACATGCATTTCTGCCTTGTCAAGGCTGGATCCTATTCACAGGATGCCCCAACTTTTCACATACTCCTCCTTGTACAGACACTACTTCTAATGTCACAGAATCATAAAATCATAGGGTATCTTGATTTGGAAGGGGCGTACAAGTTCTACTCCCAATCCTTCACAGGATGTCCCAGGAGACATACCCTGTGCCTGAGAACATTGTCCAAATACTCCTTGAAGTCTGGTGCTGTGACCACTTTCCAGGGTAGCTTGTTCCAGTGCTCAGCCACCCTCTCGGGGGGAGAAATTTTTGAGTTAGGAAGTCTTGGGATCTTTGGAAGAATATTCTGAAAGTATAAAATACTTTTATCGTTTTCTTTTTCCCTCAGAGACAATAATTTATGGCATAGAAGATATTATTTTCTACCTAAATCATAGAATAATATAATCACAAAAAGACTTGGGTTGTAAAGGACCTTAAAGATTTCCAATCCCTCTGCCATGGACAGGAATGCCATCCACTAGATCAAGTTGCTTAGGGCCCCATCCAACCTTGCCTTAACACTGACCAGGCTCAGACACCCACTGCTTCTGTAGACAAGCTATGTCAGTGCCTCACTATGCTCTGGGTAAAGAATTTCTTCCTAACATCTAATATAAATCTCTCCTCTTTTAGTTTAAAACCACTGCCCTTTATCCCATCTCTACAGGCCCTTGTAAAAGCACTGTCTCTTTTTTTATAAGCTCACTTTAAGTACTGAAAGGATGCAATGAAGTCTCCTTGATGCCCTCTCTTCTCCAGACTGAACAGTTCCAGCCCTCTTAGGCTGGTTTCACAGAAGAGACATTCCAGTACTCTGATTATCTTTATGGCTCTCCTCTGAACCACCTCCAAATGGTCCACACCCTTCTGCTGCATATCCCAGACATGGATGCCATATTCCTGGTGGGGTCTCACAAGAGCAGAGTTGAGGGGAGAAGCCGAAAATTACTGAAGCACTTATCAATCTATGATGATACACTAACAGTTTGATAGACTTTTTATAATCCCAGGAATTCTCAGACTGCATTCAGCTTAATAATAATATCAGAGTTGCATTCAGGTTAATAATAATATCAGAGTTATGAATTTATTCGTTTCTACTGGATTCTTTAAATCAATTAACTGTGGCACTGAAGTACAGTATAATTTCCTGCTTCTTTTCTTCATTAGTACCTTAGATTGCCCTGTATAGCTCAGCTTTCAAAAGCGATCAAGATTAAAATGAATTTTCTCTGATTGATTACAATCAATGGCAAATTACAGCATGCAGCATCTTAAATTCTCATTGACATACATATTCAGTTCTTTAATTTTGCAAATTCCTTCTTAATCAGAGCAAGGTACAGATGTTGAGATGAAAGTGACAAAGCTATCCTTACTGCAACAGTTTTGTAAGGTATATGATTTAAGCTGGTATGCTCAGTCCAGCTGAATCCCACTGTGCAATTTTTGAAGAAAGAACTGAAACTTGAAAGATAGAGCTAAGCCATAACAGCTTAAGGGCCTATCATTCAAGAAAAGGAGCAGGCTGCTTGTTCTCTGGTAAGAGGACTTTTGGTGTAAGTGTTGTTAATCCAGCAGACTGCACCAAATGCAGACAAAAGGAATCTCTTGAAAGAGAAATATCATCCTCTTTGTGCACTCTTAACACTTCTCAATAAAGAATGTATTTATTTTTGTGTGTGTCTGGAACTCTTTGCAACAGCATTGACTGTATTGTGCTGTGATATAACAAGGCCAGCTAGGGAACATTTCTTGGCAGTATTTCACCCTCCCTCCCCGAAACTGTCTCATGCATTGAACTCTCCTGAGCTTTAAGCAGGAAAAACATGTTGGGAGAGCAGCAAACTTGAGATATAACTATCGGAGTATCATAAATATCCCCATACCATGTTCTTTGTTTGTTGAAATTGAAATCTCTCCTCCCGCTTAGCCTTCCCCCCATTTTTACATGGAGACTAGTAATATCTGAGAGACAAAATCCCTTAGTTTTTTATTGACAAGATTTCTTACCCCCTGCAGATGCATCTGACTTCCCTAGAGAAGTGGTCTTGATAATTTCCCATCTTCAGGCCTGCTTTTAACAATCCATTCTTGCAATTCCTTGTATACTCAATATGTTTGTCCCCAGTGTCAGACATCATGCTATTGATACTTCCTGAGTGTTAATGTGTTATTCATACTTCTCTGAGTTCATCAGTGTCTCAGCTTGTTATTCTTGCTGTTCCCCAGAATAATAGAGCTTAGTGAGGCAATTTGTGCTCAGCTTCTGCAGTGTGTGCAAGTAAAATATTCTATTCAAATTTATTACAGAAAAAATAGCAGCTGCATCTAATCACCTTTCCTCCAGAGATTTAAAGCACAATAACATTCTGCCTAACTGTACTCACTTAACTGTTTTTTAAGCAATAATTTTATTGCAGAATTGCTTATATGCTCCCTTCAAAGGAGTACTTTTCCCTCCACACTTTGGCTTTAACTCCTGAAGGAGACTCACTTGTGATCATGTCTCACTAAATACGGAACAATTCCTCAAATGTCAACAGAGTCACAATGGAATAAGAAAGAAGATAGAGTAGACCATTTTGTATGATATGAAAAGCTGCTTTTATCTACACTTTGATGATATCATAGTGATCCTTGCTTGTACACTAATATCGCTCTACACAAGACTGATTTTTCACAGACAAGATAGTTGATTTAAAGTATTAAAGAATTATAATGAAGTGTTTTCTAGGGCAGGGTGCCTCAGCACAACCCAAACCAAATGCTCCAGTTGTACCTGATTTCAATTCATAGAAGCAATGAATTTTCTCCTGCTCTATTGTCTGTTAAGCACAGTGTGCAGACCTGCATTCGTCCTCTTATCCTAATATGAGATCAGGTATTGCGAGGTATGAACAGAATACAAAATTGTATATTGTGAGTTCTTCAGCCTTTACCTTCTGCTAGACAGCATCTCAAGCACCAAAATATGTGCATCAAAATACATTATTTAGAGACATTTTCATTTTTGCAGTTCACGTGGCAGGAAACAAACTGATATTTAAAACAACGTCATTAACAAATTTATGTCTGAACTATCCATAATACCCAAACGTTCCATGTTCTTTAATGCCCTGTGAATATATAAAATAAATTCTTCTTATTTTAATTTAAAACTTAAGATATCAAAATGCATTTCATTCAGGGGAAAAAAGACATGTTTTACTTTACATTTTCATTCAAAGATTTTAAGAACTTAACTGCCTAACAAAATTACTAAAATCACACTATACTTACTTCATTTCACAGTAAATGCAATCTTTTCTCTGTTTATATTGATTTGATGTAAAAAGTGCACTGGATTTATGTTTCGTATGTTACACACAGGATAGCAGCAGAGGAGAACTACTTATTGTACACAGGTCTAACTGGTTATGACTTAAAAAACACAGTTGCCTGTCTCAAAACAGTGCTAAGTTCACAGAACTTGCCATAATACAGGCCACCACAATGAGAATTTGAGGTAAGTACAGAAGGTAGAAATTTATTTTAGACAATTAATTTAAATTAATTAATTTTAATTAGACAGGAAGGTATTAATTCCAGGCATGGTGAGGTGAAATTTGGTTGCCACATTATAGTCAATGCATTATAATGCACATTATAATGCAATAATGTGACACACTATGGGAAAGAAACTGCTCAAATATATGCCACTCCAAGTTACACTCCAATATCTATGAACTCCCTGTGAATGCAGAACTTGGACTGTATAAAAGTATAGTCGCCAGAAGAATGACTCTGATACTCTCAACCCAGAAGAGTGACTCTGCTACCCTCAACCCAGAACCTCAGGATGAAGAAGGATCAATGGGATGATGGTGGATCCACACGTATTTCCCCACACACTGCCCCTCCTTTTTCTCTCCTTCCCCCCTCTTTCTCTCTCTTCTGCCTCTGCCTCTCCCCATCCCTTCTTTTGTTTCATTCTATCTCTCTACTTCACTTTTACTATTAAATAAGATCCTGTTATTGACTTCAGCAGATAGTGTTGTTTGCACCTTAATTTGGCTAGAGGCCTCTCTCACTAGCTGGATTATAGTGAGGTTCATGAACTTCTCAGCCACTTTCCCTGACACAATTGAGAGTCTGAAGAAGCATTAGAGTTGGGTGTCTCTATGCCATCCTCCAAATTATTAAACTGAACAACACCGGCAGATATAATTTTTGAGTTCCTGGTTAACAACTTCCTAGGTTTGCCATTCTATAACTCCATTGTTTATGTTGTGTAACGGTGTCCTGGGTTGTAGCATAGGATGTGCAAAAGTATTCTATCACCATCTTCATGAACTGTTAAATCCAATTGTTGGAGCAGTGTTTCCCAGAGACCCCTTCCCTCTGGGCTATCTTCTGTTAATGGCCCATCAGATGCCTTGCTGTATGACTCATAGATAACTGCCTCTGGAGGCATCTCTCTCTAATGGGCCATCAAGGACCCCCTGTATGACTCATCATCCCATTGTGAGATGCTCCACCCAGGGAGGAGAAACCAAGCATTCTAACCTGGATATAATCTGTGATTTGGGCAGCCCTCAGCCACTGGATTCCCAGAGGACCAGAGCTACCAGACCTTTCTATGAGATCACTGCTTCAGGAAGACCACCTCATCTGGACTGCTTCCATCACCCCACTACGGTTGTATCCTGACTCTGTCAATGGTCTCTTGTATTATTGAATTTATTTTATTCTACTTTTTTTTCCTTTCTTCTTATTAAATTATATTTTCTGACTTGGAACCTCTCACTTGGTTTGCTTTCAAAGCACTACAAACAGGTAGCATGTTTCTTGCAAAATCAGGTAGCTGATATTTTCCTTGTTCCTACATATCTCTTGTTCTTAAAAGCTGAGGTTCCTCTGACATCCGCTTTGTGGAAGAACCATCTAGGATATTCCAGATATGGAATAATCACTGAAGAATCATCTGCTTTATATCAACAGTCTTTTTTTGTACTTTAAACATATTTTCAGATCAAATAAACCAAGTTTTCCATAGATGACACCTGATCAAAATTTTAATGAAACAAGCCCAAATTTAATGTTACATTCACAATTTCTCATTATATTGCTGTACTTGATGAGTACAAGAAGAAGCTTTTACAGGTTTGCATTTTCAAACCAGCTGCACTATGTCAAAAACAATCCGCAAGTGCTAATCTTAACTTGCATTTAAAATATGTACATAAGAGATACAACACTGCAGATGTGAAGTGTTAACATTTGAAAATAAAGAAGTAAAATCATTCAATTCTTCCAGTCTAGCCATCAGAAATGGTTATCTTGGGATATTTGAGGATGTTATAATCTTTGCCTTGCAGGCTAATTTCATAGGGGTGTGGCAGAAAGGGTATGTTTAATGTGAAAACTGCACGGGTGAAGGTGAAATCCCACAGAAAGGACTGATACACAGACATGTTCTGTTATCTCTACTGTTGCTACCGTTTTCTCTTTTTTCAAGGTCTGATGGTTTAGCTCCATGTATAATTCCGTTATGAACCTCTGTACACGAGATGTTTGCACAAACAGCAGAGAACTTCTGAAGGAGGTTCTGTAGGTCCGCTCAAGCTCAGGAAAGTCTCTATTTTGAAACCTTTTGCCTAGAAAGATATCTGTAAATCTTTAAATGCTGTAGAAATAATAATATATAAGTTACATGTTGCTGCAGTTGTTCTGATGGCCCTGTGGACTGTAGCTTCAAAAATTACTTTGAGAAAGAAAATAATCAATATTTCAAATGAAATATGAAGCAAAATGAGAAAGAAAAATGAAGCAAAAAAACAATGCAAACTTGTAAGATTTAATAAGTAGGCAGAGATGTAAATACGGATTTTCATGAAAAACATAGACTGTGGATGTAAAAAAGCATCCACATATAAAAATCAGATCTTTGGATCCAGGTGCTTCTATCATTTACTCAATACCTTGAAGAATTTGCATCAATACCTGCCCCTGTACTTTCGTATGTCATTGTATTATTCTCTAAACATGCTATGTTATATTTCATAGCAATGGAAAAAAATCTTCTCATGTGGACTGAGTAAAATCATGCAGAAATGCTCCTTGCAGAGAGGTATCTCTAGACTTTGATAAGTCATTAGAATAAGGAAAGTCAAATCTGCTATTAAAGTGGCTTTCACATTTTTTTAGTGCAGACAGGATCACATGATGAGCAAAGAGTTTCAATAAAATAAGATCATGTTTGTGTGGTGGCTTAGCATGGATTGACATCTTGGCTGCTGAATAAGGAGACCCAACTTTTTTTTTTTTTTTTTTTTTTTTTTTTGTGCCAGCCATCGTATATTTCTTTATGAAATCTATGGTTTAAAAGAAAATAAAAGCTGCATTACTGTAATCATAGATGTCTGAAAAATTCAATCAGAATATAATTACAATAATAAAAGCTCTTTCAGATTCAATGAGATACAACTGGTAGGGTAATCACTGCTTCTTGAAAAACAAGAGTGTTTTTCTCCATTTCACATGAGTAACATGGTTTGGTACTAGCTATCTTTATTCAAGTCACAGGATAAAAAGAATTCAGTTTAACATAATTGACAGGCATCCTAAAGAAAGAAAGAAGAGCAGTAAGGTTTGTTTTCGGTCAAACTGAATTGCTTATGGGATTATAAGCACTCTTGAACTATCCTCCCTTTTTCTGTTGTAAATCAGATAGACTTTCCCTAACAGTATTTTCCTCCTGAGCTAAATAACAGAATTGTATTTTGACTGAAGTGTGATGAAAAATAAGAATTTTCAATTTGGCAAAATATGAGTGAAAAAAGATTGCTGTGAAATTTTAACAGTATCCAGAGTTGGTCTCAATTCTGCTGGACAAGACCTTTCAAACGAGATGAAATGCTGCACCTAAGGGACTTCTGTATGCTAAAGATATGAAAGTGAAGATATTTGGTACAAAAAATTATAGGGTGGGGCCATGAATATTATCATACTCCCTAAAAATTAGAGAGATGAACCAGGATCTTATGGTGTTGTGACACATTGAAATACAGAACAAGAATTCCTTGACCCTCAGAATTAACGAAGACTTGCAATTTAACCAAGAGTGTATTTTTTCAATATTTTAGTTCCCATGTGCATTGTTTGATGAGTAGAAAAAAGTCTATTGTCTCAAGACTGTTTTACTGAATGCTTTACTAGGATCCTTCTCTTGAAGACTTGTCAAAAATTAATTGGAAATTGCTAGTTTTTGAAATACAACCCTCTTCCAAAATTGATTTGAAACTGAAGAGTTCAAACTTTGTTGGTTGGATGTCAATCCAGAGATCATAGCTGCTATAGCCTCCTTCATTTTGTGTACTCTTGCCAGGGGTGTACTGGAAAATGTGTCAGAAGACAACAGATGTCTTCGGCAGGTAAGGGTGCTCAAAAATGACAGCTCTAAAGAGCTCATCAGAGAATTAGAAGGTTGCTACAAGTATTGTGAATATTGCTTTTCTAGAAACAGTTATGAGAATTATGGAGACATTTGAAGAAAGATATGAGGTGTGTGTAGGATGGTTCTAGTTTTAATACAGGGACAAACAAAATGAAGGAGATAATGGTCATGGCACAAAATGACTTATCATCAAATATAAGACAAACTTTTAAACCTCCAGGTAGACTTTAAAGTCAGGCTTTTTCAGGTATTTTTCAGTTCAAATTGAATGCAATATGAGAAAAAAGTACTGCTGCTAAAACTTTACTTCTGTCTCTAAATTAGAAACGGCTATTGTTCTCAGATTGGTCAGTTATTCTTTTAAAAAGTTTAATTAAAAAGGAGAAATTTGGATGATTCCAGTGTGAAAATAAAAACACACATGGTTTTCTGAACAAGTACTTTGCTTTCAGCAATTTCATACCTGTAGCAGATACTCAAAACTCCTTTTCACTTTTGCATTACAAAGTACTTCAAAACAAGCACAGGTAACTTAAAGCACAGACAGTGTTTACTACACTGTTCAACACCTAACCTTAAAATACAAGATGCCTTGATAACATGATTCTGAAAAAAATCTTCAGCATTTATGTCATCTGACAATCCCCAAATACTTGAGTGAGTGGTCACAGCCTCAGACATGGAGAGAAAGAGTTCAATAAGAGTAAGGATAGGACCAAGAACAAAAATTATGAATGTGCATAAGAAAAGAAAAATTAAGAGTAAGAATAAGCATAAGAAAAAGAAATAAGGTAATTTATTTTTTTCACCATTTTTCACCTTTTTTGAAAACCTGAGAATTAATCAGAAGCTGGTATTTCTGTTTAAAGTTCTGAAAAATCTTTGATCAATTAAATGAAATTAAGGGACTGAAGAACTGCTGATAAATTATAAGCATTATTTTATCTAGCTACTATGGAAGTAGACTATTTCCAGGGAAAGGCTTAGATGAGCTCTTTCATGTGATGGGTGTCTAAACTGTTTTCTCTGTAGGGAAGGCATATGGCAATAGATGATTTTGTTCTCATCACAATACTTTCTCTTCATTCCCAGTTGCAATTTTTCCTTGATGAGTTAATGTTTTCAAATCTTTCATTTTCCAGTAGTAGTACAGATGAATTCCAGATATGTTACACAGCTGAAGATAGAGACTACGATGATGCCTTTTCATAGTCCACAGTAGTTTTGTCATTCATTACACTAGGAAAAGAATCAATCTCTCTATATAATCAGTCTCTTCTCTCTGAGAAGCACTTCATTTTAAAGCAGAGTTTTAAAAAAACAAATTTAAAAAGCCCTTCACACCTTCAAAGATATGAATTGCTTACTGCTAGCTGGGGAGAGGATGGAAAACTCATTTCAGAAGTTGTTTGCAAAGAGGCGTGAACTCAGAAACAGTCAGTCCCGGTAACTTATGTATGTTTTTCACTCATTAAAATATTTTGACATTTTTGTGGCTTAAATGAGGACTGCTGAGAGCTGTTCACACACAGTTCAAAGTCTAGTGAACAAGTCACTGTAGGTGGCTTGATTTCATACCAGCATCTTCCCCTGTCGATTACCCTGCGAGGTCATACTCCAGTTCACTCTGTGGGTGTGGAGACATAAAGAACAGCACAACCAGGGTTTCCCCAGCCATGAGGGGCTCTCCAGAATGTCCTGATCCTGGCAAATAGTGGATAGAGTCCGTCACAGTTTATCTTCCTTCTCTCCTACTCCTTGCAGCCAAAGAGCAATGCTTGAGCACTGAAAGGCTGGACACAGCCAGGCCTTCAACTCACTTTCCAGTGCTGAAGTAATGTTATTTGGCCAACTAAAAATAGCATACAGAGGGTTACATGTAAAACTGCAAGGGAAAATGGCAATTCAGATTGATACAGATACCTGCAACTCATATGCCATCCTATGCCGCGGTCTGACACGGTGCCCAAATTCCTCCTCTTGTTTTGAGAGTCCCAACATTACTCCTTACCACTGCTCCTACATTTATATGATGCAGGAAAAGTAGGGGTGGGGAAAAATAGTGACGCAAAGAGATGATGTTGTGTGAATAAGAATGATCTAGAGTGGTTTTGCAAAAAAAAAAAATAAATCCAAAAACCAACAAACAAAAAGCNAAAAGACTAATCAACAAACAAACAAAAAACATCCCCAAACTGAAACAGGTGGGAAGAGAAATGGAATAGCTTATAGGAAAGGGGAAATAAAGGCAAAATATGCAGAAGGATGACTACACTCAGAAAACAAGAGGAAAAATGGGAAATACCATTGTTTTTTTCAACCTGGTGGGGTGGAAGAAAGGGAGTAGAAAAATGAAGGGAAATGACAGAGAAAGTGAGAAGGAGAAAAGTACTAGAACAAGGCACAGTGAAGCAAAAATGTCAAGAGGCATAGAAGGAGATGGGAGATAAGAAAACATTGAAAGTATATGGGGCAGTAAAAGTAAATAACTTGGAGTGTACTAAATTTAATTTTATCTCCTTGCTTTAACTCCATGCTTTAGCTATCCTTTGGTACTGTTTACGGGGTAAGAAGTAATCTTACAGGTTACATTTGCCTTGCTAAGAGAGGGAAGATACCCAGAAAAGGAACAAAGTGGACGATGCAAAAGAACCCCAATTTTGAGAAGAGAGATGTTTTTCCAAGATGCTATACTATTATTATTATTATTAATA
>VZDJ01000166.1:332033-344086 GCA_008694505.1 Cyanoderma ruficeps
TTATTATTAATAATAATAATAATATTTATTACTATTAATGTTTTGTGAGAAGTAAATTAAAGGACTGTGGCATTAATTAATAGCCATTATAGGTTGTTGATAAAAAAAAAGACTGGATGTGGCACTTGGTGCCATGGTTTAGTTGAGGTGTTAGGGCATGGGTTGGACTTGATGATCTCGAAGGTCTCTTCCAAACTAATAATTTTGTGACTCTGTGATTCTGTGGAACAGGCTTACTAGAGTGGTGTTTCACGGTTCATTTGTGCTTGTTTTGGCTGAAGCAGTGTTAATTTTCTCCATGGCACCCATTATGGGGCTGTGTTTTGGATTTGTGTTGAAAACAGGGTTGATGTCACAGGGATGATTTTGTTACTGCTGAGCAGTGCTTGCACAGAGCCAGGGCCTTTGCTGCTCCTCACCCATGCCACCATTGAGGAGGCTGGGGGTGTGCAAGGAGCTGGGAGGGGACACCACTGTGACAGCTGACCCCAACTGACCCAAGGGATATCCTACATTCTATGATGTCGTGCTCTGCATATAAATGGGGAGAAGAAGGAAGATGGGGGAGACATCCAGAGGTCTAGAGTGCTCCATGCTCCTGGAGATGGGTGAATACCTGCTTGCCCATGGGATGTGGTGCATAAATTCCTTGTTTTGCTTTGCAAGTGTGGGTTTTGCGTTACCTATTAAACTGTCTTTATCTCAGCCCCTGAGTTTTCTCATTTTTATTCGTCTCATTCTGTCCTCCATCCCATGGCAGGAGAATCAGTGGATGTGTTTGGAGTGCTTAGTTGCTGGACAGGGTTATACTACAACAACCAAGCCCATCAGTTTTAATACTTTCTCATCCCAGATTTGTTCAGGCTGTTGGACTAGAAGATCATTGTTGGTATTATCCAACTAAAATGATTCTGTTCTATTCTATTGCTCATGAGAAAGCATTTGACACCCCCTCTTCCATCCAAGAGATTTGTCTCATTTGTTAACAAGTACCTTGTCCTTAAAATGAACTCAAGCTCATTCATTCCCATTTACACTATTTAGGATTAATTCGATTTTGAAAATAACATTTTTTTTTTCTGTACAGGCAAAATAAGTCCCTAAAAGGACTCTAAATTAAATGGCATTCAAATAATAGGAAAAGAATTATTTAGGTTCCTAACTATTGTTGCCATTATTTCTGGAAATTATTGGTTAGAATTCTGTAGCTAGGAGGAAGAAAAAAAATTAGAGTGCAGAATAATTTTTTCATCACATCAGGATCAGAGATAATGAAATTAAAAAATCTAGGCCATGTTATGAAAATAGCATTTCTCCTGCATTAAAACAGAATAAAACTGGTAAGATAAAAGAAAAATCCCTATTACTTTAATTAAAATATGTGTACACACTTGAGTGTAAGCAAAAAACTGAAATTAAATCCTGCAGCTTAACAGTCAAATGTAGAAAAGAATTTTTTTACGTTGTGCTTTTGCCCAAAAAACTGGCCTTCCTTGCAATGTCAGAGTAGAAATCTCTCAAAACAGACATCAAAACAGACACACATTTTTTTTTTTAAGTAACTGGATGCTTCTACCTGAAAAGGCTGGTGAGGTCTAACATATCAAAAGTTAGAACAAAACTCTCTTCGCAATAACTGTGGTATGCTTAAGAGACAAAGGGAAGCATTTTTAGCCTTCCTATAATTCCTCAGGACATAGCTGAGTAAGGATTTTACAGACACTAAAGAACAAAGTAAAAGAACCTCCATCTTGCGCACTAACTTCGTGCTGTTTAAAATCTCGAGGAACAAAAATGTTTCTAGAAATGTATACCTTCTTAAAGGTTCACAGGGGTTCAAAAGTGAACATCAGTGTCCTTAAGGCTAATCTGCTTAGCAAACCAAAGTCCCAAAGTCCAGCATGAAAGTAACATATTTACTTTGAACTGATAGATTTACTACTTGAATTCTTAGAGGCCTGTTTGAAAGCCTTCACTGCAGACTGCAATGTAATTATATGCAATTCTTAATATAGTTTAATGCAATAATGCAATTCTTAAACTAGCCCTGTTTAAGAATCTGAGAAAATTGTTAAGGGCTGCAAAATTCTTTCATTCTTTCTGTAGCCATGTTAGTCTTCTGTGTAGACAAGTGAATTTGAAAGAGGTAATTTAAGTGCTTTGAAAAATTATGTTCTCTATTGCCATTATGTGCATTTAAAAGTCATATAAGAGAAAAGAAGAATAAAATGCAGAACTCAATTTAAAACTTTCTTGCCATCATGTTGAAACATGCTGAAGAAAGATTGGTCATGATTAAAGGTGAAACAGTTTTATTCCCACCAATTAGTCATGCATGTAATATAAATTAATCCTTATTTAATAATGTTTGAGTCATTAGGATCAAGTTTGCATAGATACAGATACATAGAAAATATGTTTAATTTGTGCTACAAAACCTCAACTTTCATGTGTGAAATGAAAGTCAGAACTAAGGACAGACACAGTTTTATTATTAAAGACATGCCAGACTCTTTACTGAGTCTGGCATGTCTTTAATACTGCCAGGGTATTTCCGTGATAGTTTCAGAGTTAAGGCTCTTGGAGAGGCTGATAAAAATGTAAATTATTGCTTTTCTTGCTTGGGAAGAGTGACACACTCTATGTCCTGTAAAGACAAACTTTAGGTGGAACAGAAAGTATTGCCTGCTGAGTCACTCAGTACTCTGCCTCCCGGAGACAATAACCTCTCACTGGGACAGGCACAGCAGTCTGTCCCATGGTCAATCACAGTCAGGAGGAAATATTAAATAAATAGGAGGCTAGAGGGGAAGCGACCTCTTCCTTTGAGTATTTAGAATAACTTCTCTACAAAACATATTTTGCCTACAGCAAGAGAGAGGAAGATATGCCCCAGATTCAAAAAATTACCCTGGCTGTTGTGTAATTCTCTGTACACAGCCCTCAATGAACTTAGTCAAAACTATAAATTTATTTTCAGGTACTACTGAAAGCAGGACTTTTACAACTTGCATGAGACAGCAACAATTAGTCATACATTTCTCTGGCTACTGTGCTCAGTTTAGTCATGGAGGTGCTTTGTCTGTGCTCATGGAGGGGTCTTTTTAAGCACTCAATATCTCTACTGATGTGCTGGAGAGAAGCCTATCAATGCTTCCTCCTCATGTTTCTCCTAAAGAAGATTACAAGGCTCATTGTTTTGTTCCGCAAGTTGCATTTTAAGAAGACCAGGGATTGTGGGGTGGTCTGTCATGGTTTGGGTGATCCTTAAGTGCCAAAGGGAAAAAGAGAAATAAATAGAAAGTACTAATTCATACCTTCAGAAACTATTCTATAGATGAGATTCCCTGTCTGTTCCAGGTACGTTACCTGAAGAAGCTTGGAAAGAACTTTATTTTTTAAGATCTGAACAGACATAAGACTGAGGTTAATGGTTTGATTTTTTTTTTTATTTTTCCCAGGGACTTTATAAATCCCTCAAGACTTACAAACACCAGCTAGAAAAAGTTCCAGCAGAACTGTTTTAGACTTGACTGCTCAAGGATCTTGAAAAAAGATTATGTGGTTTCAATTAATGTAAAGAATCTGCTTTTGATAATCAAAAATAAAGCTGAAAAGTAGAAGCTGCTCACTTGAGTCACAGGTGGAAACCTGAACCAGTGGAACTATGGATGGACACATTTCTTTTACTTCCATGAATGGGAAAAAAGGCCGTTCTTCCCATTACTCTTATACTTCCAAAAGCAGTAAGAAAAAAGAAACAAGTTAGCTTTAATTCTGCTCCCCAGAACATTACATTTCCTTCAGCTAGTCTGCTTTTGACACAGATATAATTCTGATAACAACTCTGGAGAGATCAGAACATTAGACATACTTGTGATCAACCTAATGATCATGGCTATCTAACTGAGCAATTAACTAAACACTGGTGAAAGAAAAGGTATAAGGAATATGAAAGAGTGGTTTCATGTTAGTTTTGGGGTTTTTTCCCATAATTTTTTTTGTACCTGAACCTCCAAGCACAAACTTAAAACTGAAAGAAACAGGACTATACCATTTCCTCGTGAAATATAAGCTGCTTGTACAGCAGGTCAACTATTGACACCAAGAAAATGCATGAACTACTCGGGAATAACCCACTAACTAATTTCATTCACTCCTACTGCAGAACCTTTGGTATTTTAGAATATTAGAAGTTTAAAAGCAGAAGTTTTGGTATTTTAATTTTTAAAATTTATTTTGTTCTTCCTCCCACCATGGTAAAGCGATAAGAAAAACAAGGGAGTATATAACTGAGTGCACATTCCTTATCTCATTTAAATTCAACTGTCAAAATACCAAAAGGATTTTGAAGAGAAAATTTGTATCCTACATTCAAACATCTTGCAATTGGCACATATAAATTGTGCCACTATTCTAAATTATGCTGATAGGCCCAAGTAAATTTTATGCAGCTCTTTCTCTTCAGCTATTGTCATTATTAAGGAAAGAGTAAACCATCTTGGCTAAAGGAAACCAAATATCAAAGTACCAAAAACCCAGTTTGCTGTGAGTCATGGCAGAAACTGATGAGAGAATGGCATTCAAATCATAAACTCTCTAGTAAAAATTTCAAAAAAATTAAACTTTAAAATGAAAAATAATTTATGTCATTTTGAAATCCAGACTTGAAAGAAGCTTGGCATAGCCATGCAAAACATCTACAAATAAACGTTAGGTATTAAAAATATCTTTATCTAGCAAAGGCCCAATATTTTTTACATTATATTTTTCTAAAAAAAAAATAAATCCATAAACAACAATCTGTGCCTTGTTTTTTTCTGTCTGAAAGATTGTCACAAGTTAACAAAACTTGTCATCATGATGAACCTTGCAAATGTCTTGCCTATACAGGAACTTCTGTACTTGCAAGTGGGGTGGTGGTAATTTCTGAAAGAATGAGTGAGAGTTTGTCTATACTGCCTACTCTGACACAGCAGCAAAACCAGAAAAAGTAGCAAAATCCTTCCAGACCAAAGCAGTACAACATGATTATTTATAGCAGAATAAAGCAAGTAACCACTTGTCTGTCTTATGTTTTTTACCTCATCTCACATCCAAGTTTCAATTTCCTTCATATAACATCTTAGCCTTCTGTTTTAAGATTTTCTCTTTTGTTCATGGGTTTCAATTTGAGACAGAGGGTCTTCTAATGACTCAATTACAGAATCTAAGCCAAAGGCATTTCAGACAATACACTTCAGGAGAAGGGTGACAGATTTAAAATTTATTCATCACCAAAGCTGAGGGTGATTTACACGTCCAACTCAGCAACTCAGAGGAATGATGCAATTCTGGAACAGCATCAATCAATCAATTTTAATAACAAATTGCTTTTCAATAATGATAGTAATGAAAGATCAAAGAAATCTGAACATATATTTCTATGGTAAGCTTATATGGGATACATGCATTTGTACATACACATGCAGTATAATATCCTCTCATATCTTCAGGTATAATTTATTTTATAGGAACAATTACTTTTTCCCCAATCCCCAAGCCATTACATGCTTTCTCAAGAACTTTTATTTGGTTTGCATTCTTCTTATATAACAGGAAACAAACAATTATGGATACCCGATTACTATTTCGGGCACTGAAGTCTTAACTAGGAATCTGGTTCTGTTGGACTCCCTTAAGTGTCACTGCAGGGATTGTTGCTATGAGATTAATGCAGGCAAGATTTCACTGTCATTGGTAACAGGGACAACTGAAGTGCCAGGGGCACATTCAGAATCTATTTGAGATGGACCTAGACAATTCAGATCTGAGTCACATTTTTAGTTGCTCTATATGCACTGAATCATAAGAATGATGTGTACTAACAAAGAAACTTAAAGCTGTCTGAGAGGGCAAAACCAAATTCAGCAGTGCTACAAAAATGGGATTAAGGTGATGTTCTGATAGATTTGGGGGTAGAAAATGTAAGGTCATCAAAATGATTCTGAAGTTCATTAAGAACACCTGATAAATTGAAAAAAACTTAGAAATCGGGCAATACACAATTGCTGCTGTAATGTCTAGTTGACACAAAAGTTAATCTGGTATACCATATATCTTCTGGAAAGCATAGTAGAAAGAAAAATTGTTTGCAAAGAGGCAGCTGATTTGGCAGATTTGATTCCTATGTTACCCTGTCCTCGGATAAAACAAGCGGGTCTGGGAGTGCCTGACAGAACCTCTCCATCCCTTCTGTCATGCCTTGTTCAAAACCACTGTCAGTGCTGCCTTTTGATAACCTGCACTTCTCCATGCTGTGAAAAATGTAAAGAACTTTCTGCACTCCCAATTCATTTTTCTCAATGCTTTACTTGAATGAGTGCAGAAGGAAAACGATCCTAACTGTGCTATTGCTGGGGTAATGAGACATAATACAATTTCTCAACTGCAGATTGCTTGCCAACTGCCCTATGAAGCCTCTGAATGTTTGCTTACCAAGGGAGTCCTCTCCTGCCCACCATTTTTTTGGTATTACAGACACTGTCCAACTGCACAAGATAAGCTCATATAATACTGTACACAGGAAAATATTGTCTTTCTTTTATTTGCTTAGGAAGTTTCTTTTAGCAGAAATGCTGAAGTGTTTGATTTCTAAGATGCATGAATAGAAGGAAAGAACAAACAAGCATTCAAAAAAGGACTAAACTGAAGTCTTTGTCCTACTGGAGTGTCAGAACAAACATTTTTATTGTCTTAGAAAACAACCAAAAACAAAACANAACAAAAAAACCCAAAAAACAAACCACAACAAAACCCAGTATATGCTTCCAATCCCACACTTCTCTTTAAAGAGGAGGGATGTTGCAGTTTCTACTACATTAGTTAAAACCAAAGCACTGCGAGGATGATTCAGGGCCTGGGAGCCCAGCTGTCCGGAAGTGGTTCATATGACCAAGTCACAGTGTCTGTCATACCAGTCTGTATGTCCTCGAGTTGTACTGTTATCTACCATGGTAACTCCATCCCCAGCTTCCATTTAGAAGTCTAGAAAGGATAGAAACCACCTCTTCTACAGCTCCCACCTTCTGAAGTTATGTAATATCTCATATGGTTATCATTTCCAGGGAAACTGATACTTGGTCTCTACATCATGACACAGTACCATAGAAAACTGGGAACAGAGAAACAGAAAGAAACTCATTAATAGCAGACTCAGACTGCTGTGGGAAAAATCCACAACAATTTCACTTGCAACAGTGTTTTTCCCACAGAAACAGTGTTCAGCATAGAAAATGCAGAAGTCAGCAGTGCATCCTTTCATCACAGGGATGAAGAAACTGATTCTGAATTGTAATAAACATCCATAATTCCCATCAGTATCACCGTAAATAAAAAGTCAGAAGGTAGTTCAGCTCTTCTCAAGATTACATAGGTATAATAGAAAAGCTAATTCTTTTATAAAAATTCAAAAAAAATCTTAAAGAATAAGAAATATACATCCTTCCAAAGATGTCAAGAAACTCTAATGATTGCAATTCATTGCTCCTTGTTTTTGTGTTTCCATTTTTATCCAGGTTTAGAGCAGCTTTTGTCAGACAGAAGACTATTTTAAAACAGCACTGGAGGTAACACAATATAAAGTTATATAATTGAAGGAATGGTATAACTAGTTTTCAAATACACTGATTTTCATCTGCACTCTATAAGACATGACACAAAAATAATGATCAATAACCACTTAATTTATCACTAGCCAAGCAACAGCTCTATTAAGTCCTCCAGTGAATGAAGTCCTGTCAATCAGAAAGGCTCTTGTCTGCTAAAATTGGAAAGCACAGCAGAAAATAATCTATGTTGGTCTGAGGGAGATTAAATTCTACTCATAAAAAGAGCATTTGACTTCAGCATGTTTTCCCTTGCTGCCAAGAGAGCCTTCAAATATCAGCGTGTTGAGGACATTTACAGAAAAATCAACCAAAACAATGTGCAGTTTCCCATAGATTCTTGGAACTTGGATAGTACACACTTCAATCTCAGTTTAAACCTCTTGAAGCAGTTTAAAACTATTTATGTTTGGAAACTTACATGCTACCATCTCTTTCCTGGAAATTTCCTAAATATGGAAAGTCTGCAAAGGACTTCTTCCTCTGAGAATTGTATGGTAGATGCAGAGCCATTTGTATGAGGAGGGGAGATGAAGTATTGGTTGTCGGGGGCCTTCAAATCCATAGATACTGCTTTCCTTCAGAACAGTTCAACAGAATATAGGAGGAGTGAAACTTTTGGTCCTTGAGAAGTGACTCTCAAATGCAAAATCACAAATTTGATTGCCTTTAAAATGTATTAAAATGTTATTGAGTACACAGCAATGATTAAATGGCTGAATAATAAACTAGAGTCATCAAACTACGTAGACTGAGGGGGAGTTATTACCAGAATGACTACAATTAGGTATAATTGTAATTGTATAATATAAATTATATATTGTAGATAGCTACAATAGAGAGTTATATTATGCATTATACAGTACACAGTCAATTATGCATCACATACTTCATTATAGATATAAATATTTATTACTTATTAATAATTATTTTAGCCACATCCATCCTCTTTGAGTAGCAGAACTAATTTTTGCTCCATAAAAAATCAAACATGTAGGCAGTTTCCACCCAAAAGAGTAAACAACAGCCATGTCCCTCATGGCCTACATCCTCCAATGCACAGGTAGAAGGAAGGCTGTCCAAATGGGAAACAAATGTACACTTAGGAGGCTAAACATTATTGGAGAGGTTTAGTGAATGTGCTGAAAGGTGGTATGGCCAAGTTCAAGTCTGCATACCATGCACACTGCCTTGCATTATCAGCTCTGATTAATTATGCCCAAGTATTTTTTACTTCTCTGTTTCCAATCTGGATGACAAGAATAATGATACTGATCACTCTTACAAGAAAATTCTAGGTGTGTGATAAAAGAAATTGAAAGTGACACTGATAGTATAGAGTTAAAATGATTTCTGAGGCAGCAAGGCCTAAGAACAGAATGTCAGCTTCACTGTCACCAGGATGTTAGTTTCATGCTATTGTTTTAACTGAATCAAGTAGAACTCTGCCTAGGCAATGGGAAGGCGGGGGGAGGAATGAATGTGATTCTTAGTTAAACATGTAGGATCTAAAAATAAAACTAGATATTAGGTCAGGTAGATCTGTACCTAGATAATCATCAATATGATAAATTATATTATTGTTAATTGTAACGTTTATTTGATAACCGATTATGATTATTATCTTCAATAAGAATCAATGGTTACAATTTTATGCTTCGGTAGAATCAATGGAATAATAGGGATTTAATGATTAACATGTATAATTATGTAACAGGAGGGTTTAAAATCGCGTCTATTTTGTGATTACGTTGGAGTCAGATTTGGGTCTGTATCCACTTCCCCAACTCCCAGAGTTCTTCAATAAAGCACCTGCATATAATCATCCTGTGATTATGTGTTTCAATGCTAACAACACTATAACACTATTACTGTTGTTTTCCTTTTGAATCGGTTTTAAAGGAAACACCCCCACAAACCAAATGAGACTGTCCATTGAGACAAGGGTGTCTCAGCTAAAGCAGAAGCCACATGAATGTTTCTGGAATTTCTTGTCTTCTATATTCTAGATATTAAGCCTTAATAGTTTCCAGATTTCACTGGTTAAACAAAATAGTTCAGCACAACTTGAAGAAACCATACCTCCCTTTTATAGCTCTGTGGCATAATTTTAAATGCAGAAAGTGTTAAACATTGCTGAAATAATTATAAATAACTTCTTAAGAGACATGTAACTGGTCTGTTCTGAAGAAAAATAAGTTGCTTTGGATGAATTTTGCCCAGTTTTTCAGAACACTTCACGTGACCCGGCCTCAAAGTTGGTGCTAAAATAATAGAGATGCATGTCTAATATGACACATTCCAGTGTCATGCTATTCCAGTTTGCACAGCTGTTGATATTGTGGTGATTTCAACATGGGTGGACGCCAGGTATCTACTAAAGCCACTCTATTATTCCTTACACAACTGGACAGGAGACCAAAAATATAGCAAAATGGTCATGGCTTGAGATAAGGACCTCCTGCCCCTCTTTCTCTACTGATCTTGGCTGTCTGCAGAGCTGTTCCTCTCACCTGTTTTCATCCTGCTCTTCTCTGGCCCCAATTACATCAGCACAATTTAAGAAAAAAAAAATTTAACCCTTCTTAAACATGCCATCTAGGTAGTAGGCATTACTACCATCTCTGATTGGCAAGGCCTTGGCTTGGAGCCAACATAGATTGTGTCTGTTAGATATGGATAAAGTTTCCAGCAGCTTCTCACAGAAGGCACTCCTGTACTCCCCTTGTTACCAAAATCTAGGCCTGAAACCCAAATATAATGCTCTGACTCCCTTGACAAAAGATTCCATGCACACTTAAGTAGCTTTTCTTCTGTATTTATTACTCAAGTGGAGCATTCTGCAGTATTTTGGTTATGAATTAAGTTTGGTGGAATTCCATCTCAAATTAATGTGTAGTCAGCCACCCAAGGCAGAAGCAAAAAAAAAAAAAAGACACCTCCTTTCCCCTCCAGATGACCTCAAGATAGGGTTTTTATACAAAACCTTGGAAAAAGATGGTAGCAGAATGGTTGCTATTAACATGATACTTATAGTCGCATATATAAGTACTTACACTCTAAATATATTTGTATATATTTTTTGTATATGTATATAAATATATTAAAAATATATATTTACAGATGCACACACATTTCTGACCATTAGTTGGATTTGATCTTAGAAGTTTTTACAACGTTATTGATTCTATACTAATAAGTATTTTTTAAATGGAAGAAAGTGACACAGGCAGAGAAATCATTCATCAGGATCAATCCTAACTATGGCTTTTCATTCACAGCTATTTCCACAGTGCATTCCATGGAATCATAAAAAGTAGAATATCGTGAGTTGGAAGGAACCCATCAGGATCATCAAAGTCCAGTTCCTATTCCTGAACAAGACAGCCTGAAGAACCACACCATGTGTCTGAGTATATTGCCCAAATGCTTCTTGAACTCTGTCAGGCTTGTTGCTGTGACCACTTCCCTGGGGAGCCTCTTCCAGTGCCCAGCCACCCTCTAGGGGAAGAACATTTTCCTGATATCCAACTTAAACCTCCTCTGACACAATTTCAGATCATTTCCTCAGGTTCTGTCACTGCTCACCACAGAGGAGAGGTCAGTGCCTGCCCCTTCTCTTCCTCTCACAAGGAAAGTGTAACGGCAGTGGGGTCTCCCCTCAGTCTTCTCCTCTCCAGGCTGAACAGACCAAGTGACCTCAGCTGCCCCTCATATGACTTCACCTCAAGGCCCTGCACCATCTTCACTGCCCTTCTTTGAATGCTCTTTAACAGTTTAATATCCTTATTTTCTGGAGCCCAAAACTGCTCACAGGACTTAAGGTGAGGTTGCCCCAGTGCAGAGCAGAGCGGGACAATCCCCTCCCCTGCCGAGTTTTGATGCATGGATAGTATTCCTGGGTGCCAGGGCACACTGCTGACTAAGTGTGAGAGGTCCTATGAACTGGGAAAGGCCAAAGAAATTCTGATTTTAAGAAATACAGCAGAGATCTGAAGTACTACATTTCCTGTGTTGCACAGAGCTGTCTAACATAACAGAAATACCTTTAATATTGCAAATGACATTGCACTGCAGAGTACAGCTACAGAGTACAGAGTACACTACAGAGTACAGAGTACAGTAAACTTGAAGTGCAACTGGATGTGAATGAATGAATGAATCTGTGTTAAGCATCCTTCTTGTACTGCTAGACTGCATCTAGCATTTGATCAACATAGCTTTTAGCTGACTGAGCAGCCTGGCATTCTTAAGGGTGTTAATAACCTCTAATACTGCCCTGGTTGGCAACAGTTGCACATCCCCACATAGAGAATGCATTTCTCTTTTGTTTCACACACACACACACAAAAAAAGGAAAAACAAAAAAGGAAAAATACCCACAAACAAACAAAACAAAACAAAATG
>VZDJ01000166.1:348910-432218 GCA_008694505.1 Cyanoderma ruficeps
ACACACACAAACACACACATACCGATGTATCAGTCTGTGGGAAGGATATATTCTGAGAAGAATTAGAATATATTACCTGCCAGCTGAAAGAACCATTAAAAACTGATATTTCTGGAATCAGAAGGCACTACCAGGGGAAACATTAGAAAGAAATTACCAGGGAAAGGATAATTTAAAGCTCCTCAAGGCTAACCAGTCCTAGGGTTCTATATCATATTATTACAACCATGTAAAGTATACCGTGCCATTTTCATATTTGATCTTTACTATAATAATAAAGGCATTGTTCTTAGCTTTCACCTCTGTCATACCATATCATTGTGAATGTATAAAAGGAAAACGTTACGTAAGAAGATCTGATCTAGAAGAATTTTCTAACACTGTCAAAAGGAAGACAGAAGACATAAAGTAGCCTGCTCCTCTTCTTTTCTGTGGCTTTGAAGAAAATCAGAAACAGAAGTATTCCCTGCCCTCTCTAGTCTTTGTCAAAGAACCAAGCCAAGGGACAACTCTAGAAAGTCAACCTAATTCAAAAAGGCTGACAGTCTGACAGTCACGATTAACAAAGCATCCATTTAGCAGAGACTTGACAGTTACATGACTGGAGTGATCCTTTCAGAGAAACAAACAGTTCATTTACAAATTACACGTCATTAGTTTGGAGAAGATTAATCTAATTGCAGATGGCAGATTGCAACTAAAGCTGCATAATTTTAGTGGAAGTACTAGTAGAACTTAATTTTCACTAAAACTACAAACTTAGAGGTGAATGACTCCCTCCACACCTCAAACTGAAAGAAGGTAACAAATCATTGTAGCCTAGAATCTTAAAGCAAGTTTAATGGGACTGGGAGGCAGAAAAAAGATGTTTCAGGAACTGAAATTCAGTATTGTTTACACTTTTAAATATACCCTCAGGTTTCTAGGCCTTTTAGGGATGTAGATGTGTTTCTGTATAGGAGTGATCAGGCATGTTTTTTTAACCCACAAGTTTATAGTCAAAACCAAATGCACTCCTTCAATTGTAAGATATTGAAGGGAACATGGAATTTCAAATAAAAGTTTTAGGAAATTATTGTTTGACTACAGGACTCATTTAGCAGGCAAGAAGTCCAACAGATATCAAGAAAGTACTAATATAGGTCAAGATTCTTGCCTCATGAATTCCCTTCTAGCTGTTACTTAATTATTAATACAAAGATTGACAACTTCAATATGGGACAAAAGGTATTCTTCCAAAACAATGGTACTTAGATGGTTTGTGAAAGTATCATAAGAAGGGATTTGACATGGGGCATTTTTGTCAAAAAAAATAAATGGCATCATAAAGATGGGCTATCCTACATTAGTGCCTTTACATTTTTTTAATAAGCCTGGAAGTTTGGTTTCACTCTAATCTCAAGAAGGAAATTCCTCTTGCATCTTGCTGTGATATTCTGCCAAACAGATATACTAGTCAAAAACTTTATCTATATCTGTGTAACTGTCTTTTAGCTTCAGAATAACAATGACTTGTCTTCTCTTACAGATTTCCACAGCCAGTAATCCTTTCCATGTTTCCTGCACAAAGCTAATGATGTCTAAATCTTCATATTGATCCAGCTGCATCAATTCACTTTAGGAAAAGCAAATGCATACAGGAATTGGAGTCTGAGAATTCTGATGACAGATGACACCCTAAAAACTGATGACATGACAAATTATTAATAATCCATCTGCATGTCTGAAGAAAATAATGTAAAACAGTAATAATATATCAACAACACAAGAATTATTTTCTTTAGGTATTTTGTCAATTTTTTGATAGATTTTAAAAATCCGTTTATTTGAAACTTCTCTTCTTATGAGTTAAAAACTCTTTCATGTCCAGCAGGCAAAACCAAAGGAATAGGCAAAGCAAAGTGCAGAGAGGCTAACTGTAATCACTGTGACATTATGTTCATTCATGCTGATGTTTCTGTTGGTCAAGTGGCAACGTTGGAGTTTCTAAAGTGAATTAGCAGTGCTGTGCATGCTTCATGCTCACATCTCATTTGTTTTTAACAACATTGCCACAAAAAAAGAGAACAGCTTGAACCAGACTGATTCTTAACATTTAGGCAAAACCAAATAAACCCCAAAAATAAGCACAAAAACTCTCCAACAAAGCAATCAACCAAACCAAAAAAAACCAACCCAAAAGAAACCAAAAAACCAAACCAAGACACAAAAACTAGAAAAACAAACCAAGACACAAAAACCTTAAATACCCCACAGCAAGCCTCACCAGGGAGAAATGATTCATTATGTCAGCTTCTCAGGGGTTTTGAAAACAGATTTGGCAGGGCAGTGACTTTCTGACATGACTCAGGTTGTCAAGCCAGTGATCAAGTGATCTGTGTTGTGACAGTTCTCTACAGGTCATTTCTAGGAAATGAGATTATTTCTGTTCAGCAGGAAATAATGAGACAATGGCAGGGTCAGAGAATGGAGCAGACATGAAGGCATAAGGGAAACTAGTGATCAAGAGATGGCTTTTGTAGCCATATTTCCAACCAAAGAGTTCTAACTTATGGTCCAGATACAGTTCTCTTACATAGGATTCACGATGCCTTTTCAAGCATTAAATTCAAAAATGAAAGCAGCGATACTGTATTTTAAGGGGATGAATTTTAACAACATTCTTTAGTATGTGCTAATGAGATTACAGAGATACTAAATTTTAAAAAGAGGAAATTATGTGAAATTGCAAACTAAATTTTAAAAAGAGGAAATTATGTGAAATTGCAACTGGTGAGGAATACATTGGTGCAGATACTGTACAATCTATGACAATGGTAACACACATAAAGTTAAGTTTGGAAAACCTAGCATTTTCCACTTGTGAGCTTTGAATATTGGTCAACCTAAATGCACAACATATAAAAACTGTAGAACTTTATCCATTTCAGGTCTATTAGAAGAGAGTACATTAACTGGCTTGTCTAAAACTTCACCATGCAACAGAAGAACCTTTCTTTGAAATTGTAGAAGCATTGAACAAAAAATCGTCAAAGACAGCTGAACTTTATCTATCTATTAAGTCATATCAGGATCTTAAATACATCTATGTTACTATTCAGCTGAATAAAAGGCTATTGACTGTTAGAGATAATGTATTTGGTTCCATATTCCTTCTTGTTTGCTCACACACACTATTCATCCTCTGTAATAACTGTGTGTTGAGCATGTGGTCTTTATTGCCAATGGCGTATGTGCAATACAGCATAATTCTGTCCTATAGACTTCATAACATTTGATTTACTTATTTAAACAATATTTCTTATCTTTTCAAATCCCCATGAACAGATGGTGCAAATCTCAAAAATAGAGTCAATCCTATGATTGCTACACTTGGAAATTTCTGTTTAACCATAGGAAATTATATCCATGTAGAAGCTTTGAAAGTGGAAAAATTTGAAATATGAAAGTGAGGACAATATTAACTCTGGTGCAGCCACTTCATATACTATTGCAAAAGATCATCTGTCAGTGACTCATGTGGACACATGGCCTTCACAAAGTGATGTTTTTCTACTTTACAAGAGAGGGAACGTTCATTTCTGAATAGTAAGAAGTGATCACAGTCATGTGATCACTTGAACTATTGCCATGCCCAAAGTAATATATCACTCAGTTTTTATACTACAATAGGTTCAAAGATTGCATTTGCTTGCAAGTATCATATTTCATAGTTGACATATAGTAGAATTGATGTTTTCCTGGCAGAATAGTTCTTAATACTTTGTAGAGGCTTGAATTTCAGAGATTTTGTGGATGTTACTGAAAACATTGTGACGACAGAGGTATCTCATGATACTGGAAGAATCGTTCACAAGAGCCAAAAATTGGATCTAAAAGGAGGGTAAAGAATTTAAAGCACAAAGCTTGCAACCTCTACACTTACTAAGACTTTCCTATACTACAATAAAAAGAAAAGTTCTTTTGCATTTGCATAGGACTTCTCTGTCCAAGGCATATAGATTCTAACTGAAATGAAAGCCCATGAAAATCAGGGAAAAACCACTGCCATGACTAAAATCTCTTTGTATTTCTTTTATCATTATTTCTATTGCTTTGTTTTGCTGAAGAAGGTCTTCAAATTGTGTGTGATTTACAGTGGCTGATCTTTGGGTATAAATGAATAAGGCAGGTGAATAATATAATGTAATATAATATAATANGGGTACCTCAGGAGATTCTAGTCCTAACCTCTGAAAAGAACAGGCTCAGCCATGGGGTCTGACTGGGTTTCTCAGGAGTTTATTGCAAAGAGTTTGGAAATCATCCAAAGGGAAAGGCATGACCACATTCCTGTGCCCTATGCTGATAACTGGTTTTCCTTGTGGGGAAAAAACTTGTCTTAAACCATAAAACTTCACCTGTTTTGGCTAATGTCTCTCATTCTCTCACCAGAAATCACTGTGAAGAGCACATCCCCACTCCTGTGATCCACTTCACGCTCTGCTGGGGTCCAATCAGGTGCTGTAAAGCCAAATCTGCTCCCACTGGACCAGACTCACAACCTCTGTTTGCAGGGTGAGTGTTCCAACCCTGCTGTCTCTGTGAGAACCTCCAATGTGTTGATATTTCTCCCGCTCTCTGGCCCCAAGATGGACAATGCTTTACCCTCAGCCAAGCCACTATGAAAGTTCCCCGTTAGACCCTTCTGTCTCACATGCCCACAAATGTGCACCAAGAGGACTTGGACTATGAATATTCTTGCAGCTGTAGTGAGTATGTGTTGCCCACTTAGTCTTTGGCACCCCTGCCATCTATCAGAAGACTAACACATTCAAATGACAAAACTAATATATTTGGAAAAAATAGGTGCGTTTCTTCATTAGAACTGACAAAGCAGAAGCAAGTTTCAAGTTAAGAACAGGTGAAAAGCAATGGGCCTAAGTTGAACCTAATTAAGTTTGTTAGTTGAACAAATAGAGAATAAAAAGGTAATTAGTACCACTCCACTAGCAATGTGCTTGACACCAGATAATTAGCCTTTTAGAAAAGTACCACAGAGCACCAAAGTTCTACAACTATGCAGGTTTTCAGACTGACTTTGAAAAATCTGCATAATGGAGTCACCAGTGTAACGATTTCCCAGAGAACACGAGAGGAATGTGGTAAGTGACTTTGTTGGAAGTGGAGAGATGTGTTTGTTCTTAAGAGATACTTGTAACACACTGTAGAAAAGTAAGAAAAGGCCAAAGCCCTGCTTAGATATGCATTTGTAATCTAACTTTATAATCTCCTTTATAATAGTGGTACGAAGAACTTACTCATTTTGAGGGGAAGGTGCCACATTTTCAGTATTTGAGTATTTATATTTATTTTCACACTTTCCAGCCACATTTTTAGTATTTATGTGACTTTTATAAAAGTATTAGCAGGATTGTTAAATTCTTCTCAGACCAATTTTCAATAGAAAGATCAGTAAATAACATTTGAAGTCAGAGCAAGCAACAGACAGGAGAAATGCCAATCTATTAATACTGTGTTTCTATTTCTCAGTTATTTGGAGCATTGTCTGGAATTAGGGCCTATTTATTAGGGCAAGGCTAGGAGTAGAATATATATTACTTTACTGTTACAAAGGAATGCTGCATTGCTTACTGTTTATTTTGCCCTTGAGTGCTATAATGACTTTTTACCTGTATTAAAGCCTTGCATTTTTTGTAATGAAATACAAGCTTTTGTGCCTTAATGAGCCCTGAAATGTAATTTATAATCAAACATTATGACTCTGCAATTGCTACATTCCCTGTTCACGCATACCAGTTCCAGCACAAAACACAACTTAATTTCTGGTGGATCTGTCACTCCAGCCTACTGGTGATTTCCTAGATTTGAAGAACTTTTAATTGTCAGTCGCATCTTCCTTAGAACCTAATGGAAGTGTGGGAGTTTTTTTCTAAAGTTCCTTACAGTATAACAAATGGACAAAAACTGTAGCTAGGTAAGGCTGAATGTTGCCTAGTAGATAAAGAAGAAGAGGAATGAAATAGTGATTGCATAATGATTCCAAATGTACTCTGCTATTATTGCTAGCACTACTATGTTTTGGTTTAACCTGTGTAGGTTTCCACTGCTTTGGACTCACACCAAGGGAGAGCTTCTTACTGATTTTGACAGTATCACAGCTAATATCAACTCTGAGGGAGTTTATGACTATAATTTCCTTGTTTTTACACTGAAAAAACCAGCACAGAAATTGGAACAAAGTGACACAGCTGATTAATTAGACAGACATTGTCATGAAGTTTGAGCAGCTAATAACCTAGTATCTAGTATTTACTATTTATCTACTGTATCTAGTCATCCAATCTCCCACTACATAGTTTACCTATTTCAATGAAACTTGGTTTGAGATCATGTAATAAAAAATGCTTCAACTCTTTAAAGTTTTTCTGATGTTGATGGATCTCCCTACAGGTTTTCTGTATAGCAGACATTTCATAGAACATGTTTTATCTCAAATTATGTTACTGCATGCCATATTTTAGAAATATTTCATCTACCTACACTGACAGAAATCAAAATCTTCCACAGACTGTGATGGTTGTATTTGTGAATTACTCTAGCCAGAAATATTTGCTGTCACTTCATTATAAATAAGAAAAATCTAGTTAGCTAAGCTATATTACTGTGAATGAATTAGGAATAGTAGAGGTGATTGATCAGGATGTCATCTTTTATGTATGTGAAAAGGATATACAGTTGTGCAATAAGTCAACTTATTTTACACCTTAGTGACTAACTCCTTGTCCCTTTTTCTTTCTGTGAACATAGCAATATATAGTTATTATAAATCAAATCACTATTTTCAAATAGAATCTGTGAATCTAAATGCTTGAAACAGCCACATGGGGATATTTATTCCAAAGAGTGAATCCAAAATAACACTCCTAATGAGTATGTCCTTGAAGGACTTAGGCTGCATTTATGCATATGTAATTTGGTTACGAAGGATTCATTACGGAAAGGCAGAGATGTCCATATTACCTGAAGCCTATTTGAAGAAAACATCTGTTTTGCTAAATGGAGAGCATTTTTGAAATGCAAATGAGCAAGAGACCTCATCTTTGCACATGGAAAGAAAAGAAGGAAGGTTTAGAGGCTTAAGACAAAACAGTTAAGTACCAACATCTGCTAACGTGATCTGGTGCAAGAAAACAACCATACGGAAAAAAAGCATATTTTCTGGGCTGCCTGGACCAACCCACATATTTATAAGTATGAATATTCACCATGTTGTTAAAATCTATAGAATTAAAAACTAAGATTTTTTTCCCTATGCTGTGTTCATCTCCACTACTTTCTAATATTTCTCAGGTAATCCATACCTGCTGGTTTGTTCAATTGTATGATTATTTCAGCATTCAGAGAGACGCAAAGACAAATCTTTCCGGCAGACGTTCTGCACATGTATGTAGTGTGGCTGCAATGGATCCCTGAAAGATTCAACTTGCACTTGCTTTGGAGTGAGAATTGGCAATGTAATGCAGCTGTGACTGACTTCACCTCTACTTAGCTTCCCTCCTAAGTCAAACAGCCATAGAGTTACAATGCACCCTCACCAGTCAATTATATTCTCCATATGTAATTGCTGGATATACAACAATATATTGTGTAAAATCACATTCTGCAGAATGAACCATTAACAAGATATAGCAAGGTATACATATAAAGGAATATAAATAAATTACCATATGTATAAATAAAGGATGAATGACCAAAAAATTGTGTCTGGACCAACACAAGGCCATGCTTATCTAAGCTAATGGTTTGCCAAGATTATGCAGGAATTCTGCTTTACAGGGTGGCTTAGTAAGGTCTGCAGATACTACAGTGTTGGTACGGTGAGTTCTGATCATCAGAAGAGGCTAAGTTGTGGAGACCTTGTCCTTGATTCTTCATATAGAATTCAATACTCTTGCAATATAAGCTTGGCTTTCTTATATTAATCCTTCTAACAATTGAAACTAGAAAGAACTTCATACCCATTCTCCACCACTGTTACAAATGGTTCCAGAATGAAGCAGAGCACATGTTATGGAGAAATCGGTTACAGTCTTATACTGCATTTTGTGTTATTTTATTATATTTTTAACACATTTCAAAAAGTAAAAGCTCTGTATTTCTTAATTATGAACTGCTCTTAAGGGAGAACCATATCTGATTTATATTATTCACTGTAATATATTAACATTTTTCTGCAGAATAATAAGAAAGAGTTAAAGTTTCCCAGTTCTGCCTTACAGTTTCCTTCATGTTCAGACAGCAAATCACCCAGGGAGGGCTAACCTTGTGAAAACCTCATGTTGTACTGTGTCCATTACAATTCATTTTGTGAAGCTAAGGAAGGTGTAAGATATCCCACTGATATCCTTTTCTATTGCTCTATCAAGACAGTAGATGAGTCTTTCATGTTTTCATGACTATTATTGTTAACATGATGATATTTGCACATGTAGCAGAGCTCAGATTTTTAATTAAAAATAGGTCCTGAGTAGCAGGACAAGCACTATATGAATGTGAAAAATTATTTCTTGATTATAAGGCTTTAATCATGTGTCTACCTGAAGCATGACAGGAAATACATATATACTCTTCCTCATAAAATTAAAACCACTACATAAATTAAGCATGAGTCATATGTATAAGAGTGCAAAGGATGAAAATTTCAGAGGCAGTGCATTTTGGTTACAAGCAACTGAGTACCTGCTGTTTATAGTCTCAAGCTTTCCCACAATAACTTCTGCCATCCATTAGACACTTAGAGGTAAAAGTAGAATGTAGACAGGGACCGATGGCAATGATGTTCATTTTATAGGCTCAATAAAATAAACCAATGAACTGTTTGATCAACATACTAGAAATTAGATAAAAACCTCCAAACCTCCGAATGGAAGAACTTTAATTTAATTTATGAATTCCACACAAAATGAAGACAAGTCAATAATAGCTTTTCCTGTTCTACTTAATGATTCTCACTCCCTTCATATAAATATGCTGTTCTCAAAATACATTATATATAATTAAGATTAATTGGAAAGTATTTGTATTTGTAAAATTTGTATTCAATACCTACAGACAATGTAGTGTTTCTGGCAAATAAAATCAGAGAGTAGTACTGTGCACTTCCTATTAGATTAACTTCTCATCCCTTTCCAACAACGTGTATGTATATCATAAACATGCAACTGTATTTTGATGATGGCAAGTCCACCATATTATTCACTGCTAAATACAATTAGAGGAAAAAAAAAAATGAAACGTTTCCAAATACTACCTAGCTGAATTTTAAATAAAAAAGACATTACATACAGAAAAGGAGTGGTGGTGAATGGAAATAGAATTTAGCTATGATTTTCCCCAACTTCTTAGTGGTTTGCTTCCCATTTTGTTTCAACCACCTGATATTTATTTCTTAAAATTCAGATATAGAAAGAAATATAGTAAAATTTTTCTTCCTCTTAACTTCATGTTGGGAACAAAATTGAGACTCTTAATTTCAACTTTGAGCCAATACACTGTTTTTCTATTTTCCAGAGCATGTCCTCATGCTTGAAAATATTTAATTCCTTTTCTTTCCCTCGAAGAACTGAGTGCCTCCGAAGTTAGTTAAAGTTGAGGAAAAGTCCCCTTCAACTAGCTGACTGGACTGAACTGATTGAAATTGGATTCTTCTTCTAACTTCTTACTTTTTTAACTGTGAATCTTCCTTTTATGTGATGAGAATATTGATCAGTCAATTGATCAATTATTGACTGAATAATGAGTTTCAAACCTATAGGACTTTTTTATTTCTTTCATCTTACAGTCAAGACATATACTTCCTCCTGTTAAATGCACTACTGCCAAGGGTGGAAAACCTAGGAAAACCATCAATAAGCAAAAACTTTTGTTTCATGGATTGAGAGGCACAGCCAACTTCTGTTAAAAACACTGAAAAAGGCATAACTGGACATAGAAAAATGTTTCCATTAGGCACCTGGGTCTGGCTGTCTCAGGCCTTTGCTATGCAGTCAAACATCACCCCTCATCTGGGAAGCTATCCGTGTATTCTCAGCTGTGATTCTGATTACTGTGCAGTTCCCCACTTGAAAGGCTTGTTTTTGCCTGTTATCTTCTGAAGTTCACTCACTTTGTGATTGGCATCTCACGCCTCTAACACCACTTCTACATCAATAAGCTCTTAGCACTAGACTAGCCAATGCTATGGTCTCACTCCTCTGCAGAAGAGAGGTGTTCCCCCCTGCTCCTCCTTTTACATTCCTGTTCTGTCTGCAGACTGTGCCATTGATTGTCAAAGCAGTCTTAAATCTAATGACTTCAGGCTGTTAAGAGAGGAGGGAGGGAAGTCTCCATAAAGCAGAGTTCTTCTGAAGTATTGGTGGATAAAGCAGTGTGTTCCAAACCTGGCATACATAATCATACAGACGTATACAGAAGTTGTTTTACTAGGATTGGCATAGCAAAAAGAAAAAAAAAACCCAAAAAACAAAACCCAAGAAAAAACAAAAAAAACCCACCCCAGAACTGGTTAATGTTATGTTAGCAAGATTACTGAAAATGAGTGAACCCACAGGAAACCTAACAAACAAGTTGAATTGCAAAAAGCAAGCAGACCTCTACTTAGAATTACAGGAAAATGATAAAAGCTTTTTAGAAGTACTTTAATATAGCATGCATTGCATCCAGGATCAGATTTTTACCATTTGAATTCTAAATAATATATGAGTCACTGGTTTACCAAATTGTTTTCAGTGAATTCAGTTTTCAAAATGAACAATGGCAGATTGAGACCCAAGGTTAGAAAAGAATTGTACACACTCAGCTGCACCTGTATTTCAGGGAAGACAACTAGAAAGAAGAGAGAGGAAGAAAATAGAGGATTGATGAGAAAAAAATGCAAGTTTCTTACCAGCCAGTAAAAGTTTTGTTTAGATATAGTGACTTGATTAAAAATGCTTGTTAAAATGGATTCAACTCTTAATGTCAGGAGTGGCAATATTTTCACCTCCACCTCTTTCACATGCAGAAGACGACACAGGCTATACATTCCATATGATCAGGGGTTGAGGCTGCAATTGTTGCCTTCTCAAGCCTCCTGTGATGCTCCTCACCCATCAGAGAGAGCAGTGCAGGTGACAGACCATTCATCACAGCTATACCCTTCAGCTTTGGAGTATTCAGCCTTACTGAAGCTAGATTTTTACTGTATTTGACCATGGCTTTTTTGATTTGTTTTGGGGTTTTTGTGGGTTTTGTTTTTCCTAAGAGTGAATGTAAGCAAGATGTAAATAAATCAAAAACACCTTGCACTTGCTTACCTGGTGAGAGACAAGAAATTTCAAATCCTTTTATTCAGTGAATATTAGGGCAAATACTACAGTATTACTTCTTCGCTGTCTTAAGAGCTTTTAATTTTCAGATACAAGAGAGTAAACACCAATTACATGGGATAGAGCTCTTTCTTCAGAGGTTTTCCAATGGTATAAGACCAGTAGAAGAGCAAATGTGAAAGCAGAGTCATCTTCTGTTTTTAAAAAAACTTCTGTAAAGAAAATTATTTTGTAAGAAAATTCACTCTGAATCTGTAAAATGGAACAGATATAAGGATGGTTTGTCCCCCATTCTTTTTAAAAAAACTGGACAGAATATAATTTTTCACTAAACCTTATTTAGTGATCAAGAAAGCTGTAAGAACAATTTATTTGTAAATGTTATTCAGTATATTTAAAATAGCAGTAAGTCTTCAAAAGTCTTCCTGATGTAGACCAATCTTGAACATCACATATATTGAGCCTATGAACCAAAATTTACTTGCTTGGGAAGTCAAGAAGGAATTTTAGATATGTATGCAATGTATTTTACCCCATCTTTTCTTGCAGCTGAACTATTTTAAGCACCATTTCTATTACGTACCCTTCCCATAAACAGTGGCAGCACTGGTTAAGGTTTCATTGTAGACTAAGCTCAGCAGTGTTAACTAAACTAAGACCTTTCTTATCTGATAAATGAGCTCACTGCTGGCTGTCATATATATATATCCTATTATTCTCTGCCAGGAAGCAATAGATCAGCAGAAGTAGTTATTTTCTACATGAGATTTCTTAGAGTGGTGAGAAAGAAATCTTCAGTATATCTTAATTACTTTGGGATTTTTATTTTATATACTGATAAGAGAAATTAATTCTGACACTTGGAGAACTTCACAGGAAGCAATCTCAATATAGCCATCATTAAAAACACTAACCCAAATAGTCCTTACTTAGCAGAAAATGATACAGATTTGTGAGACTGGAATTCTGACAAACAAGCGAAACCACTTCACTGACAAATAGCTTTAGACAGTCAATTTAATGAGGAGTTTTTAATTACGCAGACTCTAAAATTTATAGAATAAGGATGAGATTGCTGACATTCATTTATTATTCAAGGCGGATTCAAATGAAACAATATTAATGCTATACATATTTTCAAAGGAAGTTTATCACAGCATTTCATAAAACATGATTTCAACATAGATTTAATCTCCTCTTTTTTTTTCTTTGCATGGTCTTTCAAAGACTGGACAAAACCATGCAGTTCCTGGAATGAACTGGCATTCTGTGTGGGGCTCTTTCTACAATATACTGTCTCACTGGACCTCTACTATACCTTAAAAAATGAACAAGATTTAAGCTATGACTTTAGCATATAACTATGGGTTATGTTCCAATAGATTCAAAGTATTTTCTTATTTTATAATGCCCTTGTGCTAGAACTTAATATGGTAGTTTGCTGTATTATTTATTGCTCCATTTTATGAAAATACTAAATCTGTAAATAAATAATTTGATGATGCACTATTATTTCTTATAAATTTGACACAGTGTGATTGAAAACACAAAAAAGCTACGTAGTTCTAAGTGTACTTCTTTTTTTCCACCATCTGAATATCAGTGCTGTGAAAGCCAAAAGATAAGCAGTGAAGAGCTGAGTGTTCAATGTCAAAGATGGGAGCAGCATGGAGGTTTGGAAGTTTACTTGTTTAAGTTAGTTATTTAAGTTAGTAAAACAATGTATTTTATGTGACCGGTGGGAGGTCATCCATCTTGCCACTTACTCAACTTGGGAAATGTTTTTAATCTTTCTGAATGATCGGTTAAGAAATACCTGGGTTATGCCACTTTTACAGCCAGTGATCAACCGCTGTGCAGGATTAGGAGAAAGCTGAAGCAAGCCAATGAAGATGATAAATCAACAAGAATCATGAAGAAGTCTGGAAAACAGGATTTATCAAGACTGAATGAAAGAACAATAAAAAGGAGAAAAACCAATTAAGGTTTCTTGCTGGAGAACAGCAACATTTTGCTTCATGCCCAGAGCTAAGCTTTTCATGTATTGCATCTTCCTACATCTATATGTCTCGACAGGAGACATAGGAAGATAGAAAATCTGTCTCATTAAGGGAGGGATACATATTCTGGAGCAATGTCTTTGTGTTTGAAGTATCTTATCTAATCTGCAGCAATTAGCAAACAAACCAATTAAATTTAAGTTATTTAGTATTGAAGGAAACTGTCAGGTATATAGCTGGTTTGGGTTTGAATTATTGTGATCAGGTGGACCTCTCAAACTGCCTTTGTATTTTTTATAAGTATTCTGTAAGGAAAAATATAATTACATCTCTTACAAGTAGTGAATAATGATTTTGTCTAGAGAAGCATGCCACAAACAAACAATTTTGCTTCAAGTCTTTCATCTGACTTTTCAAAGAAACAAAGTCTGCAAAATGTGGGATAGAGGCAATTTGGAGGATAGCATTGGTAATGACAAAGATTTCCACATCACTCGTGATTTTTAATGTCTGAATTATTTTAATGTATAACAAAAGATAATAACAAAACCTAACAAAATGTAATAATAAATAACGAAACATAATAACTTGATATAACAAAAGATAATAATAAATATGTCTTATTTTCTGAAATCTCTGCATACTCATCTAGTCAAAATACTGGTATAACTTCATGAAACCTAACTAGGAGCCAACATACACAATTTGTACTTAACAAGTACAAAGAAAACAAAGGAAGTGATTGTTTCCAGAACATGAGAACAACCTAAGTGATGAAACCCTTCTCACTAGATGTTATGGCTGATCATAGGTTTACCCTGCTTCAAGACTGGAAAGAGTTATTGAAAAGAAGTCCACTATGGGTTGCTAAAAAACAAGGAATATCTCCAGCTCATAGTTTTCCTAAATTGCACCCCATAGAGGCTGGGCAAATATATTGGGGAAGCATTGTATATAATTGTTTAGAATCTATATTCTTTTTGGAAAATTATTTTTACTTATCATAAGGAATGGGATGCTAGGACGAGGGGCTTTCAATTTGACTTTGTATATCTGTTCTTATAGTCTCACATTTGCTTCATTTTTTCTGGCTTTTTCCGTGTTGAAATTACATTTTTCTTTATCAGATTCTTCACAAGATAAATGTGGTGATCAGAGGTTCATCATATGCCACTGCTGTTGTCCTTTATTTGATATGAAAACTACAGGGTACATAAAAGTTTGTTTGTATGACACAGAGATGTTGCCTGTTCTGGATGATGTGTTGTGTGGAGGAATCTGACTCCTACCTTAACATGTTGAAGTGATCTCATTGTTGCCATGAACTTGACAAGGTAATCATACCTTCTCACTGGAATGCAACAATAGCTTCTATTACAAGCTATGTGCTTCGCTAGCAATTAGGCTCATTTCAAGCCCTTTTTTTTTTTTGCAAATTATGGAAATGTATTGCACGTGCTGTTTTATTTCTTGAGATAGTGTATTATGTAGAGTGAATTTCCTTTCAATCCGACAGCTCATTACAAATCCTTAAAAAAGTTCAAAATAATGCAACCAACCTGCACATGCAGGCTCGTATGCAGAATTCTCAAAAAATTTGCAATTTTATCTGCCAGTTGTAGACAACATACTGTTGTCTATGTATTTTGATTTATACTTCTTCAAATTATTTTTATTGACTGATGGCTAATGCTAACTTGACCATCCTGCATCATGAGGTAAGCCTAAAATCAGAAAATTACATTAAATATCTAATTACTATTGAGAATATTCTTCCACAGGAGAGTTGCCCCTCCAACACTACTTCTACAAAATTTAGACAAAGATTCTAGTAAAACATTCCATTCATACATCATAGTTGCATTTTCAATTTTTAGTTTTTTTTTTTCATCTTTCTCTGCCAAAGAGTTAGGTTCCAAACTTTGGGTCAAATCAATGATTGTGTTCTCATGTTTTGTTTTGTTTTTCCTATAAATGTAATAAAAATAAAAAATTAAACTGATCTTGAATTGATAGGGAAGTTGCCAAGCATGTAAGCTAGTCATAAGAAAGATAATATGAAATAACTGCCCCCTTCAAATTTTCAAACAGTTAAATTCTACATGACTAGATAAAACAAATGATTGCTTGAAGAACAGCTACTCAGGAAGGATTTTTAACATCCTATGGATGTGTCAATAAATCTTAACTGCTGTCAAAATAAATTTTCTCTTGGAAATTGGCTATATTTAAAGAAAATAATTGTTTTTCAGTTTTTAATGTAGTAGGGATCAAATGAAAAGAAAATGAAGGGCAGAAATGGAAGACTGATGAGCTTGATAGGAATCCAAAAATTATTTCAATATCTAGGTGGCTAAAGTTATTGTAGGTTCCATAAAGACATATCACTGGCTAATATTCTATTCCTTGCATATAGATTTTTTTGACTAGCATCCAAAAATGAACAGCTTTACTCTGCATTGACCTGGTTTATTATACAGTGGAAAGAGGCACAAAATTTTCCCATCTCTAAAAGTATTTTCTGCATGGAATGCTTCACACTTGCATATATTTAAATAGAGAATTAGAGTATGTTGGGCTTATATAGTTTTGGCTTTTCACATATCTTCTTTGTATGGAACATTTAACCCTCTCAGAAAGAGGTAACTCTGGTTTGATGTTATTAATTATGCAAATGAGGCACAGCTGTGAATAATAGACCTGAAAGCGGGCAGGTGATCAGCAGAACTATTTTAGCATGTGCAGTAAAGGGTGTGCTTCAGATCCTGGCTTAGGAACAGTCTGTAAAACCCGTTGCCAGCACTGGATTCACCATGATGGCATGCTGATATTCTCAGGGGCTGGAAAGGTGTCCAAGTGGTCTAGGAGGTTTGTTTTACATCACAGGGAACCAAATGTTGAGTTATCTTACAGAGAAGACCTCACCCACCAATGTATACAGCCACCTTGTACCTGTCAATTTATGTGGCAAGAGGCACAAATCCTGCTCTCATTAACCTACAAAAACATTCAGTCATCAATTACTGTAGAAATATTGAAATAATTTAAGTTCCTATCTAAGAGAATGTCACGTGAACATTTGTGCAAAATACACAAGTTCACTGCATGGTTTCTGGAGCTTGTGTCCCACCATTTCTGGATGTGCAAGTCAAACCCAGATGATGAACAACTTCAGAAGAACAGCTGCATGTAAATACGTCTTGTATTTCTGAGAAGGTCCAAAGGCACAGGATAAAATATCTATGTGAAATAAAAATACCTACATGAAACAAATGCTCCTGCTTCCCAGCCACTGTGCTCTCTGTAGGTCCAGCGATAAATCACAATCATGTGGGTTATTCCCACAAGTTAGTTCACAAAATAGGTAATGCTAGCTTGCCATTACTGAGATCTTAGAAAGGAAACTAAATGGTTTCCTCTTCCCATATGAGCCAGACTTTCCTTCATGCCACCAGCAATACACTCAGTATGATGCCATGTCAATCCCAGAAGTGAACTATTTATTTTCTCCAATATATCTGCTAACTGATTTCAGTTTTTCATAGTTTTTAGCTAGTTCTCGCAAGACAGACTACAAGTGAAGATGTAGGGCTAAAAACAAATATCATAAAGCATTTTCTGTACTTTGAGGGCTGGATGGGAAGGGAAATGAAGGGAAACTTGAATGCGTACAGATGAAACTACAACATTATAAAAGCTGCTAAAGCAAATCTTCCGTCTTCTGTTCAAATAGTTATTCTAAATCATTTCCTAAAACTTCAGGGTTATAAATTTTTATTTTTATCCCTTTCACTCTCTTAAAAATATAAACTACAAAATAAAGGAGAAATTCAGTGAACAGAGAGAAAACAAGTAAAAGCTCTTTAGCCAGATTTCCATTTAATGCCTTACTTCTCTTATTGTAGAAAATCCATCTCTCACCTGAAACCTGCTGCCACTGCAGCTGTTCCAGTACTTGTCGTCTTTTCTCTTCCCATGTGCCCCATATTTCCTCCTGTTGGCTGGAAGATTGCAAGTCATGTATATCTCACCCTACCTGAACAGCTGCTGTGACCAACAAAGCAGGTGTTCACAAGGCTCAGGTATCAGCCTTTGCCTCCATGGAACACTGGTCTGGGACTCTTCCCTCTACTCATCATTGACTTCAACAAAATCTGCAGCAATTCCAGTCTTTGAAGCATCTACCCTGTTGTATTTGATTCAAACTTGTCAGCTCCAGGTTACTGGAGGAATAAGGATGAGAAAAAGGAACTAATTCTCTACAATCACTTCCCTAGACACACACAATGCCAGGGAGAGTGATGACAGTATGTACAGCACTGGGTCACAAGGCAGCATCTCATGAAATATTTAAATGTGTTCAGGCATTTCTTAAATGTCTATTAATGCAAAACACAGAGACAGAGCAATGAACAGACTGAACATGCTGAACA
This sequence comes from Cyanoderma ruficeps, assembly GCA_008694505.1. Lineage (NCBI taxonomy): Eukaryota > Metazoa > Chordata > Aves > Passeriformes > Timaliidae > Cyanoderma > Cyanoderma ruficeps. Next base: position 366,713 of record VZDJ01000166.1, read on the forward strand.
TTTTCCCCCAAAATTACCAACTAAATGATATTCTATGACATTTTCATGACAAACAATAAATCATTATAAAGAAAAAGCAGAGTAGAATGCTGTTGCATTCATGTAGTGCTGGCCATCAGACCCACCTCCCACTTCCCTTCTTGGTGGGGGCCGCTAAGAATCTATTAAAATCTGACTTTTCAATTACTCAGATTTCAAGAGATTTATATCTGTATGTGGTGATCTGAGGTCAAGTGTAAGCACAGGAAGGTCCCTGGTCCAGAGATCCAGCCTGGACCTTTTATTGTCTTCTGACAACAGCAGGTTTGTAATATAGCATCATTCAAATAGTCTTAAAACATAGTCTAGAGATATAATTAGTGCTGATGGGCAAAGTTATCTATTTGGCAAGAAGTTCTCGGTAATGGGAATAGATTGGTCTATTGCAGTCAAACCTGATTTTTCCTCTCTCTTTCCGGCACAAAGAATAACTATGACAAAATTTATCTTATTTCTTCCAAATTAACCATCAGCATGTGCTGACATGTTTAGTTATTGATGCTATATTTTATAAAATTTTGCTTTTGTGGAGTTTATGTACAGACTTTAGAGCTTTTGAGAGTAGAAATTTTTATTTTCACCTTGTAAGGTCAGTATGGTATTGTAATTAAAACGTTCTGAAGACCTCAGAGGAGAATGAAGAGTTTCAGCAGCTCAAGGAGGAAAACAACAATCTTCCAAGAGCAGCTAAGCAAGCTTCATTTGACTTCAAGAGGATGTTTTAATGAAGAGCAATAAGCTACGTTTCTTCCCAAAATTAATTTGAAATGGTATGAGACTGACACATAAAATTTCATCCCAGCTGAATAAAATTCAAAACCCTGCCCAGTGTGCTCTCAGACTGCTCTATGGAGGTGACTGTATAATAGAAAGGCAACTTGAAGTAAGCATCTTGTTGTCATACTGACAATATCAGCAGTTTTTCATGCTCAGAATTCACCCCAATCTAATCATACTCAGACAATCTGCTGCATAACACTCTTGGGGCTACGTCTGTACCTTCCTCATTGTTTAAATGCCCTATAGAGTGCATTTCTCCAGGGAAAGTGCAATGTGGGGAAGAGAGGGAGGAAAATAATATATTAGCTATACATAATGTTCTAGCTGAAATTAATAAGATGTGAGAATGTTCCGCTCAAACAAGAGATGTTTTTACTATGAAACGAAATTGAATCAATAAGCCATAACAGTTAAATAATTTCTAGGAAATAAGCAGACATGTTAATAATACATCTAAGCATATTTCAGACTTCCTGATTTCTTAATATATCTAAAGGTACTACTAAAGACAATGGGTTCTTTAGTCAAAGGCTGAAAACTTTACAAGGAGATAAATCTTATTCCTAGTTTTTCAAGTTTCATTTTGAAGGATTGATTTTCTTCTGTCTTCCAAAGTGAAAAATTAGAAGTCACCAAATGATTTTTTTCCCCAAATTATGTAGAAGAAGCTCCTCCATATGACTTCATATGATTCTTGGCATTACTTACATAGCTTCTCAGGCATTCAAGAGCAATGTGACTTCTTATCGACTTTGTTGAAAACAGTGGTTTAATTGTCCATTTTGAAATAAGAGATGCACCATTATAGATTACAGAGTGTTTTATTTGTGTGGCCTCTGTTATATTTCTTTGGGAAGAGTAGTCCAAATCAGATCTTTGGAAGGAGGGAAGAGTTGTTGAAACTGCTTTGAGGGAATGGTGTTGAAACTTCAGAGAGCAGCAAAGAGAAAAATTCCAGCTGGGAAAATACAGCTTATTCGAAGCAGACAAACTAAACAAAGGAGTAAAAAAATAAGCCTTCAACAGATCAAAATAATTGTTTCTAGGGATAAAATGCATTGTGATTTGGGAAGTCACATGTTAACAAAAACCAAGGATCCACCTTGGCAAATACATAGTAAGTAGGGGAACAGCTAATATANGTATTGCATAAACCTATTCTGTCTGAACCAGTACTTCTAAGAATTCTTTATGTCAAGAATTACCTAATACTTACCCTGCTGATATAGTAACAAAGCAGGCTTTTCTTTAATTTAGAAGCCTCTCCTTCACTAGCAGGTTTGGCACCCAGAAGTCTTAACAGTTCTTTTCCAAGCTCTACACAACTTGCATTGCCCAACACAATATTTTTCCTTTTTATTACTTTTCTAAGGAAGTTTATTTCCAACACAAAATATATTGAATTTTAGTTAGAAGAAATTATAACCAAACCTGCCCACCCTCACACTCCTTTTTAAGCTAATGGTCTCTTCTGTGGGTGGAAAATATAGGGGATGCATAAAGATAAGCTGTAGTGGTGTGTTTTTTGTTTTGTCAGTTCTATATATGTATTCATTCCTCACTTTCATGCTGTTTTATATAAGTTGCAATGATTTGTTCCTTGTACTCCCATGTTTAACCCCTTCATGGTTTACCCCAGTTGTTGTTATCAGTCAATCATCAATTAAGGAACCCCTGAGTCCTGTCAGTCACTTCAGGGCCTCTCCCTGTGTCTAGAAAGTTCCAGTGAGGGCATGGAGTGACTGGGCAGGATCCCTGTGGTCCCCTCTCTTGCCTCCTTGATTTGTTCCACGGTTTGTACCTCATGTGCAGAGCCACTCCTTACCCTCACCTGGTTGGTCCCACACTGTGCCCTTCCCCTTGCCCCTCTCCTGCACTTAAGATGCTGCACAGAGATGATCTGCGCTCTGTTGAGCAGGCTCTCTGGTGGTGAGGTGGTCCCGTGTGGACTTCAATAAACCTCAGTTGCTGTTCATACATCAGAGTCCTTCCTTCATTCCTTGTCATTGCTCAGATTGCTGCTGCGGCAAGGCCCCACAGGATCGGGAAGGTATCCCCAGATACTGGACCGTACCTCGCAATGCGGCCGGCATCAGGGCTGGCCAGGTGAAGTGGAACAAGGGTCCTGAGGCACCACAACCACCACAATAAGCAAAGATATATATGTGATGTTTATTACACTAGTAAAATTGAATTTATTTTAATTCTGAAAAGATTTGCATAACATTGCTCTATCTTGTACTTGAGATTTGAGTTTTTATTTAATGTCATCTTCCCTCATGTTTCTGTGATTCCTTGTAATAGGCTTCAAAAAAGTGAAAACATCCTTTCCTTCCTCCTGACCCATAGGTAAGAATATTTAAATCGGACTTATTCTTGCACAGTTATAAGACATTTTCTCACAATATCTGATCTATGAAGAGAACAAGAAAATTAAAATGCTCCAAGGATTAAACCTTTGAATTGTCAGAAAGTCTGTCTTCTCTCTTGTCTAGGCTGGGCTATTCCATATTATTTACAAAAAGAAAGGATACCAAAAAAAAATAAAAATAAAAATAAAAAAATCCACAGATGTGATTCCTTCAATAGAAATCATATGAAAAATAATTTAACAATTTTTTTTCTGGTATTCCTACAACTCGGAAGTACCAAAAGAGCTTGTCATGTTTTAAAAAGAAGCAGTATTTTATTTCTCTTAGGGGCCTGTCCTCCCTTGTTATTAAAGGAGATTATCCCCTCCCTGGTCCCTAACAAACTAGCTCCTTCATGGTTTATAGATATTCAGTATATACATTCTATATATAAAAAGAAAATTTATATTTGCTTGGTTTGCTGATGGAACTCTTTCTTTCCTTCACCATAAGAAAAGGAGAAATAAATATCACCTTACTGTCTCTAATAGACTGTCAGAAATTGGAATTGAAACAAATAAGCTCTCCAGGAGTCTAAAGTGCTGAGCCAGGAGTTCAGACTCTGCTGGAATAGCAGCAGGAGGCTATCAGTACCTTCTGCAGAAGAGCTGAAATTCTCTTTTATTCTTTATGATGGAAATAAGCACTAAACATGCTGGAAATATGCTAGAAATATGTTCTGTCTTTTAATCTCTAGAAAACATGGGGTTAACTCTTTTCTCTCTCTGAATCAGGTCCTTAGGGAAAGCCTACTGTTGACTGTTTCTCAAAGGATGGAGTAAAACATTCTATGAAAACAAGTCAGAATGTTGTAGAAAAACATTAAGTACTCAAAAAATTAACTTTCTCAGTTTACTTATTGATTAGAGTAATTTTTAAGTTGAACCCTATTCTTGACAAATAACATAACCCCCCTCTACTAATTTTCCTACTCTAAAAACACAATTCCGGAGTCCTTGCTGTTGTATAAAGCAAATTAATCCATTGTCCCTGTAAATCTAGACTGGGTATGTATGGCCTCTATTTCTGGTGTTTTCTGTTTTTCTCAGATGTTTGAAATGCAAGTGTGCCTCTGATTTCTCTGTAGCGTTACAGTGTTAAACTGTCACCAAAAATCACATTTTCCATTGATAAAATTGGTGGAGATGGGTAATCAAGCCTCTGGCATTACTTTCAGGTACCAAATTGATTTTGCCTGCACAACAGCTAAAAAGCTTTTGGGTTTGGATGTGCAGTGAGCAGATTCACTATAGAAATCCCTGAAGGAAAATAAATCTGAAATACCATGGCATCATTTTTTTATCATAATCATTTCTCAAGGACAGGTTATTCTTAAGTTTTAAAATGAAAATCCAATTTGAATGCTAGGCGGGAGCTGTGCAGAAGGAAAAGTGCAAAGCAGATGTGCTAACATTTTTCTGCAGCAGATAAAGTACAGAACTGACGCATAGAGTCTTTATATATCTTCCTAGGTCACTAAGCAAAGGGAATTGAATAGGAGAAGTAAAGAAAAGCTGATGGACTGTGACATTCTTTCTGTTTATGTGTCTACTTCACCGACACTTGACAGTTATTAAAGTTGTTCTCATGTTTGAAGGAGTCATTTCCAATTGCCTGTACATGTAAAAGCTTTCAAGAGAAATACAATGTATCACTTCAAGAGTGCCACAATTTAAAGTTTTTCCTATTTAAACTTCTACTTTATACAAATTTGCCAGGCAGAGCGAGAGAACAAGGACTGACTTGTTCTGACACTTTGTATTGCGACATCTCTTCTGACTTTTTCTTATGCCCCAGATGCTACATCTTTACATAATGACAGCAAAGAACCAGCACAACAGGGCTTTCACTTTTCAAACTAGGTGACGTACTTAATTTCCCTTTGAAAGCACGTGTCCCATTTGACGACATTTTTTTTTTGTCGATGTGAAGACAAAGATGCCTGTTCCAAAGGCAGTTGGTAGATGACACAAAAAATTAAGGATGATGACTGAGCTAAATGAGAAAATTACAGATATAATTTTGAAAAATATGGAAACTCAACACATGCAAGGCAGATGACACTTCATGAAATTGCTTCATATTGAAGAAAATTCATTCAAGGAAGATGCCTACCAACCTATCCTTTCACAAGGATATAGGTGTTAAGGTTTGGCTCCAAGTGAAAGTTATAGCATTTAGATGCCATAATGTACTTTCTGTAAAAGGGAGAAAATACAGCTGATGCTTCTCCTAGGCTGGATTGGTTCCACAGGTTTTAAAGACTTAATAAACGCAGCTGCAGTTTTCATAATGCTGAATTACATAGGCTTGGCCTAAAACCTAAAGAGTTTATGACTGCCTATGCTTCCTACTAGTCTGGAAAATAAATGTTACAGACTCTACAGATACATATTTGTTCCTACCAAAAAACCCAATTCAGTGTGACTTTAGCAACGAGAACAACAAACAGAAATGAAATGTCCTGAAAACCCAGATCCTTTAACATTTCTCTTTTCTAGCAACTTGGCCTGCTCCATTAAGGGTACCATACTGTGCTCATCTGTTTTGAAATAGCCTTGTAAGACAGTCAGGAATCAAATAAATGTCTAGGCTGTTAAAGTGTTAAAATCTGCTGCCTGGGCCTCATTCCTGTCAGTAAAATCAAGGGTTCCTATGGGTCTGTTAATTTGTTGGCATCTTTAGAAAGCTTTCTGTATAGGGAACAGAATGTAGAAATGTAGTCTCAAATCCATATTGACAAATCTGTTAATTAAATGCCAATCATAAGACCTGTCCAGCTAGATTCTACTCCAAGCCTACCAAGTTTTTAGAGTTGAGATCTGAAATAAAAGCACATCAAGGAACAATAAAACCCACACAATATCACTTTCATTACATTTTTCATACAGAATATAATTTTCAAAGGGAATTTAACTTTCCATTTTCCAGCAACTGAAACCAGTGGGAGATTTTCCTGAACATGCCTAAGGAAGAAGAATGACACTAATCTTGGTGAACTCATTAATCTTCCTCTCAGCAAAAAGTCAAGAAGTCTGTGTATGAGATATGGGGTTTTATATGAATCAAGGAAAAGATATTCAGGAATGAATAACTAAAAAAATAAGGGCTTTAAGTGTCAGATGCACCTATACTTGCATATCCATAGTAAAGATGCCTATCACGGTGTATTTTAAAGGTTATCAAGAGCTGTAGGACAACAAAACTATAATCTAGTGCTTTCAAATGCATTTGGACTGCTAAGGAGATGTGATTGAGAAATATGTCAGAATCACCACTTATTCTGATGGTTTCATCCTGGGAGACAATTTGGGGTCTTGGAAGAAAGGAAAAAGGTGAAATCTAAACCAAGATTTCAATCTATGGAATTGAAGCTCATGTAAGAAAATTAGTGTAACTAAATTTAGCAGTAAAGAGAAAAAGTCAAAACTGGCGCTTGTAAATAAAGGCAAACTATGCAAGTCTACCACAAATAGCAGCGTGAGTTTGTGCAGTGTGAGTTTGTACAGGGTTCTGAAAATAGTCTTACAATTTTACATACCTTTGTCATGTATGAACTTCTTCCTTATCACATTTCTACTTTGATTTCAAAAACTGTACTTATGGGGATGCATTTGTATAAAAAGGAAAATGTAGCTAGGGGGACACAGAACAAATACAGACAAGGTATGTTGCAGTCAAGGATTAAAATCTGACTATAAAACAAAGGCAATAGAAGATTTTTAAAGTCAACATGAGCATATTTCGCAAGAAATTACAAGACTTCAACATAACTATTGCTGCTATACATTGGAGTACAATAGTAGCATAAGATAGTCAGGAAATCCAGCTACTTAAAGGAAACTATCCTTGAATAAAAACAATACAGATGAAAGAGTGAAAAAAGAGTCTTTACCTGTGCATGGGTCTCCACTGTTGTGTCCCATTGTTTCCAGGAAAATATAACAAATGTAGCTGTTATATCACCACAGAATTTTGGATTGTTTCACAGGTACCACATTTAAAAATTATGCTTAAAAATCTGAAATCCTACATAGCTCTACAGTGTAGAGCCAAAAGGAGCTCAAAAAAAAACTAGAGGCAGACACATATAGACCTACACATCTGAAAATTTAGCAAAACCAGAAAAAAATCTGGGTTTTTTATTGTGATCATCATCATGAGCTTTATACCTGACAGCAGATACCTAGAAGTTCAGTTTCTGCTTGAAAAGTAGGCATAGATTTTGTCTTGATTCACTTCCCCTACAGAAAGGAAAGAAATCACTTTTTAAATGATTAAAACTTCCACATAGCTCTCAATTTTTTCCATTACTGTAGTTCACTTTCCAAGTCTTTCACCCAAATGCTGCAAATTTCTGCAAAACTACCTTGTTATCCAAAATAATTTGGGAGAACATAATTCTTTCTCTTGCAGAAAAATAGGAACAAAAAATGAACATTATTCCATAACTTGTATCTTAATGAATCCTGTAGCATTTTGCAAGCAGAAAATAGGAAATTCAAGCATATAAAATTATTTAACAGTAATAACTGTGCTAACAAGTATTTAGAAATATAGTGAGTATGGAGTGTATATGTGTATGTGCGTTTCACCTTTGCTATGTAATTTCAATTTACAGGACCACTGAAAAATCTGGAAACACTTAAATATGTCTAACATGAACCACACTTAAAAATCTCCTAAAGATACCATTCAGAATGTACATGTGCATTTGAGAGAATTCCATTTATATTATGCTAATTAAAAAATACACCTGAATAACAATCATTATCTTGATGGATCATCTATGGATAAAGGTAAAGAACACTGAATATTAGTGGGAAAACTAATTGATTATGCTAATAGTTTGGCACCTCCCCAAGATTTGTTACATAAGTCAGTAACAAATGGGTTTCCTTACTGCCACAAATGTTTATTTCATTAAATAGAAGATTCTGTTTGGTTTATTTCATTAAAAGGAAAACATTTTGATTTTCTGGGGTTGATCTGGCTATCTGTTCTTCAAAAATCTCTGTAATGCCCGAGAGCAAAAAAAGGCAAAATTGCTGCATAAAAAAATTTCTGGCATCCTCCCAGTACACCAAAGAGCACTTACTGTAGCATATAAGTCCTGTACATGCTACAGCAAATACCCAGTTCAGAAGCCATCATATACAGCAGAATGTATAAGTTGAACACAGGAATGTCAACAGGATTTCAGATGATTTATTATCTCCCTGGTAGTTAAAATAAAAACCTACAGTTTGTGTCTGACAGTTTATTAATTACATATTTAATTCATAGACTATGTTTATGAACAGCCTTTAATTCTGAATGCTACTATACATTTTTATGGATTTTACTCAAAGTATTTAAAAAGTGATTAAGGAGCTTAGAAATAAAGTGTTATTCTTAAATTTAGATGACTATATATTTGAATGGGAAAAACTCACACTCTATCTTGCTGAGTATCTTAGTCTAATGCCTATAATTTACTGATTCACACAAGCCTGTCCCAGGATTAAGTGATTTTTTTTTTCCCGTCTTATTTTCTCTCTTCCTTTTCTGACTGGGAAGCGGAGTGATGGAGTGGCTTCATGGGCACCTGTTATCCAGACATGCTGTAGCTTATATTTTCTTCTCTATGTATCTGCTTGGTGTCATTCACTCTCTGACCTCGTATAGCTCAAATCTTAGAATGGACAAAAAAAGGGGTAGCCAGCAAAACAAGCTGGTTACTGGAACTGTGGGAAGGTGTGTTCAATGATAGCATATACTTTTCCACACTTTTTTATAGACTCATAGGATTACCAAGGCTGGAAGAGACCTTTGAGGTCATCCAGTACATCCTTCTACCCAGCACTGCCGCTGTAACCCCTAAACCACATCACCAGTGCCAGATCCAAATTCCTCAAGCACCATCAGGGATAGGTGACTCCACCACTTCCCAGGGAAATCTATTCCAATGCCTGACCACCTCAACAGTGAAAAAAATATTTTCTAATATCTAATTTGAATCTCCCCTGTTACAGCCAATAGTCATTTTCTCTTGTCCTCTCACTGCAGGCACAGCAGGAGAGACCAGTCCCCACCTCGCTACACCCTCCTTTCAGGAGCTGTGGAGGGTGATGAGGTCACCCCCTGAGCATCCTGTTCCGGAGACTAAACAACCCCAGCCCCCTCAGCCATGTCTTTTTCATAAGACATGTTTTCTGGTCCTTTTATGAGCCTTGTTGCCTTTCACTGCTGTTTTTGATTTGCATGGCCTGGTTTTGGTGGTGGCAGGGAATTGAGGTGACTTCTGTGAGAAGCTGCTGGAAATTTTCTCCATGTCTGGCAGAGCCAATCCCTGATAGCTCAGAGGATGGACATGCTGCTTGGCCAAGGCTGGGCCAATTAAAGATGATGGTAATGCCTCTGAAAACATATTTCAGAAGAAGTCAAACGTTGTGGGCAGTATTAATTTGGAGTGAGTACATGTGAAAGGAATGACCATGGCCACCAAGGTCAGTGGAAAAGAAGGGGCAGGAGGTGCTCCAGGCACTGGAGCTGAGATCCCCCTGCATCCCATGGTGCAGCCCATGGTGCAGCTCATGGTTCAGTAGCTGTGCCCCTGCAGCCCATGGGGATCCATGGGAGATGCAGAGATCCACCCACAGCCCATGGAGGAGCCTCATGGTGGAGCAGGTGGATACCTGAGAGGTGACCTGTGAAGAGAGAGGCCTGCTCCCAGGCTGGAGCAGCCTGTCCTTGATGGACTGCACCCCAAGGAAAAGTGACCCACACTGAAGCAGTTTGAGCAGGATTGGTGCCCATGGGAGGGAATCACATCCAGCAGGTCTCAGGGAGCTGCTGCTCATGAGATGGAGCTGCATCAGAGAAGTTCATGGAGAACTGTCTCCTGTGGGAGGGACCCCACGGTGCTGCAGGGGAACGACTCCTCTCCTGAGAAGCAGGAGCAGCCTTGGGTGATGATGAATTGACCACAACCCCCATTCCCTGTCTCCTTGCACCCCCAGAGTAGGAGGTAGAAATGGAAGATGGGGTGAAGGGGAAGGTGCTGTTTAGGGCTCATTTTACTTCTCATTACCCTGCTCTGATTTTAATTAATAAAAGCTTCACTCCATATCACTAAGTTGAGCCTGTTTTACCCATGATGGTATTTGATGAGTGATCTGTCTCCTGATCAAAAATCTCAACCCAGGAACATTTTGTTAAATTTTCTCCCCTCTGTCCAGCTGCAGGAGGGATTGAGTAAGTGGCTTTGGTGGGTACCTGGCATCTGGCCAGGGCCAACCCACAACAACTTGACATGCTTCAGCACCTCAATATCCTCTTTAAAGTGAACTCAGGTTTTCTATAGGAGAAAAGTGGAAGTTGGAATAGACTGCTACCCACTTACAACTTGCTTACTAGGACAGATCCCTATCACTCTGAAATAAGTGAAAAACAGTGTGAACCTACACATTTCAATGAATGTAGTTGAATAAATATAAATCTCTCTTGAAATGGGTGGTGAATTATGTGAATTAAATCTAATTGAAACTCAGGAAATCACATAAATATGTCTTTTCTGCAGTTGTGCAGAAATTTTTTCAAAATTTTAGTTTAGAAGTAGTATTTGAAATTTGCTGAAAGCACTTTCAAAATCTATAGTTAGCCTAGAAATTATCTAGCAGGTTATATAAAACATAACATTTGCATAGATTCAGAACTCATCATGTAAATTGTTCCTATTACTGGGAAAATGAATTTTAAATTATAAATGCAATCCTAAGGAAATCAAACATGAGCAATCATTAATTTTAAAACCCTAAATATTCAGGTCCTGTCAACTGCTATTGGAAAATAATTGATTATGCCTTTTAGCAAATTCTTTTTTGTTTTTATTCCTGATTTTTAAAATACCCTGATTTTCAAGTAGAAACTCTTAATTTTTTTGCTTCCATTTTTCAAATTACCTATTGCAGACAAAATCCTTTTAATTTTTTCCTCTTCCTTTCAGAGTTCATAGCTTGTGAAAAAATGATGGTTCAGTCACCCTGGAGACTAAATACTGCTAATCCCTTTTTCTTTTGAGTGATGAAGTGAGGGAAGATTCAATATGTTTCAGCTTTGATTAGGATTTAAAAGAATTCTTATTTTGATGGAGACTGTCATGAGGTCTCTGATCCTCTGACGAGTCTTGAGTTGAGTGTCAAGTGAGGTAGATCAAGTGATTAGAAAAGAGCAGAAGAGCTTAAGAAATCAAGTGAGCTTTTGTGGAAGGCACTAGTTTGAGGGGAGATCGAAATGCAGAGGTCTGTGGACTCTCAATTCTTCTGTTCATTATCTGGGTAAAGCAGGGAAAGAGTGTGGGTATTCCACACCCTCTTAAGTATTCTAAGATGACCTGAGAAAGTCAAGACTTCTTCATCCCTAGTCAAGCTGATGACCTGCAGGTCTACCCACTCCTTGAAGTCTAGACATGTTGAAGGGCCTCATTCAGGAAGACAAAGGCATTCACAGATTGCATATCTTGACATGCATTGGTCACTTCAGGTACAAATTCATCCTTTCATTTCCTGTATCTCTTGTCTGATAAAGCTGGGTCATGTCGAAGGGATACTTCTCCAGCCCCATGGGGAAGAATTGCTATCAACCAGCTTTGCACATATTCTGTGCTTGATATGAAAAGGCCATCTTCTTGCAGCCTGCAAAAATCCTGTCTCTATTTTTAACTACTCTCCCGGTTTCTACACTTTGTGCAACGAGTTCAGCTTTCTATGAACACCTATCACAAAAGCTCCGTTGAGGCAGTAGCCCAGCTGTCAGCCTAGTGACGACAGTAGCTAACTAGAAAAGCCTCCCAACCTCTGCGCATGAAGTGACCAGGCTCAGCCTGAGAGGGTGACAAGGTGCTATCTGCTCCAAAGTCCTGGTCAGCCATCTCTGAGGACATCTACAATATTAACGCAGCGTGCTCTGAGCTGACACATCTCTCAGGATCAGCTGTCCCTTGGCTTCTTGCCTATGAAGACAGAGCAGTTATATCTCTCCTAGCTCTGTCATTATCCTCTAGATTTGCCAGCTGAGCTGCCTAGTTGATGTCAATCCAACACTCATTGTTAATCAGTAAATTTCCCCCAGACTTGCTCTTTCCTTGTGGGGTGAGGAGATTTCTTAGAGAATTGCAGAATTTGCTTATGAGCTGACTCATTGGCTGCCATTAGGTTTAAAGACTAAATTAATAGTCGGATAGAAAACTGAGTAAATGCAGATGAGAATGAGCAACAGTCCAGCAAAATACCTGCAGCCATCTTTTGGAATTCTAAATTCCAATTATTTTTTATTAATTTGAGCCCAATAAGAGCCACATTAGTAGAGGTAATTACGTCTGAAAAATACACTTTGTTTCTGAACCTAGGCACAGTTCTACTAGTGGAATACACATGCAGGACACAATTATGCTTCAGGGAGAAATTTGCAAAATCAATTCTTCTTTCAATATTAGTTAAGTTGAGAGGATTGATTTCAGATATAAAGCCTGGTAAGAGTTCATTTGTTTATTTTCCGTTCACAAAAAGTACTATCTATATATGGCTACCTAATTGAAGTCACAGCCATTTGAATTACAGCATGGAGACACAAAAGCAAACTTCTTATCTGGCACACAAAATCAAGCTAAATTGAAGAAATATCCTTCAGCAGGAAGATTGGATTCTACAGCAACTTTCCAATTTCAGTTGGTCTTGTATTAAAATGCAGCTCTTGGAAATGTTTTACCATCACCTTTACTTACTAAAGTCTTCTGAAATTTTTCTATCTCCAATTTACAGAAGTTATTTACTTTCCATAGTTATGAAGTGTCCTGCACATGTATATTCTTATTTAGAAATTGTTTCTAACTAGAAATTTCCCTAAAAATGATTTCGCATTTCAGTTTTAAATTATTCTTTACATTCAGCACAGTAGTAATAGAAAACCAGTTGGTTTACTTTCAAAAGACAAATATGTCCTATTTTTTAAATGGGCAGGCTAAAACGTAACAGCTCCAGGTATCTTCTTTTTCCTGATAAAGCACATACACTGGGTGATCAAATACTAAGATCTTTTAATTTTAAACAAAAGTCACTGGAGATTATGACACCTTAATTAGCATTCTGGATTTGGTCTTCTATTTTTTTTGTCCCATTCCTATGTATTCAATGCATATAATAGCATTTCTCAATCTTCTAAGTGTATTGTGAAAGAGTTGAAAAAGTGAAACATTTCAATACCATAATATACTTTTTCCTTAATTTTTTCATATAATCATAAAAATTCTTTTAATTCAGGCCATACAGAACATGATAAATAAAGCCAAAAAAAGAAAACTAAGAGGCACTAAAAAGATCATACTTCCCAATTTGAAGACATTCCTCTGGTCAAGAAAGGAGACATACTCTTAGCAAGCAACAGTCAAATCTACATATAATAAGCACAAATAAGTTTTTATAAGCAGCTGCTGAATAAATGTATGTGAAGCTCATTGAGAACAGCTATTCTGCTATCTGAAAAGTCATGCAACAAAAAAAGAATAACTTGGTGAAAATTTAAACACTTGAAGCCATACTGTGAGACTGAATCTGTGAAGTTAGCCTTAATGTTTTTTATTGTGTACATCATCTGTGATTGCAATCATAAGGCATTTAATGCAACATAATGCATTTATGTGGTGTGTTAGAAGCCCTGGGGTTCAGTGAAACAGATATAAATAAGCTTACAGGCTATTTAAATAACAATTTTTTCCTCTTTCTTATTTCAGTTGTGTGACAGCGCACTAAATAACATCGAACTTTTTTCAAGCATGTGGCATTCAACACTTCACTGAGCTATACAGCAGCTATTTCTTCAACTCCTTTAAAACATAATTCGCGACTTATATGTTGCTGAATAAAAAAACATGGGGTCAAAATATAATTTCTACTCTTACTTCACCCTGTACAGATGTGATTCTGCATGACAGCAGAAATGCTCAGTGAACATCCCACAGCAAAATGATGGCTCATTTTGAAAATTCAGTGGCCTAATGGAATAACTTCTGAAAATGGGGGAAATGGTAAAAGGAACATTTCCTTTTCACTTCCCTGTGACACATATCTAAGGAATCTCAAATTACGGGTGTAGCTGCACTTATCTAGCTTATAAGAAAGAATTGACTGTGAATACATAATAGAAAACATACAATCTAATGATCTTTTGGAAGATTGAGTAGTCTGTCTATATCTATATAAACATGCATATAGACTCATACACATATGCAAACATGACAATATGTGTAACATTTGCTATAGTTGTCTTTTTAGTCCATTTGAATTATGATTGTGTATACTGAGACATTTGTCATGCTTTTCCTGCACTACAACCAGTCCTAATCTGGACCTTTGCATCTCAATCTCTTCTCAGAAGACAATTCTTCAAAAAGAGAGGAAAGAGAGACCCAGCTACCTCCTTTTCCTCAAGCTTTTAACTGGATGTAAAACTAGAGAGAATTCTCATCAAATTCTACATGGTTCCATTCTTCTGGAGCTATAAAGATTGAGAGAGATCAGGTTAAGCAAGCTACAGTCATTCCTGCAAAGTAATAGTATTACTAAGTTGCAGGAATATACAAGCATCTTTTTATTACAGCTTTAGCATGAGGGATGCCATGTTTTGGAGTCCAGAAAGTTCAATGGGCTTTTAATTATGTCCCCTGAGAAGAAATTCTTTTACTAATCACTATTATGTCTCTTTTCCCTTGAGTTTCCCTAAACAACCACACTTGTAAAATGCTGCAGCATGCAGCTTACAAGCATAAAAGTAAAAATGTAACACATTGGCAAACCCACAATACTTGTTTGGAAGTCTGACCTTTTAATTCTCAAAGTTGCCACCTCACAAAGGTTATATGAAGATGATTTACAATATTGGATCCAATTATACATCATTATGTAACCTAGCAAAAAGCATGATAGGCTAGCAGAAATACCTAAGCAAGAAATCATTACTGTTCATTATTTTAAACACAATTCCAGTAAAGAAAAGATAGTTCAGAAAAGGCCACATAGCCTTTTGCAATGCAGAGGTCCCTGCTTACACCCAGGGAATACAGTGACTCGCAGTATGCTGGCTGAAGTACATCCAAACACACAAAGACTAAACAGGATGGCTTGTCCAGCCATGTCTAGGGTTCGTTAGGTAGGAGGTGTTAGCAAAAAAGATTGCCAACAGCAAGAGGTCACAGTCAATTTGACTGCATGAGGGGAAGGTGCAGCTTGCAGAACTCAATTTTCTTCTATGACAGGATAGCCCAGCTAGACAAACAAGAGAAGCCAATCAATGTAAACCCTTCGTATTGCAGTAAAGCTTTTGATGCCATCTCTTACACTTGCCTTCTGTAAAAATTAGAGTGCTGCAAAATCACCAACCATACGACTTTTAACAAAGACATTCGATGGATTCTACATCTGTGACAGGGAATCTTGGTTGTGTTCCGACCATTGAACAAGACTGGAGAGCGGCCCTGTAGAAAGGGGCCTGAGGTTCCTCATCAGAGGGAAGTTGAACATGAGCCAGCAGTGCCCTGGCAGCCAGGAGAGCCACCCATGTCCTGGGAGCCATCAGGCACAGCATCACAGCCAGGCAAGGGAGGGGATTGTCCTGCTCTGCTCTGCACTGGGGCAGCCTCACCTCAAATGCTGGGGGCAGTTTTGGGTGCCACAATAGAAGAAAGACATTAAGATTTTAGCATCCAAAGGGGGGCAAAAAATAATGGTGAAGGGCCTTGAGGGGAATATGTATGAAGAGCTGAAGGTCACTTGGCCTGTTCAGCCTGGGGAAAAGGAGACTGACCTCATCATGGTCTTCAACCTCCTCACGAAGGAAACGGTGGGGCAGGTATTCTCTTTTCTGTGGTGACCAGTGCCAGCACACAAGGTAATGGCCTGAAGCTGTTCTGAGAGGTTTAGGCCGGGTACCAGAAAAAGCTTCTTCATCCAGAGGCTGGTTGGTCACTGGAACAGGCTCTGCAGGGAAGTGGTCACAGCACTAGTAGACAGAGTTCAAGAAACCTTTGGACATTGCTTTCACACAGTGTGGCACAGTGTGACCCCTGACAGGTCAGGACTAACAGCAACCCTCTAGTCTTTGCTGATACTACTCCAAATAGGGGTTCTGGGTTAAGAGCCTCTTTTTGTTAACACAGGTAGATCTTAAAACCTTCTTCAACAATCAGTGTAAGATTTAAATGTAAGTGTGAGGTCTGCACCCAGCAACAACATAGAGAAATAGAGGAAATTAAGAAAGAAAGAAAAGAAAGCAGATTGACACCCAAAACCAGGGTTCTGTTCATCATTAAATTTAAGGACAGGCTCAATCCTCCTCATTTCACTTGTATGAGAAAATGAAATGGTCTCTCACACATATGCTTTTTTGCACTTTTCCTAACACTGTCAGAGACATCTATCTTTAGTCATCCTTCTTTAAATTGTTCAAACTAAAATTTGATAATTTTTTAGATTTTGGGTTGGAGTGTGTGCACTTTGTTACTTAATTCCTGGTTAATACAGCCTCATTTGAAATTCCTGGTTAATACAGCCTCATTTGATGGGTTGTTGAATTAGTAAATGACAAAGATATGGTTCTTCATTTATAATAGAAACCCCATAAGAAATTATTTATGCTTGTACATTCATGTTCCTGTGTTTTGTTTTCTGTCAAATTAGACTCTGAGTTTATGAATATTATAATGTGTGTGACTCACTGTGATCTTGGACTTTATAGTATTTCCCTGCTGGTTTCAATCCTAGAGATCAATACCTAGGTATCTTGTGTATTGGCACCTTCTGATCTAATTTTCCCAAACTGGTCTCAGTTTTCACTTTTTTCTGAATGCACAGGTGGCTTTTAGTCACAGGCAGAAGTCCTATATACAAGTCCTATATAAAAGTCCTTTACATCCCACAGACACAGAACAACATTATAAAATCCAGCAAGACTGGATCTAAAATGAGATGCCATGCCTAACCCTCCTATTTTAGATCATTTGAAAGTTAATGGACCAGTTTATGTCTGAGGTACTGCATCATTACACTGTATCAGTGATAATATAATAGGACTTCCAACAGATGAAGTAAACTACACTATAAGTGGCAACACAAAGCTTCATTTCCTTCTACATATCCATAGTGGATATGTAACCACTATTACTTGGATAGGATTTGAAACATTATCAGAGAGCAGGAAGAAAAGTTTTTAGGATTAGAGCAGAAAGGGAATGGAATTGGCAGAGAACTACTAAAAATGATTTATTTGGAGGCTTTCTTGCATGATACAGTTCAGTTCAGAATTTTACAGCAAGATTCTCTATAACATTTTATGGTTTTGTCATAAGTAAAGTATTTGAGTTCCTTATGTTGTTGACAATATTTCTCCTTAAATGTACACCTTCAATAGAAGCTATTATATTGATTTGCAGAAGGGGAGCATACTACATGACTTGCTTCAGGTAAGGAATCTGCAGTATTTCAGTGCAAGAAATTCTTATGCAATCACTGTGAATACATTTCCTATTCAAATAAATGTTAGGACTTTTTATTAAATTGCTGATGTGTTGTGATATCTTTTAAAGCAGATAATCCATTTCTAGTTCATCTATGTCGTTTTACATGATCAATCTAAGCATTTTAACTTATATAGAGTAATTTACCCTGTAAGAATTTTAGTTCATAATTCTAGTTCATATTTGATGTATTTATTTTTTTTTCCAGTCCTGGATCTCAAAAAAATACATTAAAAAAATTAAATGTTTGTTGGTCTGGTAGTGCTTGTGTACCTTCTGTCACTTTTTTCTTCCTTTCTTTCTTCTTCTACACTTTATAACAGAAATCAGAAAACTTTGACACCTTAAAACAGATACAGAGAGGCTGATCTACTAGTGGTTAGGGTTTTTTTGTTTTGGTGGGTGGGGGTTTTTTGCTTTTTGTTTTGTTTTGTTTTCTTTTTCTTTTTTTTTTCTTTTTTTGCATGTTACTTTAATAATAAGTGCAAACAAAATATGAGTTCCAATTTTGGAGATATTGGACTCTCATTTTCATGGCTTTTAAAGTATATGCATTGTGTGATGTTTTCTTCTTCAGATGAACTGATACAAATAAAAAAGATAATCTATTGATTAGATTAATAAGTAAATTTTCTATAAACTGTGAATAAATGTTGCTTTAGGTTGAGAGGAACAAGAAAATGTGAGAAAACTTCATAAAGTTATCACAAACAATTTCTGCTTATTAACATCTATGTATCTCTTTGAAAATGCAAATACAAAAAAAATTATATTAACTTATAAATGCCTTGTAAGGACTCTTACTTCTGTGATCTCGCTGTGTGAAATTAACTTCCATACTAGCACAAAAATCTCATGGCACATTTAAAACAATCATCACATAGCTATGATGTAGATGTAAGATTGAAAGTCCATGTTGCATCTCAAATATTCATCGAATCAAGCATCTCAATTGATGAATTTTTAATGAATGTAAATTTTTTATGCAAAAACAGTGTTGGAAATATTTATCCAAGGCTTGTTTTGGTTTTCATTTTTTTTTTCCTTTTCTGGTAGTGCTAATTCAAAGATGAAGTCTAGAGAACAGCCTGTGTCTTTCTTTTGAGTAATGAGTACATTTCTTGAGGCCTCAGCCGTCCATGTTGTCCTAGAGTGACTTTAAGATGCTTGTATCCCTAGTCATCTGTTCTGTTTACATTAGATATTACATTCTGTACCTGTAAGACTGATTCTGGGAGCAAAGGGCAAGAAAGAAGAAGCGCGCAGTTTGTTTGCAGAAACTGCACTTGCTCCCCCACATTCCTTCTCCTGGACTGTGTTTGTCTAAAATATGGACAGACAGCAGGACAGACAGCAGGACTTTGCTTTTAGTTAGTTTTCGCTAGTTGAGGCAGAGAAACTCCTCGGACTGGTTTTTTTCCTTTTTCTTGGGACTGTTTATACCTGTCCTGGACTGAAAAACCCAGAGAAGCACTGGGAGCTGGTACCTGTGGTCCACCAGGGCCCAGAGCTCAGCATTTTTCCAGCACTGGAGGGACTGATAGGAGACTGAGCAAGCCGAGCTACCCACAGCAAGGCCTTTCTGAGTTTGCCATTTCACCTCAGAACAACAAGAGGTTTTATTCTTTCATATTATTCATTTTTTATGCTTGTGGGCATTTTGTTTGTTAAATAAATAGCTTTTTCCACTTTTCTCTAAGGAGATTTCTTCCTGGACTGATCAGAGGAGGGGCCATTTGGGTTTGCTTCCCAGAGGGACCATATCTGAGGGTTTTCTCCCAAATTTGCCCAAAACCAGGACACATGTCTACCCATGAAAACAATCAATCAACCTACTCAGAAATAAAAACCAGTAGAAGTCACAGAAATTTCATACAGACTTACTTTTTATAGGGTTCCTTTTTGGATTTTGTTTTGGTCCAGATAATATCCAAAAGCTTCTCTTTAAAAGTTATTAGAAAAGACCCAAATCAAACCAGTTTAATTTGGTTAAAATAATTTCTCACATATTACAGTGAATAATCACAGCTCAGTGAAACCTGAAAAACAGCTGTGGCAGTGACAGAACAAGTATTTTCACTCTAAGAGGGAGGCAGTGCCCATACTGTAATTGTCATATAATACATTTTGCAAAGTGATCTTTCCAAAGCAGATTGAAAAGCTTTTAGTCTGGAGGAAGGAGACAGGCAGCTTTCACCAGAGAATAAATTGGGAAAATTAACTTTTCAGGAAGAGAAACAAAAAGCCACTTGAGTGGAAGAGAAGACATACAAAATAAATGAATGCATCTTTAAAGAAAAAAATAAAGCCATTATTGGAAACAGCAGAGCTGAATAAAACCATGGCTATTTTCAGAAGTTCTTCATGAGATCAGCATGGCTTAGGACTCCTCACTCTTCTTTGAGGTGAACCACAAAAAATGCACACTAGATGCTCTGTCAGCATTAGAAGGAATTCATTGTGGGATATCCTTCTCTGGACAGCGACAAGACCCTTTTTGGGGTCCTATGCATATGAAAAATTGTTTTCCACCCCAGTATGCAGGGACTTAACAAAGTGAACTCTTCATGTGCAACAAAGAAAAATACACTTTTTAATCTTTAGTACTACCTTCACGACTCTTCAAACAAAACTCAAGATCAAGAAATAAATAAATAAGGTCACAGTAATTTTATGTAGAGTGCATTGTTTGAAAGAAACTTCAGCAAATAACATTTCACATTTAATATGAATAGGCTAATTCAAAGACTTTGTGGGTCTGCTGAGCTCTGCAGGCTATTTGGAACAATGTTTTGGTGACTAATTAATTTATCTAGTTCATCTGCACCCATATTGATTACTTTTACTTTTTCTCTTGCATGAAGAAATATCTTTCTCCTAGGAAAAAAACCAAAAGGATTTGGCTTGCTCCCAGCAGGTCAAACACTTACATGTTACTTTTTCAGGGTGCAATATTTTCAGCAAAAATAAAGGCAGTTTTCTCTGTCCTGTAAGAGCATACACGATATTAGTGCACTAACTAATAAAAAGTGATGGGCCTTTTAGAAAGTCAGGGGGATTAACAAAGCTCATTGGGGAAAATTGTACAAGACAGGAGATAATTTTTAGAGAAAATCCTATACTCTCCTTAGAAGACATTACTCATTTTCCTGTGATTTCTTATATGAATATCACATAGTCCTGAGAATTTACTGCTCTCATCTCTGGGTTTTTTTGTTTGGGGTTTTTTTTTTTNATTAGAAAATCCACCCCTTTGCCATGGCTAGAAATGGAAATCTATTTAGTTTTTCTTTGGCTTACTCCTTCTTTAGCTGTTGCTCCTCAGAGGGTTAGCAAAATTCCCTGGTATCATACACATAGAATGAGAAAATAATTTCTTGGGTTTTCTTTCTTCCAGTGCCCAGTAATACAGAACAACTGCTTTGTAAATTAAGTTTAGGAAAAGTTGGATTCTTTCATGTTTTACTTTTTCTTTACTTCTTGTTATATTTCAATGTGTTCATATGTACAAATGAATATGTAATACTGCTTTCTTTTATTATAGATATCTTAATTCCCCTAAAGGACTACAATATTTTAATAAGCTTAGCTACAATCATAATAATGAAAAATAAATAAAATTTTGGAATGTAAAATACAAAACTATTACAAAATTGCAAGCACCCTCCACAATTTTATGTTCTCTTATTTTCTTAGGCTTTAGACTATTGTACTATTTTTCTAGAAGGAAAGGTGCTATAAATATTTGTAATAGATTTTTAAAAAATATATATGCTGACATGTCATTTAGATAGACTCAGTGCTACCTGAAGCTGTGACATGATTATTAATATTTCTCTATGATATGTGCAGTTCCAGAAAAATGTTTAGAACTATTTCAAAATGAGTTGATGAACAATAGATTCTAATGTTAAGTCTGATTTAGATTTTTGAATTGTGTTCGTTTTAGTTTAAGTTTTTCTTTTCTAAAACTGGAATGTGTCAAATTTGCCCAAGTTAAAAAGCTGAAGTTCCTTCTCTCTGTCAAATAAAATCTCATATATCCTTTAAGTTGACATAATTCCTCCTTTTCATCCAAATGCAACCCAGAATATACAAATGTTACCAAAAAATCCACTAGTTCCTATTTTTATTTTTGAAAACTAGTTTGATGGGGAAATGATGTAGTTCTTCAAAAATATTTTTCTATGAAGTTTTTTATAGATTTTTTTACACCGTCTTAAAATTGAAGCTGTTTTTATCAGCTTAAGGCAATATTAAAATAATTTTGAACTATCAATGGAAGACTCAAATGTATTAATATTATCAAAGTAATTATTTCAATACTTGATATTAGTTATAACACCAATTGCAACAAGTATAGAGAATTTGGAATATGGAAGAACTAACTGAAATAATTTAGAGTGTAATTTTTTTGGTGGGAAATCATTCGCAAAATTCTGTATTTTCAAAGTAGGAAATATTATACAAACCAAAAAAACCGCTAAATAGGTCATATAGTAACTAGTTTAGTAGACTGCATAGATTATATGCTCACTTACAGCATACCAAAAAGCTTTCTAGCAATTCACATACGAGGCTGTTTGTTTTGACTTCAGCCAATTTTTATATAAATGCTAACTTCCAATCCAAAATTTCTTGTTAACCAGGGCTGTATCATTCCTTATTAAGCATTTATGTTGTCAACGATATTAATTACTGTTAGCTATCACTATCATTACAAGTATCTGAGATGTGCTGGATGCTACTTTTTACCTTTTTTGTCTATTAAGACAAATTATTATTACTATTATTATTATTATTATTATTATTATTATTATTATTATGTTAGACATTATTTTACTATTCATGTAGGCATATGTAATTTAATTTCTAATACTACATCCGGAAGAACAAAGTACGCTATTAATTCTGTCACTTACATAAGCTTTTTCTGAATCTTTTTGTTTCTTGCAACTTTTTTGAACTATGAATATCAATGATAACCTCATTTGCACTATATTAATAGAGAAAATGCTTTCTGCCTGTACTTCATGGTTTTCAGATTATATGTTTGACTTATCAGTGTTACACTTTAATTTCAGCAATATTATCACTTTGATTATCATATATTGCTGTTAGGCAGATTATTACTATTACTGTATTTCAGGTGAAAATCCAGGCCCAGTTTTTGTAATCTTTATACACATTGGGATGTGTGCATTCTAGAAAAAATCAAAGTAAAATCTCACTAATCAGATTTGACAGTTGTGCTTTTCTGAGAAAACCAGTGACACAGTTCCTCAGTGAAGCCAGTGGCAAAATTACAGTGGAATTCAGTGAAGCAAGGATTCTTCCTTATTCACTTCTAAACTGCACCTGGGAGCACACTGAGGAAATATACAGCAAAGAAATAATAATTAACTGCTCACAGAATCATAAATTGTCTTTTATTTTCAAAGGCTTGTAATTGAAAAAGTTGTTTTAGTCTCTTCTTAGGAATCTTTCTGAGTTAGGAGAGTTGCTAGTGAGGCAGAAATACAATTGAAATCCCTATTTTTTTTTAGCTTTCATTAAAGTTTTAGTTTAGAACAACAGTTACTCTGTTGTTTTCCTCAGTGTGCCCTTTATTTCAATTAAGAATTAGTAGTTCAATGCATATTAAAAAATTACAGTGCAATATTATATCCAAAATGTTGCCCAAAAATGTCAGAATGAATATGATATCTTTTACTAATTGACTATATTACATGGATCAATCCCTATCATACCATGATGATCAGTATTATAACAGGAAAAAAAAAAAATACTAAGATAGCAGACTTTTTAAAAATTAGTTTTCTATGATAATGCTGCACAGGATCTTACAAAGGTAGTTGTAAGAACTACCAGCATAACTCCAACAGAACACTGAAGTACTGCTTTTTTAGACCAAAATTTTCAAAACTGTTAAACATGACATTAAGCATATCCCAATGAGAACAGTAACAGTAATCCCAAATAATACTTTTCAAAGCACATTTCCTCATAAAGGAACAAATATGCCAGATGCAGATCAGTTTACGGCACCTTGACACAAATGATTGCTTCCCTGAAATGATGTGCTATTAGAAAGGTCAGCTTTACAAGTATGAAGATGTGCTACCAATTTATTTTCATGCATCCTTAATAGGTTCTATTTTGTCTCTCATCTGGTGCTGAGGAAAGGTATTGATCCCCAAAAGGCATTCTGGTTGTTTACTCATAGCAGAGAAGCAATTTGGGACAACTTATCTAGCTTATCAGACATAAAAGAGCTACATAAAGTCTAGGGACACTGAAGGTAGGAATGGTTATATAAAGCACTATTATTTCCCAATTATGTCTGCCCCAGTTGTTGCCCAGTAACACTAGTAATGAATGAAGGCGGCTACCAACTTCTCCTGTGATTCTCTCAATGCAAAGTCAATTCTCTGACTCTCCTCAACAGTGGACATCAAAAGGTTATTAGTTTTTCAAGTTGCTCATATTTATTGATCTTCTGTCTAAATAGGAGCAACAAGTAAAACATTGCTAACCTGCAGATGAATTGCTTATGCTTTTCTGGGGAGTGAATGTTTTTTTTAAATAAGCACTTCTCCCATGAAGCATGCAATACACATGGTTTAATTTAAAAGCTTCAAGAAATGCACACTGTCCTCATGTGCTGCTTCACAGACAGATCTGTCTCCAATCATTTCTGTTCAACAGTATGCCATCAGTCATTCTCCTCAGCAGTTGCTATATGGTCACATGATGTGTGGAATCAAGGAAAACCTTGTTGCTCAAGACAACCCTTGTAGTTTAAGACAACCAACAAAATGGTTCATGCAAGAGAAATATAATTACTGCACAACAGACAAGCTATTGGCCTGAATTGAAATTCCTCAGAGCATTGCCTAAATAGAACACCTATTCAGAAAGTGAGAATAAAATCACTTTTGCGTCCACCTAACAAATGATTACAACAGGAATGACCACTTGCAGTCATATCACTTTGATTTGTGTATTAGGTTTGCATGACAAGGTTTCAGCTGCAGAAAAGCTACAAAGGAAAGGGCAGCAGTGACAACATGAGATGAACTGACCACAGCACATCCACCTGTGCTGCTGCAGGGGGAGGGGGAAAAGACTTAAGGACAGAAGTTGTGCCAGGGATAAGGAGAGGAGTGGGGGAATAGGGTTTTTAGATTTGGGGTTATTTATTATTACCCTAATTTGATTTGATTAACAATAATTAAACTAATTTCAAGTCAAGTCTGTTTTGCCAGTGACAGTAACAAGTGAATGATCTCTCTCTTCCTTATCTCATGAACTGAGATAAATATTTCCTCTTCCTTGTCAAGCTGAGAAGGGCAGTCATAGAGTGGCTTTGGCAGTGATCTGGCATCATGTCAGGGTCAAGCCACCATTATTTGTTAAACCCCTTTAAATTATTTGGCTAAAGCAGTTTGCTCTGAAGTATTATTATCACTCACACTTTGTTCAGCTAGTTAGTTTACTTAGCAATCCAACACAACAAAATATAACAGATAAACTCTTTCCATTCTCAATATTTTATATGGTGCTTATGTGACCCTAAAACTTTTCAGTATTTTGACTTTAGACCATTGGGTTCATTCAGGTCTAGCATTCAGTGCAAGCAAATGGGTTCATTTACCACACTTCTTCATCCTCTCTCCATTCCAGACTTCAGAATCAGCAAAAGTGACTGGTAGGTTTAAGAGATCTACTTTACATTGGTAGAAGGGCTCAGCTTAAGACACAAAAGCAGGTTAGGGCTCTCTCTCAGATCTCCTATTGCAATCACAGGGTAGATGCCCAAAATTATTGTTGCTTTCAGCACTGAGCTATCGATTTTCCTGGAATAAATATGCATTAAGGAATCATAAATGCTATTTGTAAATTGGTATTAGAAGTGTTGTTTTAGATTTTTTAGAAGTGTTGTTATTAATATACAATTGCTTACTGAGGTCAGGTCATATAATCAATTACTATGTATTTCAGAGCCTTATTGGGACAATACTACAAGATTATTTAGGCACTTAAAATTTTATTTTTTGGCAGCATTTAAGCCATTTCAAGGATGTTTGAAAGTATGCATGAAGGGGAGTGACTGTCTCCTGTAAATCAGCTGTGTAAAAAAAAGCTTATATGTATTTCCTTATAATGATTTTAGGCCCATACGAGTAAATCACAAAGATTTTAGGAATTGGTGGGTAAGAACTTTCCTGATAGGCTTACAATCCTATTGTATGCTTTTCTTAATCTATGATCAGAGAAATAGGTCTGAGTCCATAATAATTCTTAAAACTCCAGAAAATACTAAAAAAGTGCCTTTAAAAGAAAAAAAAAATGTTAACTTAACCTTGACAAGACTGATAATTACCAAAGGAAAATGACCAGTATATCTTGGTTCTCCTGTCCTGCTTATATTCTTTAGTAGTCTCCACCTTCTCTGCATGTGAATTTTGCTGCAAGAGTGACACAAGCCAGACAAGAAAGGCAAGCTGAAAGAAACTAGCAATCTTATTTATTTATTTATTTATTTATAACATTTATCTTTAGGCAATCATTTCAGAAACCAAACAGCACCACTAAACTGATGGGCCCTAACTGACTTCCTAGATTGATATAGGTTAATTGAATAATCAAATTCTAAGGTCTAATGGAAATAATAAACCTTAGTCAGTCCAACCTTTCAATAATGAAAAAAAAATCCCACAACATACTTAGAGTTTTTATTGGATACTTTTTTATATCAAATGCCTAATGAGATGGCAAGCATGCATGAGTAATCACTTTTACTTACTCTTCTCATTAAAGCAAAGGTGAGCTACAATTCTTTCAGACAGAAATAAAAATTCTTCCAATGCCTAGAAAATAGAATAGATCTTTCCATCGACGTTAGAGTGAATATGAAAGCAAACCTTTACTTAAAAACTTTCAGGTACATAATATAGCAAAAATAACATGGGGTATAATAATTCTACAATTTTTATAAGGTTGGCGGATTAGTACTCTTATCATATACTGTCCAATTAAAAGACTATTTGGTTTAAAGGAATAATTCCCATAGGAAAATGTCCAGAGGTTTCTTTTCCCCCTTTTTGTTAATCTGGTCCAGATTCTGGTTGGAAAACAGAAAAGCCTCTTAGTTGGTTCTCTTCCTGGAGTAAGACTAAGCAGTATTTGGAAATGTGTTTATAAGGTGAACTTGTTGTTCCTAAATGTTGGGAAGAAAGATACAAAAATACTAGAACCTGCAGCCATGCTTTAGCAATCTACAAAGCTATCAATATATGAAAAATAGAAAAAAACTATAAATCTTAGGCATCACTTCTATGATCTGTAACATTAAATTGGCTTTTTATTTTTATTCAAAGAAAGTAGCACATTTAAATTGAACTTAATATAGGCAGAATAAATATCTCTTTAATAAAATGAATGGTTTCCCTTCTCCTGTCTATAGAATTCTCTTAATTTTTTTAAACTCGAATGAGTTTAGTAGAAAAATTTTCACCTTAGCACATGCCACAAAATACTCACCAGTCTTGGAAGAGTAGCTGAACTATTTTTAGGCATCAGCTAGAAAATGGTTTTCAGGTTGTTTTGGGGTTTTTTTTATGGTAAATGTTGAACTTCCAGCAAGTCCAATATTTAATGTTGGAGAGGAGAAGTCTCACTTTTAAAGTCTCACCTGTTTAATTTTTAAAAAATTCTCAAGGTGAAAAAGTAACATTGACATTGAATGAGTCAAATCTTAGTGTGGAGTAAAAATTAGTGGAGAAATATTTTAATTTTGACATGAAGTCCATGCATCCAATTTTGTTGAGCTTGATGCCTTTCAATTTCTACTTCAGATGCCATAGGTATGGAAGCCTGTATCTATCCTGTAGGTTGCATACAGAGAGCCCAATAAATCTGTGGTGACTCTTCTTTTGGTCTAAGAATCAAAGCTTTCCCAAGCCTGTCACTGAGATACAGCTATAAACCAGATAAGTGCTAAGAAAATAAAATTACCATGGACATTTTCCATAAAATTATATTATGTAGTATTTTGCTTAGCAAAAAGGGATATAACCTTGTGGCCTTTCAATATTTAAAGTATGTTTATATGGAAGGCAGAGAAAGACAAGACAACTACCACTGATTTTAAACTGAAAGAGGGTAATTCAAGGTGGGATATAAGGAAGACACTTTTAGTTATGAGGGGGATGAAACTGGAACAGGTTGCTTAATGAAGCTGTGGGCATGCAGACTTCTTTCTACTGTATTTTTTCTTTATGTAAATATTTAACTTATTTTCTAAAAATCAAGTACAGTCACTAAAACTGGCATTCTGAAACTAGTGATCTGCCCCTTGGGCTGAAAATGTAACTACAGTTCTCTCTTTTTGTGGTTATACATTACAAAGTTGACTCATGGGCCTACAACTTCAGTGAAATTCTAGAATAAAGAGCATAATGTCATCCTATCTTTGGGAAGAATATCTAGCAGAGCCTTGCAGGTATTCTGCAGCTGACAGGGCTTTCTACAAAAATGGACAGCTGAAATGAACCTGAAATAAATTTTGATGCCGTATAAAAAACTCTAAAAGCTTAAAAAACTTTTTTTGCCAATCACTTATGGTAAGTGCTAGATGGAGAAGTTTTCGGTTCAGATTGCCAATTGCATTGCCCCAGTGTTACCAAAAGTTTTTCAAATACAACATAATTGTGATTCCCCATTTATGGATTTGACACTATATAGTAGATGCGTGTCTGTTTTTATACTTTTTCTCACAACTTTAGAACTTACAAGTTCTCCCAATGTCTCTTTAAAACTATTGTAGTGCTGTTTGCATAAAAAGTCCCCATCAATTAGGTACCGCAGAGATGACTGCCCAGCATATTGATTGATATTGCCTCAGCCTTGTACTCTCCTGGTGTGTCTGTTTCCAGCGGCTGTCTCACCTTAAACATACAATGTAAACACCACGGGAAAGAGAGTTATTATTATTATTTCATACACTACCTAGTAAAAGTGAGCCCTGGACCATGACCAAGGTCTGATGACAGTGCAAATACCACTATATTATGGGAAAAAAGGCATGACAGCCTATCACAAAGTAAAACATTTCTGAAGCAGGTAATTATTTGGCTTATATTTTTGAGGCCCATAAATGGTTAGACTGTGTTTCTTTCAGATCATACAAGCAGTATGTCCTCTCCCCAAGATGACATTTTTTATTAGAATTATTATCACCTAATACTTATCACTGAGTATTCACATCTGCACAGAATCGATTTTCCCTAAGCAAGCTGCTCTGTAATTCCAATTCCAATGGAAGAACAAAACTAGAATGGCACCTGTCTGACAGTGGAAACAACTACAGAAGAATTTGATATGTTCATTACTCCAGAAACAGGTATAGTTTGGGACCATCTCACCACCCATAAAATCTCCAAAACATTATTTAGGCAGCCATGGTGACCATGACAAACTGGTAGAAAAAGCAATCACCCCCAGAAATCACATTCCCATGTCATGTCATTGATATTAATTGTTAGATGGGTTAACTTATGTCATGTGTCATTATGATGAGTTCTACCAAGATAAGAACCATGGGATTATATATCACCAAATATATAGTTTATTATATATTACTATATATAATATATATTATTGTATATATAATTTATTTATACCCCGTGAGGGAATACTGGAGATTATGTGAGGAGACTCACATCATCTTTGTCATTAGAAAATACTTTTTAGCTAGGAGACAAGATCTAATTATAGCCTGCAAAAATAGGTTTAGCCTTAGGAGTAAAAGAGAGAAGTTTGAAGGATGGTAAATGCTAAAAAATGCTCAGAAAAAGTTTAGGGTTATGGACAGCATGAGGCACTGTTTGGAAGAGAAGATTGAGAGCATGATCCAAAGTATTATTGACTTGGATTTTATCACTAACTTGAATAAAGAAATATGACTGAGCATAGTATAGCATACAACCAACAAGAAAAAATTAATGAACTATTTGACCTTATTTGTGAAAGTGACTGATTCAAAAAATTCAAAAAGTTAAAAAATCTATTTATTTTCATATGAAGGAAGTTTAACAGGATAGCACAGAAAAATAAACCAGACAATGTTACTAAAGAAATTGTGGAAACCCTGAAGCTACTGAAGACTCTGTGAGGAGGACTGAACAAAAGGCAGGACACTGTGGTAAGGTGGCACTGTTTCAGTCCGCACTGTTTCTGAGACTGGCAAGAGGAAGTAGAAGGCAAGTCAGAAGAAAAATTTTGGAGTTAAAAGGTAGTAATATATTAGGGTATTTCTACATGCACTCCTTGTTTTTGAATGCTTGTTCCTCTTTAAAATGCAGCAAAATAATCTTCAGAAGTTGGCTGCCTTCATTTTAATATGAAGCATAGATATGTATACTCAGTTCCTATAGCTCATTAAAAAATGTCTTCTAGGAATATTTTTTTCTAGGGGACGAGCAGTCTGTGGAGATTAACATTGATCTCACCAGAGAGTCTTGTTAGTGAAGTATGAAAATAAATCATATTTCTGCAACAAAATGAGAGCTTTGAGCTACAACACAGAACATCTTTTTCAAACCATTTTTCCACGTGATCTTTATTCTCACTGACTTACCAACCCCACAAAAGCTTACACAATGAATATAAATCATATCCATGAGGAATTTCTCTCTTTCCTAAAGGCTGAGAGCAGACACACACATGTTGTTTTATTTTTCAAACAACGTGATGAATATTTTATGAGGTATGAAGCTCAGTCACGTCCATGAAAGAGACACCAAAGGAAGGCTGAGTCTCTGCTCTCCCATTTCCTCTCCTCCGGTTCACCTCCCACTCTTCCAAATTAACTTTCACACATATGAGAAACAGAACAGACGGTGGTCATACATACCCCCAGGAAATCCGTGACTTGTACTGCAGTAACTTACACTGTGTCTCTTACATTTGTCTATGCTACTTAAAAGAGAAATGTTTCCAGCAGCAAATTCATGTGCTCCTAATCTGTTTTGTCCTTGGGGAGGCCAAAGAAGGTGAGGGTTAACATTGTCCCAGAGCAGAGAGGATTAATGCCAAAGGCCTGAGAACTTGGGCCAAGTCAAGTTTCAGATCACTGCTGACAAAGCTCAAGAGATAACACAACAGATTGGAACAATTACCTGCTGGAAGTTCCTTGAAGTTTTTTTTGGTTTTTTTTCCAAGTCTAGTTTTGACTCACAGGAAACTATTGAAGTTCATAAAACATAGATATTTCAAACTTGATTCTTCCCTACTAAGCAGCTCATGCATGATTTATGTCTGTATATAGCAGATGTAAGAGGACAAGACTGAACTGATTGCATTTCATACCTGCTTTTATCTGGGTATAAAGGACTGCATAAATAGCAAAATGCGAAGCATCAGGCCCATTTTCTTAAATGAGTAGCAAAAGAATCTTTTCCTGAAACTCGGTCCATGCCATCAAGAGGGGAAGTCTAATCACCACTGCGCTGAGAGAAGATTCCTTTTTTCACTGATCATTGGTGGAATTTTTGTGTTTATAGAAGGTAGAATAAAGGCAAGGGAAACAACAAATACATTTCATTTCAATTCTGACAAGGTCACTGATGACCCTCCTAATGTAAAACATTGTTCCTTGTTCAATCACTCCTCTTTTTTTTTGAACAGGTACTGTTTTGCTATGGAGCTTAACCAAATGAATGCTGAAGTTACAGAAGACTACTTTAAACTTGGGAATGATAGCTTTGCCTGTATGGGTGAAAATTAGGGACGCTAATGGTGATTTACAGGCTCAAAGTCTCACATACTTGCAGCTCCAGAGCATCTTTACGAAATAAGTGATGCAACAGTCAGAGCTAGCAGGGCAAAAAAGAGATAGGATGGGAAGTTTGAGTGAGGACAACTTAGGCCAGCATTAAATAGCACGCTGACATTTTTGCTCAGATCACTGTCGAGACTACACATGCATCCCTAAGATGCAGGTGACATAGTGAAGATTGTCCACTTAGATGTCTTTACCACTCCTCTTCTTTCTCATTTTAAGATTATTAATTAAGATCCTCTTTTAGTGGATACTTAATCTAAACCAGAAGGGTTTTCTGAGCTAGAGATCAGTTCTATTCCAGAGGTTTATTCTTGTAAGTACTGCTCAAGTTGGAAGGAAGAACTTTCAAAAGATAAGGCTTGAGGGAGTAAAATGAGCATTTCTTTTTCCCATCTGTAGTTGAACTGTGCTACTTTGTATCAGAGATTCCTGAACCTCTTGCTGGGGAAATCAATAGGAATCCTTTTTACTCTCTTAAAAATGACTGAAAAGCTGAATTCCTACTCTTTCCTTTTCTCACTCTTTAGCCGCTCATAATACAGTGACACTAAAAGCTGTTTATACTTTTTAAAAGTTTTGATTCAAGAAAAGTCATCTAACCTTCAATTTCCATGCATCTGACAGAGAACAAAGTAAAGACAAAGCACAGGAGAGAAAAAGACCAGACTGAGAGTGATTTGAGACACTAAAAATACTGTTTAATCTGATTTCTGACTCCTCAACCATCCCCAAAAGCAGAAATCTTTCAGCACTTCACAAAGTTAAGAAGAAATTAATTAGTGTTTCTAATTTTTCATCAAAAATATTAAGAATTTATTCTTGGATAAGAAAGTAAATATTTTCAAAATAAATATATAACTTAGTAATCCAATTATACATGCTTCTAGTATACTGATTGCTGGATTGTAACATATCTGCTTTGCTGCAAAACTTCAGTTTCAGTGGGCAGAGCTATTAGACATGAAACTTATGTCTATTTATATTCTAAAAAGGTATACGGTTTGTTTTCCTCTTGTTTTGTTGTTTTTTTTTTTTAAAGAAGTAGTTCATGTTTAAAAGCAAAGAAAATCTGAAATTCTAGGCCATACACAAGAGAAGGAGAGGTGATCCCTGTGGACTGGATAAAAGACAAAGTAATAGAGAACATAAGAATGTGTTCACCTAACAAAATACACAAAAACAAATCAAGCAAATGTGTAATTTAATTTTAGAAATTAATGCTCTAAGTTTTTGAAAGATTCTGCTACCTATATCCTGAAAGTTTCCTATTAGGTCATGACAGTAGGACATCCAGGCCCATTATTGCCCATCGGGAAGTGGCTGTAGGAAGAATTAGCAAGTAAAGGATAATCTATGCACCTGGGTTCTCCTAGCATCCTTAAGCAGTGGATTACTACCTTCTCTCTAACTTTCAGCTATTTAAGCATTTACTGAGGCAATGTAGCTTAAAACTTTCAAACAATATTTCAGCAATTATTAGCGTTGCCAGAGAGAGATGTTTATTTAAAACTATTTCCTGAGGGAGGGGTGTATGTTTTCTTCTTGATTTTATTTTAGTAATATTTTACTGTCATGTATTTACTACATTAGGTAATACAGAAAAAGGTAGAGAAATTGCATGATGTTATCCCTAATATTTAAGTATATGCTTATTAAACAAAGCAGAGGAGATTATTATGATATTCAGGTTTTTTCAAACTATTCTGCTCTTACTTTTATTACTTAAAAGGGAGAAAAAATATTGACCTAAAAATGATACTCTGGAATATATATATATATTTATATATATATACACACACACATATGAAATTGTCTTCTAGGGGTATATTAAAAACATTAAGTAAAAGAAAGTAGGTTTAGATTTGATATTGGGAGGGAGCTCTACACTTTGAGGGTGATGAGGCAAGGAACACGTAGCCCAGAGAAGCTGTAGACGCCCCATCCCTGGAATTGTTCAAAGAGCAAGGCTGGATGGAGCTCTGAGCAACCTGGTCTAGTGAAAAGTGTCCCTGACCATGGAAGTTGGAACCATATTATTTTTAAGGTTCCAAACCAAACCATCCTATGATTACCTTGGATTATTTTCCCCCCATTGTACAAAGGTGAAAAAAGAATATCAGCTGCAGCCAAAATAATTTGAAGCTCAAATCCATATGGTTTTACTTCCACAGACATATTTCTTTCTTTTCAACCTATTCCATTTTCTGGGATCTCTTTTTGCAATAAAATGGTAGTAAATATAGCCAGAGATACCAGCAATTCTGGGTTTAAAATCAGTTAAATTTAGTTTAGGAAATCTCAATAACTATATCATATGAATGCAGTAGAAGAACTGTAAAGAAGAAGACAACATCATGAATCATCTTCAAGATTAACTCTCAGAGTGAAATGTTCTACAGGTCTTTCAAACAGCTTTCTAAGTAAAATGAACAGCTAAATGCAAAGGTAACCATTCATTCTACATTTTGCTGTGAGGAAAATAACCCAAAAACCACCCATACAAAAATAATGGCTTGAACCTCACTCCTAAAAGAGTAAATGCTTTCGAACACAATATCAAGCCAATTTCAAGTAACTATCAAGCTAATGTCAAGTGTGTGGAAAGAGGTCAGCTAATGCTCTCTATGCTTCTGAAATATGAGTTGTCAGAACAGCAATGAAACCCCCTGAAGTTACTTATTGAAATCTTTTTGTAAATATCAATTCCCTCTTTGGGTGAGTTTCAGATGGTTTGAAGCCACTGTGGTTCCTTGGGCCACACAGCAAAAAATAACTGTGCACAGAGGCAGGTGGCATCTGGACTGCTAAGTCTGATCCACTAAGTCCACTCACTATCAACCATTTCTCTGTTCTAGTACCAACAGCTGCTGTGAGCATATGAGGAACTGTAGGCAGACCAAAAATCTTTTCAGAAATGAGAATTCAAAGGCATGGCTTTAGATGGCTTTATTGTCAGGTAATGATATCAGGAGCTTTTAACCTCCAGATAATGGCATGAAATTGCCTGTGGTCAGCAATGACTGAAAATTGTGACAATTAGATGGCTTCTTTGTGGCCTATAGGAAATGAATTGGTGGCCTCATTCCAGTTCTCCATCATAAAACAATTACAGCTAATGCTGATTGACATCTTTGATTGCAACCATGGCTCAGAGGCCAAGACTGAATGAGCCTTGAAAATAAACTGCCCTTCAACCCAGAAAAGTCAATCCTCTGAGCCATAGGTGAGGCACACACTAGACTGAGAAAAAATGTACCCCTTTTTGCTCACTCTACTGACAGAAGCTTTTTCTCCCCTACTAACTGTCAGTGCCTTCTGTTTAACATGGAACAGAAAATGGAAGTCCTTTGGGAGGATTTAGGAAGACTTATTACATATAACTCTTTATGGATTTCACTCAAGCACGCAAGACTTCAGATGGTGTGGTGCTGTGGTGCCAAGTGCTGTGTGAGTGCTGTGTTTAGCAGTCCACTCTACAAATTGCCTGCCCTCAAAACACATGGGACAGATGTGGGAACCAAGAAGCACCATTACCAGAGCTTGACAGACTGTGCATGAGGCTCAGTGAGACCAGGTAATAAATCTAAGATCAAAAACTTAATATGCACCAGAAAAATTAATCCAAACAGAGGATTGGGTCTTGGCTATAAAACTGAGTTAAAGGCAAATAGTTCTGGGTCACACAGATACTTAATACCTTTTACTTATGGCATCACAGAAGGGGAACTGTGCTTTAGTGCCCACAAGTTTAATGCCAATGTAGAATTACTGAAATGCAAAAGAAATAAGGAAGGGTTTTAGACTACATTTAGATGTCAAAAAACCCTCAATTTCCTGCCCAATGCTTGAAGCATTTGTGACTAGTTAAATGCTATCCCAGACACATCTAGATCAGAAGATTTTACTTGAGGAGCTGTTCTTGAATCTTTTAAAAGATTTCATGTGCTGGGAGACATCTCAAAACTCCTGTTCCCAAATGTTTATTTCACAGCATAAAGGTCAGTTTGCACTGGCTATGTAAAATATGAATAGTGGTAAACACACATATTGATTAGCATTTGAAAATGTCATGCTAATAAAAATATAAATTAAAAAGAAAAAAAAAAGAAAGTAGAAGTTAGAGTGAGTGATCCTACACAATGGATGGTTAAAATCTGCTTCTTCTGAAGTAGTGAGCATTGAAAAAGAAAACAGTAGATGTCTGTAGAAGTGTATGACTTCATGTTGGCAGCTGTCCTTTTCTGGACAGGATTCAGCCTCCTCACCTTCTTCTGTCTTCAGTTATAGAGCATGGGTTGTGTCTGCCTGTCTTAGACACTGCAGTACAGTTTCAGCTCTAAGAAAATCCATGCAGCAGCAAAAATTCACAACAGTGCTTTTCCAGTGCACTGAAACATTTCAAGCATAACTCTTGAAATTACCTGAGGCAAACACAGAAAGATCAAAGAAACCTAGAGGAAATTATCCTAATGCTCAGATGAAGCATAATAAGCAACCTCTAACACGAATTTATATAATCCATCGCCTTTTCCTCTAAAGACAACAAATATCTTTCACTGGTCTTACATTTTAGGAGGTTAAAACCAATGTATTTCTTTATCAGTTGTCCCACTGTACAAACAAAAAGGACCTATGGAATCACAAAATCACTTAGAATCATAGAATGGTTTCTTTTGGAAAGAACCTTAAAGGTCATATAATTTCAACCACTCCACCATAGGCAGGGATCCCACCCACTAGATCATATCGCTCAGGACACCATACTAATAGGTTTTGAACACTTTCAGGGTCAGGACATCCACAATTTCTCTGAGCAACCTGTTCCAGTGCCTCAACCCCCTTACAGCATGCTCAGCCTGTATTTGCAGGAGAGGTGCTCCAGCACTCTGATCACCTCTGTGGCTCTCTTCTGTGACAATTCTAGCATGTCCATATCCTTCCTGTGCTGGGACCCCAAAGCTGGGTGCAGGGTTCCAAGTGGGGTCTCACCAGAGCAGAGCAGAGGAACAGAATCCCCTCCCTCCTCTGCTGCCCACGCTGCTTTGGATGCAGCCCAGGACGTTTCACTTTCTGGGCTGTGAGTGCTCATGGCTGGGTCATGTCCAGCTTTTTATTTACCAACTCCCAAGCTGTTTTCCACAGGACTGGTCTCAGTAAGTTCATCTCCCAGTGTGTGTCCATGCTTGGGATCAGCCCAGCACCTTGCTCCTGGACTTGTTTAACTTCATGAGGTTCTTGTGAACTCACTTCTTGAGCTAGTCCAGGCTGCCCTGGGTATTATCCCTTCCTTTTCTTGCTGAGGTCCACTGCACCACTGCCCACTGCACCACTCATCTTCATGTCCTCTGCAAACTTGCTGAGTGCTGCTCAACACACTGTCCACGTTATTGATTTGTCCCAGGATGGAGCCCTGAGGAACAGCACTTGTCACTAGCCTCCACTTGGGCATAGAACCATTAACTACGACTCTCGGTCTGCGTCCATCCATCCAATTCCTTATCCACAGAATAGTGCACCCTTCAAAACCATGCCTCTACAGTTTGGAGACAAAGACCATGCCAAAGGCCTTACAGAAATCTAGATGACATTTTAAGGTTTAGACTAGAAAAGTCCTTTAGGATTGAGTCCAGCTGTTAACCCAGCACTATCGAGTCCATGATTAAATCATGTCTCTAAGTGCCACATCTACATGACTTCTATGTTCATCCAGGTATGGTGACAACCACTTTCCTGGACAGCCTCTTCCAATGTCTGGCAAACCTTTGGGGATTTTGTTTCTAATATCCAACCTGAACTTTCCTTGGCATAATTTGAAACTGTTTCTTCTAAGTCCTATCAATTGTTACCTGGGAGAAGAGACTGCCACTGAACTGTTGTTCTCAAATCATTCTTTTTTGAGTAAGTTATGAGCTGGAACTATCTCTTCTTACATTACATTCACATAGCTATAGACAATGTGCTTAATTCAAGTTAAGATATGACCACTTCTCAGCTGAGGTGTAAAAATGTGGCATGTGAATATTCTTAATCTATTTCAATTGGAAAGTATGTCAATTAGCTTAAGCTGCTTTCATATTTTATATAATTCTGATCTCAGAAAAGGTATTACTATTTAACTAAATACCATATGAATGGAAAGGGCCATAGATATCAGGCTAACAGAATGATACATGATCTACTTTATAGCATTGCTAAGATGTAAAAATTAAAACATTCCTATCCTTTTCTTACAACAGGTTTCCTGTCATGCCCTGTAATATTTTAACAGAGGATCAAGATGCTACAATTTATATGCTAAATGGAGGACTCCTGGATAGTTGGAATTATTTTTCACTTACAATAAAAGAGTGAAGTAGCAAATCCTATTGGTTATTGCACAAATCCAAATGGATTAACAGCATGAGTATACCACATGAACAGAAACAATCCTAGAGAACAAATACTTAAGTTTCTATTTTAAAGTGTCATTCTAATAAAATCCAAAGTAAAAATCTCAAGACTTAGTCATCATGATAGCTGAGAGTCTCTTTAAAAGGTGGTATAGAAGAAGGAAACATATCAGGCTTGATATGAAAAAAATATACTACTTACAGATAGCAATGCACATATATCAATAGGCAAAAAAAAGTTGTTACAAACTTAATAAAAACACTCAATCATCAAAAAGTCTATATGAATTCAATGGTTTCTGAGCCCAGGACGCTCCTACTTTTTTTTTTTTTTTTTTTTTTTTTTTGTTGGCTNTCTGATTGGATATTTCTACAATGTATTTTCATTTAAGGAGTTAGCAACTTCAGTAACCTGTATTACTAAAACACCTGAAAGCTAAATGTATTATTATTTAGTGTTTCAAAAACTGCAATTGTGTATAAAATTATACAAGGTGTATAGTTTTTATCCTATATATGTTTCAGTGAGATATTGAAACATAAATGGTTAATGACTAAAAAAAATTGTCAATGTGCAAATGCAGTGGGTGCTTTGCTGAGCTCAGGTTTGGACCCCTGCCACCAAAAGAAGAGGAGGAGAAGAGTTTTTTGTGTGGTGATGAAAGCTCTGATGTGCATCAGACAGAGCAGTTGAACACCTGCCATCGGAAGACACAAGCTAGGTTTTGATCCAGATAAGGGAGAAGGCAAAAAAGAAGCAGTCCCTGCTGAGGCACCACAGTGCTTTTAATCACACCAATGTCCTCCCTCACACAACTGGCTCAGGTAAAAAACTCCCCAGGGAGGTACTAGGGACATTCTAATCTGCTGCAAGAGAACTACTAACAGGAACTTGAGTTACCTTTGACTTCAGGGGAAGATCTTATCAGCTTCAGAAATGAAATTTCTTATTCTCCAGTGTTCTTAATGAATTAAGTTGTCACTTGTGGTGTTTTCCTCTTTCTTCCTAAAGCATGAAATATTCAAGGATGATTACGGTCTGTGTTACATTGTAACTCTGTAAAATTTTCATTCCATTTAAGTGGCAAGGTTTTGATGGTTGCGGAGCTGCAGGGGCAGCCCCTGTGAATAGAAACCAAGGCTGCCAATGCAGAACACTGTCTGTTCCAGTAGACCGCAGAGTAGACCAGTCCATGGTGCTTGCTAAGCCCATTGACCAGATGATGATGATGGTGCCCCTGTGATAACATTTCTAAGAAAGAGTAAAAAAATCCTGCAGACAAATCATAATAAAGAGGAGTGAGAAAATGTGAGAGAGCCCTGTAGGCTGCAAGGTCAGGGAAGAGGGAGAGGAGGAGATACTGCAAGTGCCAAAGAAGAAATTCCTGGCAGCCCCTACAAAAGACCATGGTGATGCAAGTTTTTCCCCTGCATATCATGGAGGTCCACAATGGAGTAGATATCCACCTTCAGCCCATGAGGGATTCTATTCCATAGCAGGGCTGTGCCTGAAGGAGGTGGTATAGAAAGCTCATGCTGGACCACATTCCTGGCAGGAGCTGCAGCCTGTGGAGAGGAGTCCATACAGAAGCAGGGCTTCTGACAGAAGCTGTGGCTGGTGGGGAGTCCTTTCTAGAACAGTCCATTTCTGAAGGATTCTCCTCTCTGTGGAGAGAATTCACACTGGAGTAGTTCTGAAAGAACAGTATTCTATGGTGAGGATATCCCATGCTGAAGCATATGAAAAATGCAAAGAAGAAGGAGTGATAAAGTATCATGGACTAATCTCCATTCCCTGTCTGGCTGAACTACTCAGAGAGGAGGTAGCAGGATTGGGAATGGAGGAGTGAAGCTGAGCCTGAGAAGAAGTGGGGGAAGGAGCGGGAATGGAGAGATGGGTAGGTTTGCCTAATTTTTTCTTTCTTCACCATTATTGTATTGTATTGTATTGTATTGNATTCTATGCTATTCTATGGTATTCTAGTCCATTTTAAATTTTTCATATATAAAATCAATATTTCCCAGGGTGGATCTGATTGTAACTGGTGGGTGAACTCTCCGTGTTGATATCAAACTATGAGGTTTTATATTTTATTTTTCTGCTCTGTCCTCTTGAGGAGTGGGAGTCAGGAGTGCCTGGGTGGACATCAGTCATTCAGACCAGTTCCAGCCACAGAATGCTGTAGATTGACTTGGAAGAAACTTCCACTTTTGGAGAAACTCCAGAATTGCTTCTTCCCACTATATGAAGCAGCAGTGGAACGAACAGAATCAGAGAACAGAATACATTTCCAAACACAAAGGGAAATCCAACATGCCCACCTCCTTGCTAGAGGAAAATCTACCACAGGAAAGCAAGAGGAAAACTAATATTCTAATTTGAC
This sequence comes from Cyanoderma ruficeps, assembly GCA_008694505.1. Classification (NCBI taxonomy): domain Eukaryota; kingdom Metazoa; phylum Chordata; class Aves; order Passeriformes; family Timaliidae; genus Cyanoderma; species Cyanoderma ruficeps. Next base: position 407,110 of record VZDJ01000166.1, read on the forward strand.
AGAATTTGTTACAATGAATCGTAGCTTTGCCTTTCAACTGCAAACATGGTTATTACTGTGATAGCTGCAACCAGAAATGTGACAGAACTTCAAAGTTTGTGTCATTGCTTAATGAAATTTATCTTCTGTAAATATATACACATATATTTAGTCTGTAGGCAAAATTTCTAACACTGTCATGCATGCCTTTGAATGTGGTTTTGTCCATACAGAAATAATTTATAAAGATGTCCATATAAATATATGAAGTACACATATATACCATTTTACCATTTGCATCTACCATTTTCACATTGTTTCACTTATGTTTTAAGCTAGCTCAACAGCAATAGAGGAGTATGTTATTCTCAAAAATACTTTTTCAGTCTTTCATTTCTTGAACATACCTCATTAAAGAGAGGAACCTATAATACTGAACTTTATTAGTACTAAACATATGTTCATTATGAATGGCTATTTGATATGATGACTAGCATTATCTTATTGTAGTCTATGCCTAATCAGCCCTTACAGTTTAATTGCAGCAACCCATGGAGTAAAGTAATTGTCAAGGATACCAAAAGTGTCAGATCATACCCTCAAGTTTCTGGAAACATCAATCAAATATTAGTTGAATGCCTGAAACATAAATAGTTGAAAAATTATTGCTATTCAGTGTACTTCAATACATAATATCTTATGCATTGATGTCTTACAATATCTTGTAGCCTTGATTTTAACTTTCAAAATTAAAAGGGATGTTTAATAATGTTAATAACATATATATTTCCCCAAATTATTAGGTTTCAACCAAAAATTTTGCATTGTAATATAATAATGGATATTATTATTATTACTACTACTACTACTACTATAAAAAAGAGATAAANCTACTACTACTATTATTATTAATTTTGTTGCAGCTTTTTTCAGGAAATTATTTTCACTCACAAAACTTTGGAATACTAAATCTGCTATGAGATATGAAATTTCAGTTGTCAAGATACAGAGATTGGAAAGGACATTTTAAAGGTGATTTTATTGCATGACCATATATTAAAAAAATTCCATTCTACCTCCTGCCTTTTCGTAGGAAGAAAGAATGGAATATTATTCAACTGACTCGATCAGCTCATCTGAAGCTGCTAAAATGTATAATTTTCAGTGTTCATTTAGAGAGTTCTTAAAATGCATATTGTTTATTTGACAGACCATGAGATATAGTTCACATTCAGTTTAGGAGCCTTGTATCTCAGTGTACACTGACTGCTGGGTCTGTTTGCTTTGACAATCTATTGAACTGTCCCCAGCTGGAATAGCACCATCAAGTTGCATCACACTGAGGCAGTCATTTGTTCATTCCCATCTCATCACAGAATGATTCTCCTGTAGTCTCAGATGTGTGCAAATACATGTTTTCTTCACAGTGCCACAACAGATCAGCCAATAAGAATAGAAAAACAAACTCTCATAAAACTTGAACTATAAAATAATGGAATTGTAAAGAAAGAAATTCAAAATGCCATTTGAATTTGACAAAATCCTCAGACAATCATGCTCCAGTCTGAACCAATGTTATGAATTGGTGTCAATGGTATGAACTAATGTACAGAAATGTCTGTGAAAGGTAGTGTAACATTTTAAATGTGCCTATGGTGGGACAGAAATCTAACCCAACATGACACTGAGAAAAATAAGGAATAAGAAGAGACCTTTATAGCAATATTTATGTAACCACACTTTGCATAGCAAAGGGTTGGGAGCTAGAAGGAATGACTCAAATAACTTGGCATTTACTTTGACCCTGCGATCCATCTTTTTGTTTCTTCTTCTATTTTTTTCTCTTCTTTCCAATTTATCTATTTCTGTGAAGTGATGAACATTCAAAAGGTTTTGCAGATTTTAAAAATACTTGAAAAATATCAAAAGATGTTAAGAATCAGGGCTTTGATTGTTAACTTGATCTAGATTGGATGTTCTCTGCTTTTCAACTGCACCATGACCTGTGACAGGGAAAGATTTATTGAAGAAGTCACAGTGTTACGCGAATTTAGCTCCTCTTGTCAGCAACAGGATACTTGTGTTGACACACTCAAGATGTCCCTAAGCCTTTCTCCATACTTGTCTTTGCCTCATCCTTTTGTAAGATCCTCTGTAATGAAACACTCTTTGTAGCTTTCCCTAGGAGCTCATTTTTTTAATTTGGGAGCATGGTGGTATTTGGTACATTTGATTTCCTTTGTCAGCCTGCTGAAATTGCTAGACAATTGAAATTTATTGATTGATGAGGTGATAAAATGATGAATAGAAGGATAAAACCTGAGGGATAGAAGCTGGGTTAAAGAAATAAAGTTTAGAAAAAGTGACTTTGTTTTTAATAGAAACATAAATTTGAGAAACAGGATTATGAGATTTCATTTCTACAAATGCTTATGGGGGTGAGTTTAAAGAGGCAAAAGCTCTCTATATTGACCCATTCTGGTCTGATACAGCCCATAGTGTAAAGCTTTATTTAGGTAATCTAAGGCCAGTAAAGACTCAATGGAGAGGATGCCTATAACACAAAGCAGAGAAATGGAAAGTTCCAATATGCACCACTGACAACACAAATTGCTTACATCATAGGCTTTCAAATGTAGAAAAATCTGTTAAAATACTTAAATAGGATTGAAGATTAGGAAAAAAAAAATTAAGAAATTATCCTTGATTTTCCAGTGAGACAGTATACTAATGAAAAGATCAGTATACATTCAGTTACATTTCCACAATGTTTATCCAGGAAAAGCAAGAGCTTTTCTCAGAGGTCTACTGACTAGATTTTATCTGATTTAACTATGAAAACAGATTTTACCTATAAGAATTTAAAAAAAAATATAATTGTAGTAAAATTAATCACCTGACCCCAAATGCAAAGGGAAAAAAGATTTATAGAAACTTGTTTTCTTTCAGGAAGTGTTTATCTTTACAGCTTCAAAAATCTAAAGATGTGACTAACAATGAAAGACAATAAAAATCAAAAATGCAAAGGATTAAAGGTTCATTTTTTCGCTTTCTGATTCTTAAAAGACACAATCTTTTAAGTATCTTTTTCTACCACTGAAAATCACAGAATACCTTAGATAGAAATGAACACTATCTTTTCAAGTATTTACATGGCTTAGAAGCCTTTTATTCCAAGAAGACAACAACGTCTAAATTAATAAAGAAATCACAAATAACTTAAGAGAATCATTTAAAATACCAGATTTCAAAAAAAAGAAAAACAATTGGATGAAGAAAAATCAAAGAGAAACAAAATTGTAGTAACAGTTATGAGTCTGTCAAGCTCAGAATATCCTCTGTAAACCACTGGAGTAGTCAAAAACTTGATCAACTCATCCCTGAACTCCCAGACATGCTCACTTCTCAATTCATTTAGTAAGTAGACTACTGCAAACAGCCCCAGATTAACTTGGAGCTATCAGTCCATTACATATGCATAATAACCCCGAAGGAAAGACTGTGGTATTATTATCACTCACTCAAAGCCTCAGATCTAAAACATACAATTGCCCACAGGTCTTTTCAGAAAGCACAGTACAGTTAGCTAGTTTACACAGCATATTCAGCTTTTGTTGTGAATGTCAAATGTAAACCTTTCATTATACGAACTCACCAAATTTTGGAACACTTTCATTTTTTGTTAATACTTATAGAAATATCCTGAGTTTGCCACTTGTATTTGTATTATATTTAAATTTCTGTTGTGCAGAAACTTTAAAAGGTAAATACTCTTTTTGGAAAACAGAATAAGATAGACTGATATAAACTTCGTGGAATGATTTTTTTAACCATGTCATAAGAAGTTAAAAACAGCACTGAAATATCCTGACAGACTTTACTTCTCATACATTAGCAATACTGCCATTAAATCAAAGCAAAAACCAAACCAAAACAGAAAATAATTTTTCCCTGCAAAAAATCCCACAAAAAGCAAGCTTGTAAAAAATACAGCCTTATTTTTACTGTTTGAAGAATTGCTTGAAGCTTCCATGTACTGAAAATAGTCTTTTAAAAAGATATTTCATTTGTTTTCAAAATTGCTCTCCCTCCAGTTACTAAAAGAGCACTGGGTCTTGATAGGATACCAGTTGCCCTGTGCCATAGTGCCACCATGCAAAATTTGAGGGGAAAATACGAAGATCTTGATTTGGATGTTAATCTTCCCACTGCTCTTTTGAGTTTTTTTTCTAAGTTCATTGGCTAGTAAAACAATTTGAGATTTATGAGAAAGGATTTCTCCTGCTAGTTGTTTGTAGAGGTCCTAATTTTTGGCCTGTTTTTTTCAGTCAGAAGAGTATCATGGAAAGCTGGAAAGAGTTTATCCTCTGATGTAAATGGTGAAAAGTTTGAACTCTTATTGAGACAACAAATGTAATAACAGTTTAAGTATACTTAGTTTTTACTGTGCAGACCACAAAAGACTACTACAAATGAGGGGCAGGAAAGAGAAAAAGTAATATTTTCTAAAAGGCAAAATAAGAATTTCATGTGCCTTTTGTTTCTTGTGTTCCACATACCACACAGTTCGAAAACTTTGACTTCTAACACTGTTGACTTTTATTTAATAGCTAACCTTTCAATTAAATGTTAAAAAAAATTCTTTTAAAAATGGATAAAAATCTGAGTCTTAAGGAGACAAATATTAGTGAAGCATATACAATCCTGATGCAACAGTGGCTCCAACTTACCATTAATATCATCAGAATAAAGCCACTATGAGAAATACAGACACATGAGAAGAACATTTTGCTAGACTGTAGATTTCTATTGAAAAATAAAGTGAAACTAGAAACAAAATCCAGTATATAATTTTATTTTAAACACTTTTCTTCTCACTATATATCAGCATGAAAATTCTCCAATTGTGGTGAGGATGATGAATTGCAATATTGTGTTTATGAAATTGTTATTCATATTTCTGTCACTTGCCCACTTTTCTCCCTTTTACTTCTTTTTTAGTTCTTGAACATTAAAAACCACAATCTGTTAAAAATCTATTAATTAAATGACTAGTTTTGACTTAAGAGAATAATTCAGTTGCAGCAGTAAGTGATAAATATATACTTTTCCAGACCATTACAAAAATAATTCTGTTGCAAATACTTTTTCTGAAAACAAGCAGAATACAATGGCAGTACAGCTATGAAATAGATACAAATATAGCTGAACTGTATGGAGTTTGGGGTGTATTCCAAACCTAGAAGTCTGGAGAAATGAATGTGAAGACAGTTCTCCTGTACTTCTGTTTGGACTGTATTTTACCCATGAAGTCATGTCTGGAGGTTGTACAGTCCAGATCACAAGGTGCAGTTTCACCTGAACACTGCTCTAATGTTTCCTGAGCCAAACCGTGTATTTCTGCAGTACAACTCACATTCACACTAGCTTGGAATTTGATCAGAAGTATCTGCTGTTGCCCTAGACATATTTCAGGACAATTTTGAATAGAATTTTGGTGAATAGAATATCACTTCTTATTTTTTACTAAGGAGAAAATCACTCATAAGATGATAGAGTCTCAGCTTAGCACATTGTCTTGATTCTTAGATTCAGTTTTTACCAGAGTGCCATGTTCCTGCATAGTTTTCAACATTTTGACCTGAAAAGATAAAAGCTACAGCAACATACAGATAAAAAGATACAAAATTGTTCATGATATTCTCCCTTCCTTGTGAAACATCCATCAAAATCAGATAAGACAGACTGACTTTTCCTAATGTTTTAATGCGTCCTTACTACACTGCCTTATGTTAGGTCAATTGGTTTCTGCAGGTTGTTCTAAGGAATGAGATGGATTATTTAAACAGGAGTCTTAGAGATGAAAAGAATTCTCAGTATCTAATAATAAAACAAATATAAAATGGTAAAATAAACAGGCAATCGGCCCTAAAATTCATACACCTAGCAACCTTTTAATAAAATAACTTAGATAGATGTCACTAATCTCTGTTAACCAAATTATTTACATTTTTTCATTGCTCTCACAGTGGTATATGCTATTGGGTGTAGAGATTCTTCTTGATATAACAATGTAAGGGAATAAGTCAGCCTCCTTTTGTCAAAAAAATGTTTTCTCTAAAGAAAACAATTTGCTGCACAAAATAAAGAGCTGCTCAGAACTAAAATTGCAATAGTCATTTACATTTGTGATTATGATTTTTTTTTTTTTTTGGATGGAGAGAGCAGTGAGATAGAACTTGCAATTGAAAAAAGCCCAAAAACTCTTCATAAAAAAACCCTATTGAAATAGACTTACCTGTTTAACTCTTAAAAGTCCAACACTTTTTCTTTACCCCACAAATCTTTCAGCCACTGGGTGAAGCCAAAATACAGCACTTTATCATAATAATCCCAGCCTCTCATGGACAACAGCATCTCTCATGCCACCACGCTCAGAATGCTTGAAACAGACCTGGAAGACACAGATATTTTCACATTTTTATAGAAATATACTCAACCATGTCTTAGTATAAGGAAACACAAGCACTTAATCAATGACTACATTATAAAGGAGTAAAAAATCATAAATATCACTTGGTTAACAAGATGGAAATTGAGAAGCTGATGTTCCAGAAACATATTTTAGCTGATTTATACAATTCCGATGCACTTATTGACCCATTAAAAATGTCAGGAGTAAGAAATGTTATTTATCTTTTTCTAAAAAAAATGCAGATTTTCAGACATAGACTTGTAAGCCTTTTCTCATTTGAATTTCAAAATTAGTATCTTCTTCTGAACCAAAGAGAATATTATCTGAGAAAGGTCATGGAAAGGTTTCCGTACAATCATAGTTGTTACATGAGAGCTTTGCAGAGTACCATTTTGTTCAGTGTCTTTATTGGAAAATTATAATATCCAGCTGGATGATGCAATGCAAATATATGCCAATAGCATGTTCTTCCTTGAAAACAAATAAAGAATTCAGGTGGCATATTGAAAGATGGTTGTAATATTTATCTAGAACTCTGCTTCTGTATGGCTGCAATATTTCTTGAAAAAATTTTCTATCATTTATAAGTATCTCTCAGGAATTCACAGAATCACAGAATGACTTCTGGTCAAGGAACTAATGAGGATTGCCCCCTGGAAAATGATTTTGAAGTCACTGGACTCAGTCAGTACTGGACACTTCTTAAGCACCACCTCCTAAGGGTAGAGTAAGAGGCAATTCCAAAATGTCAGAAGTCAAGCAAGAAGGACAAAAGGCCAGCCTGCCTGACAGGGATCTTCCTTTGGAGGGAAGGTAAAAAATAAGAAAGGTGTATGTGGGAGCAACATCAGGTGATGTGGGAGGAATACAGAAATACTGCTTAGCACCGTAGGGAGAAAATTCATAGAGCTGGTTGATTTCATTGCAAAGCCTCTCTTGATGATTTTGAAGGGTCTTGGGAATCTGGAGAGGTCTCAGCTGACAGGAAGCTGAGGAATGTTGTTCTAATCTTTAAAAAGGGTAAGAAGAATGAGCCTGGAAAATACAGGCCTGTCAATCTCGTTTCACTGTCTGATAAGGTTATAGGGAAGATTATTCTGGGATATATTGAAAAACTGAATGACACCTGAATGACAGCACAGTCACCAGCAAGGCTTCTGGAGGGTAAAATCCTGCTTGTCAAATCTTTTTTCTTTTTATGACAAAGGAACCCACCTAACTGATCAAGGGAAGCCAGTTGATGTAATCTTTTTGCATTTCAGTAAAGCAGATTTTAAAACATAGATTTGTAGGTCACTTTCAACTTTGCATATTCTGGGTTTTGTTTGTTTGTTTGTTTTGTTTTTTTTTGATTTATTTTGGAAAAGACCTCTAAGATCATCGAGTCCAACCTTTGATTGATCTAGACCATACGACTAAGTGCCATGTCCAGTCATTTCTAGAATACCTGCAGGGATGCTCATTCCATCAGTGCCCCAGGCAGTCAGTTCCAATGCTTACCAACCTCCTCCATGACATCCAACCTGAACCTTACCTGGAGCTATTCATGGCTATGTCCTCTCAGCCTGGGATAAGAGGTCAAGCCCTGTCTTTCTGTTACCTCCTTTCATGTACTTATAGAGAATTACAAGGTCTCTCCTGAGCTTTCATTTCTTCAGGGTAAACTACCACCACTCTCTCAGTCACATCTCATATGACTTAGAACTCAGGTGGACATTTATGCTACATTCTTTCTATTTTTTGGGGGGTTTTCTTCAGAGTTTAAACTACAGTGCACCCACCTCTTTCATTAAAAGGATGGATCATTTAGATAAGACGAATTTACTTAATAAAGCTGTTCTACCATCTTTTCTCTGTCACTGAAATGGTTAGACCAATGAACAGATATCATGGAGAATACCAAATGGCATTCAGATAATGGTAAGTTCATCCAGTAGACACACTGATCTATGCTTTCCTTAAGGACCCCAAGTTGTTATTTCAGTTCCTGTCGAAATTTAAAGAGCACTGCTCCTAAACATCTCAAAAATTCTGTATGCTCCCCTTCCACAAGTGTTGCATGTGGTTTTTAATAGAGAGCAGGAAAACATTTGCGCAGAGGTGTTAGTTCCATGCATATGTATGTAAGCTAAAAAAGAAAACATTCTATCTACATTGAAAAATAACTGAAAGAAAATGATGGTAAAATTAGTTTTGCAAAGTATTTCAGAAGTTAGCATATAGCATGGCTTCTAGACAAATTAAACATTTTAGCCTGCAACAAGTGAAGTAAAATGAGTGGATCAAAAGAGAAACTGTTGTTCAGCCTTAATCAGTCATCAGCATATGTTCTAAAAGTTGCACAAACAGAAAGTGTTTCTAAAAAAGGGACAAGATTGCGCTTCACCCAGCTTGGAAGTGAGAGTTCAGTGCATCTGAAGCATGATGCATTACCATGAAAAACAAGGTTTTATAAGCATAAAAAATTTATCATCCATGACTTCAAATGGAAGAACAGCCATATCCATGGTTTTAGGAATGTACTGGACTAAATGACCAGGAATTACAGCATTATTTATCATCATATGCCAGGTGAGATGAATGTAGAAAAAATTAAAGATTCATAAAACATGCTTTGAAAATCAACTGGATGTGTTTCATTGAGATGATGATGGGTTTTTTCCATCTAATCCAGTGCAGACAGATCAGTCACTGACTGATGCCTGTGTCTCCATGGTCAAACACAGAACTGAATTTTACTGAAATTGGGGAAGGAAAACACTTATATGTATTACAATAAATCTATTATGGAACTCAAAATACATGGGAAGGGCTGCTTTTTCTTTGTTTGTAATTTCCATCATAACATCTCCTGTGGAGAAGCAAGAATTTTTTCTTCAGAAGCATAATATCATAGACACCTAAAGGAGTATAAACAAAAACTAAAGTTTTTATGAGTATCTTCCAGAAATACACTGGAAAATTTTATTAAATTTTCAGAATATGTTGGACTGTGCCTGGTCAAAATTAAATAGTCAAAATATTTATCAAAAATTGTGTGATATTTTTGCATCTTACAGTGAAAGAAATTAACTAAAATTTCAGATTTGGATGCATCAAAATTTTATGACCAACTTTGATCTTTAATGTAGGTGACAAAGACAGAAAGTAATATAATTGAGGCATAAATCAGCTGGATAATGATTGAGATCTCCAGAAACTAGAATTTGATAATAGCATAGATAGGGGGCATTCCTAATTCAGAAAAAGGGAAACTAGGCTGAAATGATCAAAATGACAACTGATGCCTGACCTTAACCATTTACTTCTCTAAACTGACAGACGGCATGAGGAGTAGGAATTTTCAATTCCCTTGAAATTGCAAAATAAAGCTTAAAACTAACAATCAATTAAATAAAAGGATGTAGAAGGAGACACGGAAGATGGTAAATGGGGTTGGAAGCAGCGGATCAACAGATAATGAGGAACCTAAGTGGATTTTGTGGCAAACTTCTCTAACAAGAAACAACAATGTATGCCCTAAGAAAAGTTCAAGGCAGGGCCACTTACTGTTTTGGGGGCTCTCAGTGAATACAATCACCTGAAACTTCTTTAGATGTCCCTCTACAACCACAAAAGGATTTCCAGTAAGGAGATGAGGCATATAATTTAGTGCTAGGAAAAGTGATGTTTATCTAGCAGCTAGGAAGTACGTTGTAATGAATGTGTATGATCTTGATGGAATAAATACCCTCTTGTAAAGTTTCATGACACACATTTGAGTAGAAGAAAATCCTCCAAATGTGTCCAGCACTGTAAAAAAGAATGTATGCTTTCTAATACCTCAAATTTTGTTAGAAAATTTATTCTCCAGCCAATTTTGGTGTCAAAAGAAAAAGAAAATTGCTTAAAATTAGAACAATCTAGAGTAGAAAAAGTAGATAGGAACTGTGCTTAACCCAGTGAATATGGTACTTGTCTCCAAATACAAACAGATGGAGCACCAGGCAAAATTTCCACTGGTATGCTAACCCAAACCCACACATCTGTGCTAACAAATGATCACCTGAAGTCCTGAAGTTCAGGATACCACAAAGGAAGACTCCTCCTTTAGTGGTTTGGAGGTTGAAACCATAGAAGAGAAAGACAGAGTAAGGAGTGGACTATGCACAAGGCAAGGATTGGCTGAGAGGTATCAAGAGATTCCAAGGATAAAAAGTCAAATATGTGGCCACAGGTGGCTTTGCAAGAGCTCCTATAAACAATAAAGCTCTGAAGACAGAGCAGAAAAAGAAAAAAGTTAAAGAAAAGGTATGTTTGATCTCCTGTTTTGCTGGTTTTAGCTGGGATGAAGTTTTGTTTGCATTTGTTCTAGAAACAGTATTGCTAACGTGTATTTTTGCTACATGTGAGCAATGCTATGACAGACAAGACCTTTATTGTTCCTCACCTATGCCACCAGTGAGGAGGTTGAGGGGTGCACAGAAAGTTGGGAGGTGACACAGCTGAGACAGCTGACCCCAAATGACTCAAGGGATATCCCATACCACACAGCATCAGACTCAGCATATGAAGTTGGAGGGAAATAAGGAAGGGGAGGGGACATTTGGAGTGATGGCATTTGTCTGCCCAATTCCACATTAGGCATGATGGAGCCCTGTTTTCCTGGAGATGGCTGAATAGTTGCCTGTGGATGGAAAGTAGTGAATGATTTCCTTATTTTCCTTCGCTTTACCTGTTGAACTGTCTTTGTCTTCATCCACAAAAGTTTAATTACTTTTACCCTTCAGGATGGAGTGAAGGAGTGGCTATCTGGGGCTTAGTGGCCAGCCAGGGTTAAACTACGATCTCTGACAATTGTTTCATAGGTCAGATCCATCATAAAAATCAACAGAGCAAGGACATACCAACACAAAATCCAATAGAAATAAATGAAGAGCTGAGGTCTGTAGAGAAATCTTAAGGAAGAAATATTGAGCTGAACAAAGAGAAACAACGTCATGAGAATTCAGCAGGATTTATATGAATTAATTAAGAATCAACACAAAGTGGGGAAATGGGAAAACAAAAGAGCAAACTATCTGTGATTGCACTGGTGTGTATAGTGTCTGGCATTTCTAGAAAAAACAACTCACCTAGCATAGGACTCAAATTTTGTGCTTATATCCCACGTGCTGAAAATAGGCTATTGACTATTTAATAAGTTACAATTTTTCAGAAAAGGCTGAAAACTGATAACATCCACTGCTTGCCAGCAATTTTTGATTCAAAATCCATGGCAGAGCTTTATATCAGGAGAACTCATAAATGAAATTTAGATCACTGTGAAGAGTTAAAGCAGAAAAATTTATTATTTAGGGATTAGTTTTCTTGTGATCTTCTGAAGAGTTCTTTGAGCAGACCCACTTGTGTTTACTATCACTTTTTTCCTTACTTATCTGGGGAAAAGATGATTGATTTTCAAGGATCACCTCTGCCAGGCTCAGGGGTATTCCACCACTACATAACAGAAGCTAAGAAGAATTCACCTTTAGTAATTTCATGATGATGATACAAAACAGGAAGGAGTAGTTCATCTACCAGATGGATCTACTGACATTTAGGGGGCATTAACAGGCTGGAGTAATGCACCAGTGGGAACTTCATGCAGTTCAGTAAAGGGAAATGCAAATCCCTATATCTGGGGAGGAATGACACTTCCATGGTGGGGGCTGACTGGCTGGAAACCAGATATGCAGAGAAGAACCTGGAGTTCCTGGGAGACAAGCTGACCATATTCCAGCATGTTACCATTGCAGCAGAGAGGGTCTGCACTAGCAGAAGTGTTGCCTGTAGATCAAGGTACCTGGTCCTTCCCCTCTGCTCAAAACTGGTGAGACAGACTGAGGGGGCTGTGCACAGCTCTGCCCTCTCCAGAACAAAGGACCTGAACATACTAGAGCAACTTCAGCACAAGGCCACGAAGATAATGGACCAGAGCTTGTCTTATGTGAGGAGTGCCTGACAGTGGCTGGGACTCTGCAGCATGGAGAAAATGCTTGGGGGAATATTATTAATGTAAATAAATATATATCAGGAGCAACTGGAGAAGATAGAGTTAAACTCTTTAAACTAGTGCCAAGTGGCAAGAAAAGAGACAACTGCAAGCTGAAATAAATGAAACTCTGTCTAAACATAAAAAAATAATTTCTACTGTGATGTTTGAATACTAACGCAGGTTTTCCAGAAGATTGTGAAGTTGTCATCATTGGAGATACTCAAAATCTGACTGTACATTGTCATAAGTTATCTACTCTAGTTGATTCTACTTTGAGCAGAGGCACTAAACTAGACTATCTCCAGAGATGCCTACCTCCCTCATCCATTCTGTGATTCCATGAAGTCCTATAAAATGGTTGAAAAAATGAAAAAATCATCAACAGCTTCTGTTTTCTTCACAGTACTTTGAGATGTATCAATACAACCTCTGTTACAATAATGTATTCTTTTACAACATTAAAAAAAAGGAAAGTTTATTTTGTCTTTACTCTGCTAAGACAGTGGGTTTAGTGCAAGAATACTAGCTGTGACTATTGAAGTCATGGATATTCAACAAAATGGCATTTAAATAAAGAATCTGCACAAGAAGAGTATGCCACTTTATCTAACCCCTCACGAACCCTTATTAAGTGGACAGGTTTAATATTTAACATCAATTTCATTCTCTACTTGTTCATTTTTTACCATTACTGCAGTCCAATTTTTGAAGGTGAACTGTGGTAATACTGGAAAGACAGTAAGGTGAAGTCTTAAGACCACTTTTAAAAGCATAATCCCACAGAAGAGACGCAATAGTGTGCTACTTAGTCTGGGCTAGCAAAATCAAACAAGCAAGGCATGCAAAATAAGCCTAGACAGGCTTTTGCATTTCCANCCAAATCGAAAAAAAAAAAAAAAAAAAAAAAAAAAAAAAAGAAGTGGTTACATGTTACATTTTCTTTGTTCAGGGATGTTTTATTGAAGCAGAATCTAATTTCCATATATGAGAAGCTGCATGATATTACTGGTGACAGCACTCTGCTATTTCTTTACACCTTGGGAGCTTAGACTCTGTGATGGCCTGAAATTCCACTCAGGTTTGAGAATTACACTGCTAATTACAGTATTAGCATTTTGCTAGTCTTGCTTAGCAATTTAATGACTATGCCTAGGTCTCAAAGAAGAAAGAAATGAGAGATGTGGAGAACTGCTCTTTGGCTCACTCTGTATAAACTCTGGGGAGATATTCATCTCTCACTCTATTTTTTGTCATAATTTTTTAATAGTGCTAATGGAAAAAGAGGACACTGTAACAGGAGTTTCATGCTGTATCTTACAGTATAAATGGTGTGGACCATTAACTGACCCAAGGGTTTAACATTTAAATCAAGAGTGCAGACAAAGTGTAGGGAAAAAGAGCTGGCTGACAGAAAAGAACATGAATGCAATATAATATCAGTTCTGAAGTCTTGTTTTAAATGCTCATTCTGAATTTATAGACCTTTCATTGGATTTGTGACAGAGTGATTTCAGAGGTAGCATAGCAGCAAAACAAAGAAGAAAGTTGAAAGGTGCTTGCAAAAATGTGTGGGAACTTTCAGAACAGAAAGTATTGTGTTGGCACCATCACAATCTCTTTTTACAGGTTTGGAGGTCTTTTTGAAGCTACAGTGTACAGTGAAACAAAAGTCAATGATAAAAAGAAGTCAAACTTAATTCAGCAACACCCTGGATCCCAGAAAAGGGACCAGTTTGTTTTCAAGAGCATTCAAAAGATATTAAAAATCTTCACTGTTCTTTAACACTAGTGTGGTGTATCAGCCTGGAAAAGAAGAANCCTCCCCTCCCCTCCCCGCCCTGCCCTGCCCCACCCTGCCCCTCTCCTTTCCTTCTTGCTATTCAGTGTTGAATCTAGCACCTAATTTTTTAAAAAATATAAGGATGAGGTTCTCAAATAATGAGTTACATGAACATGACCTTTGATACACAGTAGATCAAAATGAAGGCTCAGTAAAGAAATGGTTAATATAGTCATGCAAAGAGGGCATTTATTGTTTCTTTTTCAGATTTCATGATTTATAAACGTAAATCACAATAAAGAACAAAACTTATCAGTCCACAAATTTTTTTAAAGCTATTTCACCCATTAAAGAATGATGACATATATGGCTTGTGACCCACTTGCCGACCAAAAGAACAAAATATGCATACATCCCACCTTTTCCATATAGAGAAAAAAATTCCTAACATTTGCAAACATAAGACCAAAAACAATTTAATTTTTAACTGTCTTGAAGCATATATACAAACTATAATAGAAGGCATAATCAGATTAAGTTGTTTTACTATGGAAGTTACAAGTAACATACCTCAAGACTTAGTGGATTCAAGTCCTGGAGAAAATCACTGCACCTTTGAAAATAAAATTCATCTGTTAAAACTACTGCAACTACTTTGGTTTAGGATAAAATTCCTTGTCCTCTGAAAGCTTTTATTTAGAACAGTTTTCAAGCTGCCTTAGTACCTAGCAGCATGCTCCTGTCTGATTTTTAGCTACCTTCAAGAGATAAGTGCAATTTGTTCAGTCCCTCAGTTCCTTTTTTGAATTTTCCAAGAAGGTCCACCGTACTATCCAATCCTCCCCAGCCCAGCTTCCCTTCCTGGATTTTTGTGCATTTTGTGGTATGAAGCCTAGCAAGAACCTTTCTAAAGCAAGTATTTTATGAAGTGGTTATGAACTATATTTTGTAGTCCCTCTGCAGCACTGTTTACTGCAGCAGCAGTTAACCAACAAATTGTTCAAGAATAAATACTAATCTCACAGATGACAGAAAGAAAATACCTAGCACCAACTTCTTACTCAGCTTTTTTGGAATGAAGGAAAATGTAATGACTGGACTTTTGGTTTACCAGTGTCAGCACATTGGAAAAGCATTTTAGGCAGAGCATGGGGAACAGTTTATTTTGCCAAGGAACACCTTGATAAGCCTTTTCTCATTCTAACTTTCGTTTTGCCCATTACGTGAGTGACACCACACTCTCTCATACTCTGTTGTGGAAGACATAACTTTTGCTCCTCTATTTGTGCAGTGATTTCAGAAAAGTAATAAATATTATATAGTATTTAAGTATCTTACCCCTTGAGTTCAAGATATGAAAGCCCCATTGACAGACAATGCCAGCATATTTCTTTCTGAGAGAAGACTACTCCTATGGTAGTATGTCCTAGCCATCCCTTTTTCTACCCTAGATATATTTTATAAATATATACTTACATTATTGTAAAGCTATAGAGACTTGTATATGTATGTATATAACATTGGCAAATATTTTTTCAATACTGCCTGAAAATATTTGTTTATTCTTCATCCCTTTGAAAATGTCTTAATTCATAAAATATTGGACTTGCCACATCCAATTTTCTGTAAGTGTTGATTTGTCCACCACCCTTGAAGCATGAATGAGCTGTAGTCCAAGTACTCTACTGTTACTCTACTAAAGAGCTTGTCTTTTTAAAATATAGATAGTAGAACTGTCCTGTTCACCTTAATTTCACAGGTTTATATGTTTTATAGCAAAATACACAATTTTACGGGGATGATCCAAAATATTTCCTTTATGTTTATATCATTAAATGGTCTCTGTAAAGGCCACAGATTCTTACACAGTGGTGTAAGAATCTGAGTAACCTTGTCTCTACAGCAATTGTTTGATTGGCTAACACAAGGAAAAATGTATTACCTCACCTTTAACAACCTGAATTGTGTGTTATTAGAGATAAATTCTGATTTTTTGGTGTACCAAAATTATAGTTTTCTCATTAAGTATATATTTGTGTGTACTGATCAACACACCAGCAATTTATTTAATTTTAAAGACATTGAAACTTCTGACAAACATTTTCAATTGCATTAGCCTGCATACAAAAAAGTAAATTTAGGTAAGTATTGTTGCAGAAAGATAAAATTAAGAAAAAAAAAAACAACAACAACAACAAAAAAAAAAAAAAAAACAAAAAAAAAACAAAAAAAACCNAAATAAACCTGGAACAAATGCATTAAATTCAAGGAATCAGATATTCCATCTAGCTGGAATGATTCAGATAAACACACTCACAGTTTTTGCAACAGTGTGCAAAAAATCCCTCCAGCTATGAAAAAAAAGAAAGCATTTGTAGAATATAATTTTTTAGCTGTAACTCATACTTAATAGAATAAATACGTCACTATCACCTCTTAAACAGAAAAACTTATTGTGTTATCAAGCTTCTTTTTGTAAAGATTTCTTTCTGCTGTATATATCACAGGTTTCTGATTTTAAGTCAATGTTCCCAAGCAGATCTTCTGCTAATGTTCCTTTCAAAAATTGCACAACTCTTATTTAATTATACTATCTACAAAATGCTCTTCAATCATTCAGATTGAAACAGTGGTTTAGACTTCAGCTGATATAACAGCTAATGTTAAAAAACATCACCAACTTGGTTTGTACTTGGCCAAAGTCAATAGAGAAATAGATTACCAGTGACCTCACAAGTCCTGATCTTCCAGTTTCTGTATTTTTGACAATGATGTATTTCTTGGATTATTGATACAATGGCATGGAATCTGAGAATATCAGCTCCATTAATCCCTGATGAAAAAGTATCTCATATCCTTCAGTAATGAATAAACCACATTTCACATAAGGAACATCACTTGTTAAAAATTACATATATTCTGAAACATTCATTTGATTAAAAAAACCCCACAACTTTCATATGCTTAGAGCAATCTCACAAGAGACCAACATACTTCATGCACCTAGTCAATTTATTTCATCTCAAGAACTAATTAATTCACTTTCTGTCACAGTTTGTTCAAATATAAAAATAGAAATCGTGATTTGTAAAACAAAAAGACAGATACATATATCAACACATTAGGTGGTGAGATTAGTTTGCTCCAAGGAGCAATGGGCTATGGACTGGATTTTCTTTTGTCTGCTGGTTATGACCAAATACCTCTTTGAAACAAAATTATGCCTGTGATGGGGTTGAGACAGCTTTGTGTCAATGACAGAACAAGATGTACCATGATTAATCATAAAGTATTCAAAGTGTGATTGTTCAGTCGGTGAAGGATTTACAGCCTATGTTA
This sequence comes from Cyanoderma ruficeps, assembly GCA_008694505.1. NCBI lineage: Eukaryota > Metazoa > Chordata > Aves > Passeriformes > Timaliidae > Cyanoderma > Cyanoderma ruficeps. Next base: position 424,699 of record VZDJ01000166.1, read on the forward strand.
TTAGGTAGAAATTTCTGTCAAAGGTTGTCATGTTATAGTTCTAATGTCCCCATCTTTCAAGGAAGGCCTCATTCTCTGCTGAAACAGCAGCCTTTTGCCACAAAGTGGCCATTTTCCTGATCCTCTGAAAATCTGGCAAAAGTGGTCAAGTAAGGGGGCTTGTGTGCATACACAGTAGAGTGAAGGGAAAAATAAAACTGTACCTGCTCAGAATTAGTAATTTGTGATCAAGAAATGACCTCGCATGGAGGACAAGAAGGTCCAGAGTTTGAATTGGCTGGACAGAATAGGAATGACAGGACAGAAGGACTCCCTAAAAGGGAGTGAAGTTTCCTTTGAGAATGAGGCGCATTGCAGAGTTGTTTCGCAATAATCCATCACTCATAGACGTGAGTGCTCAAAGGCCAGAGGCCACCTCTGAGCAGCAGAACTAGGATGGAGAACGGATCCAATATTGGGCTGATGTTCATGAGATTGGTATCACTGAATGTGTACGTAAGGAATCGACTCCTGCTGTGCCTCTTTGTGTTCCAGGTAGAACAGCAGGACAATAAGACTGTCCAGTTAACTGTACATTATATCTTCTTAATTTAAGCACAAGCCTGTGCCTAACTCAGCTCAGGGCATGCAATAAAATTTTGCCAACAAGAGACTTGTGAATTAGTGGTTGAAAACATACAGATTCTGCTTGCACAATTGACTGGACTAGAAACATGATATTTCCACACAAAGGATGGATTTATCTCACCCACAGTTATAATATAAAACTAATTTTAATTTGATGATGAAACTCCTGGAAGTTTCAGGCACACTATAGATCTCTGCTGCAGTGTTCTCTGAATATTTATCAAAGATGTTTATTTTGGATTAAATTTTCTCATGTAAATTGAAAATATATTGTGTATTGTAAGTACTTTTTATGCATCCTATTGTATGTACCAGAAGGACAATATGAATTTCTCTTAACGTAATCCATAGACCTTGCTATCTACACTGAATACAATGGAGAATCACCCAGCCTGCAATAGTCAGCTGAGTGATCTATAAAAATAAATTTCCTTAACTAAAAACAATTAGGAATGTGATACTGAAGGCACAGTTCTCACAATAACTAAGAGGTAATTACTAAGCTTGTTCTGTTTCTGATAGACAAAGACTTTGAAAAGAAATTAAATCACTGATTTTTTGTCCTACAGTTGGATACCAAATGAGATCATATAATTACACATGAATGAATTTTTATCCTCATTTTATACCTAAAATCACGTCTAGCATATGGATGCAAAAGCAAGGAAAACAGAAAATTGTATGCTTATGTATAAAGAATAAGAGTGGAGATTCACTTTGAGCACAAAAAGGCTGGTACAGTCTTGAAGCTACAGGAAGATGAAAATTATTCAGCCCCAATGAACTGATCTACATCCACAGGAAAATTTCACATGAAGTTAAGCATGCATCACGAAGACCCTCTGACATGAATTAACATCACAGCCGCAGAAGAAATGCACTGATGGCAGAATGTGCTTTAGGAAGGTACATAACCAGCAGATTCCCATGCTGGTCGTATCACATCTCTTTTCATACTGTTCTTCCTTAAATAGCATTAACTCCTCCACATTCTTTACTCATACAAAAGCCTCTATCATTTCTTCATTCTTAATGGCATAGTCACATTCTTCACTGACAGCTGCTTCTCATATTTTAAAAGACCTTTCAAGTGACACTCTGTCATATGAACATGTACATTTCCTGACTCAAGGTTGAGAACAATGTAACTAACATGTCACTATTGAATGGAACAAAAAATGCTATGTTCAGCTACCTCCACTGCACCTTAAAAAATCCATATTTCACCAAGAAAATTGAATATGCTTAGTCCTTGGTGTGCTCTAGATGGATTTCCACTGAGTTAATCATAGCATTAATACTGGAAAGCCAGGACATTAGTGCTGGCAACTTCATATTTAAATCAAGGTTACGGAAAATGAGAGTAATGTACCTCACGGAACAGAAAAAGCATCCATAATAATAGCAGAAAATGAAGCTAGGAGAGGCCATTGTCCATGACAGCAACAGTAGAACTTTTGAAGTTCATGGCTTTATCAGGACACAGTATGCTACTTCAAACAATTACAGTTCCATGCAAATTTTTTGAGAGGACAGTGACTGAAATTTCGTTTAATTTCTCCTAAATTCTGTCTGGGTCATAGCCACAAAGCAATACCTGAGGACCAAAGGAAGAGCAGACCGATTTCTCTTGTATATAGGGTTATCAGCTACCTCCCCTGTTTACCAATGCAGGCATAGCAGTACCTTTCAGCAACCAGACAGCAATGCATCCAGGAAAGATAAAGACCTTTTGTGCATGCAGGTGTCCCTTACTGACAATAAGCTTTAGCTCTTCACGGAAAGACACCAGGATCTTGTAGCAAAGTGTGAGAAGTAAGGGCAGTGTTTGTGTGAAGGAGCTGCACTAGGTAGAAGATGCTCACAGTGCCACAGTCAAGATCTCATTGCTACAGTCAGACTTGCACAATGCTCTGTAGTGGAGAGTATTTCTTTTGACATGTGGTCTTTTCTCATATTTTCTCTTTTAAATAAAATAAAATCCAAACCAATTTCTAAAACCCTTTCCTCATGTGGTATTGTGGTCAACACAAGGCCATAATAAATGTAAAACTTTTTCATAATTCTCTTCAGCTACCCTATTTTTGAGAATGTTTTTACCAGAATAATTTAGCTGCAATTGAAAACACGTCATTGAACCAGGATTTTGGAGGAGAGCAAGAAATAAACTTCCATAAGCTGTAGTATCCAGTACATCCTAAAATGGAACAAATAAAAATAAACTAGAAAATTAGTGCGCCAAAAATGCAGTTTAAAAAAAGGTTACTTGAAGTGGCAAGGTGTTACAATTCCCTACTGACTTTTAATTTACAGATTCTGCTAACACCTCATACTAGCTCAGTTTAAACCCTTAGAAAGGAATACACTGTATCTTTCTTGCCTTCTCCAACATCATCCCAGAATTCAAGTAATCTATTTATACTACATGCTGGCCACTGTGATGGGAAGTAAAATCAGTTATATATGTTGTAAACTGAAATACTGCCATAGGCATATTAATGGTCTCAAATGGAGATATGCCTGTTAATTACCAATTTACATAATTTAAGAGATCAGTAAAGCCTTGAAGAGCAGCTATTTCTAGTATACCTTGTGATTCAGTCTCTACAAGTGCTGTCAGAAATACACACTGCTCAGTTGAACCAGGGCTTGATGTCCACCAACACACACTATGAGATTGTATGAACTACTAAAATTTAGAACCACTCAATACTTACTTTGTTGTCAGTACAAATCTTCTCACACTATGTTAAAAACCACAAGTAAATTGATTGAATAAGGTGCACCTGGCTTGAGAGTAAAGCAGGTTAAAGACAATGCCCTCCAGCAGCCAGTCGTGAGAACAACTGTTTCAGCAGTGTGTATCAGCAGGGCTAATATTTCAATTGTCCCTCCCAAGGTACACATACAGCAATTATACTAACAATAATTCTGCCACTCACAGGTTTTCTGGTAATACTAATCTCTAAAGACAGTTTAGAAAGAGCTATCTTTCAATTCTTTTCACAGCAAAAGGTTCAACTACTGGTTAAAAGGATTATCAATATCCTACATGTGTGTTCCAGTAGATTGGTTTTGAGCAGATATTATTAGGAATGCCATTAGCAAAGACTAACAGGGAATAATGATGGCATTCAGCAATCGTTTCTGAGGTTCTAAAGTTTGCTTTTTATTCTAATTTAGAACAAAAACTAAAGCTGTATAAATGGGGTTTTTTTCAACAGAGACCTTAGAGCTGAGGTCTGTATTAAGTGCAAGCTGAAATTTTGCTTAGCTGTAATTGCTTATATGTGTCAAGCAACAGACTGATGGCTGGCCAACAGCCTTGATATAACTAGTTTAAAGCAGTCTGACTATAAATAGTTTTGCAGACTCAGATCAGTCTCTCCACCTCTTATCTCTCCAAATCAACATAAGAGGAATATGAATATGGGTTACTCACACCTTAGAAATTTTAATTCTATTTCTTTTTGGACTAACTCAGTACAGTTGGATTCATCCTAATATAGCTACTGAAAGAACATGAATGACAGTCCTAATAGCATTTTGCTTCAGAAGATATAAATAAGAATACCTCTGCTTCAGGCAGTTTAGATTAGCTGAAAATGCAACCAATATGGACTATCCTAGAGTGCAGAAGACTGCAGAATAGAAAAAAATAATATATTTCCTGTCCTGACATATTTTCAATTTCATACACAATTTTAAATATGTAACTACTTCCTTTTTAAAAAGATATTTCAAATACATCAAGTAGGTAGTCACCAACAAGGATCGAATTTAGCTCCTGGCCCTGCACATGACATCCCCAGGAGTGACACCATATGCCTGAGAGCACTGCCCAAACACTTCTTGAACTCTGTCAGGCTTAACGCTGTGACCACTTCCCTGGGGACCTTGTTCCAGTGCCCAGCCACTCGCTGGGTCATGAACCTTTTCCTGATAACCAACCAAAACCTCCCCTAACAAAACTTCAAGCCATTCCCTTGTGTTTTGTCACTGGTCACCACAGAGTAGAGATGGCAGTGCCTGCCCCTCCTCTTCCTCTCACAAGGAAGTTGTAATTGCAGTGAGGTCTCTCCTCTAGGCTGAATAAACCAAATCACCTCAGCAACTCCTCACATGGCTTCCCCTCAAGTCCCTTCACCATCTTCATTGCCCTCCTTTGGACATTCTTTAATGGCTTTATATTTTTTTTTATATTTTAGTGACCAAAGCTGCACACATTTTTCAATAAACACACAAGATTTTTTCCTCGGAGGGGAAAAACGATATGAAATTATGATGGTAGAAAAGGCTGCAGCAGGTAAACTGGATTGGGGTTACTGGTGACAGCAGCTGAACATGAGCCAGCAGTGTGCTCCGGTAGCCAAGAAGGCCAAGGGCATCCTGGCCTGGATCAGTAATAGCTGGCCAGCAGGAGCAGGGAGGTCATTCTTCCCCTGTACCTGGCCCTGGTGAGGCCACACCTTGAGTGCTATGTCCAGGTCTGGGCCCCTCAGTTTAGGAAGGATGTTGAGATGCTTGAACGTGTCCAGAGGAGGCAACAAAGCTGGTGAGGGGCTTGGAGCACAAACCCGGTGAGGAATGGCTGAGGGAGCTGGGGTTGTTTAGCCTGGAGGAAAGGAGACTCAGAGGTGACCTTATCACTCTCTACAACTTCCTGAAGGGTGGCTGTAGTTGGGTAGGGGTTGGTCTCTTTCTCCAGGCAGCAACTGACAGAATGAGAGGACACCATCCCAAGATGCATCAAGGGAAATATAGGTTGGATATCAGGAAAAAAATTTCATAGAAAGAATAGTGAAGTACTGGAATGGCCTGCCTGAGGAGGTGGTGAACTCACCAGCCCTGGATGTGTTTGAAAAAAGCCTGGATGTGGCACTTGGTTCCATGGTTTAATTGCAGTGTTAGGGCTGGGTTGGACTTGAGGATTTTAGAGGTCTCTTCCAACTTAGTGATTCTGTGATTCTATGAAATCAGTCACCAAATTAAGAAGTAGTTTATTTTACTTACTGTCCTTGTTTCATGGCTTTTGTTACGGTATTCTTTCAGGAAACAAGGTATTTTATACTCAGAGGTGTTTTATTGACCACAGAATGAAGAACAGAGAATTGCTGCATATGCATCTTAACTCTGTTTCTTCTCACATAATTTTGACTAAAACATATTTTTTCCTCCTCCATCATCATACCAACAGCGGAGGTTGCCTTACCAAGTCCTGAGAACTTCATCCATTATAAAGCATTAAATGCTAGTGCCCATGGGGAGAGGAAATCCCACTTAATTCTCAAGTTCTCTTGATGTTCCTTCACTCTTGAGGGTGACTTGGACCAGAGGCATTTAAAAATTAATGAAGTAGGCAGAGAAGATGTCATTGTAAACAGACATTGTCCAGTTTGTAAAAGGGGGCAGGTCAGATAATCCCTTATCTCATCAGTTTTTAGAGGACAGCCATGTAAGATGCAGCCATGTCATTAATTTGAGTCTAGAACAATTTAAATCTAGATATGTGTACCCTCACTACCCAACTCTAAATGAAGTAAAATACGTGTATATCTCAGAATAAGAATTATAGTGCTTCAAATTCACATGATGTTATCCAAATGAAAAAACTATTTGAATGCAATTTAACCATTTTGAATAATAAACTGTCCCTACTTTCAGACTACCTTACAGAATTTAACATTCTGGCATTACTAGAAAAAAATTGTAGAACAAAAAATAAAAATTAAAAAAACACTTCTCTAAAAAAACCCAAACCCACCCTATGCAATAATATATTGACAATATGTTTCACTAATCAAACTGAAGTTGTCTGGACTCTGAAAGCAAAGCGCTTGAGAAGAATGTCAGTTTAAAATAACCAGGCCAACTTAAAAACACAGATTATCATGTTCAAACTTGCCCACACAGATACACACTGACTTTATAAAAATTTGACTGATTTTGAAATTAAAAGCTGAACATCCAAAAAAACACTCAATCCTCCTGAATGCACATTTATTTTGACTTTTAAAATTAATTGCTTGTTTATAAAACATGAATTCTGAACAAATCAACATAAGGATGAGATTGACTGCAAATGGCATCAAAACTACAACTACAGCTGGAAGCAGCCCAGCAAAGCATTTTTTCCTGTAAGGAAGAGGACAAATAGTGGACAAAAACCCAAGGGAAAGAAGCAAAAATGGTAAATAAAAGAAAATCAATCTTAAAAGTGAAACAACCATATTGTAAGCAACCCAAGATTACAGTTTTAAACAAATGAGCTCTCAGAGAAGAATGGGGATGGTAATGTACTAAAAACAATAAGTGATAAATCGCTGGAATGGTCTGCCTGGGGAGGTGGTGGAGTCACCATCCCTGGATGTGTTTAAAAAAAGATTGAATCTGGCACTCAGTGCCGTAGTTTAGTTGGGGTGTTAGGACATGGGTTGGACTCAATGATTTTGAAGGTCTCTTTCAACCTAGTTATTCTGTGATTCTGTGATTCTGTAATCAAAATTCATAGCTATGTGTGCCTGAAGAGCCATGGTATATAACTTTGAAGCATTCATATAATGAGTTGAAAAAAACCGTATCAGTGAATGAGAGTTTCTATTATTAACTGGCATCATTAGAAAAAAAAATAATTCAGACATAGCCTCCTAATTAAAATTGGTGAACAAGATTATAATTGCTATTATTGAGCATTGTCTGCCTGGAATGCTCATTTCCCCTTTTAAGAGTGATGTTACTGTATAAATATTTATTTAGAAAGTAACAGAATGTAGTGGATTTCCAGGGAAGGCATACATGTTTTTCAGGAGACAAAGACCAGAATTTACAAGTGCAATTAAGTTCATTACCTTCTTAGAGGAAGATATATACATATATATATATATACACACACA
>VZDJ01000166.1:445418-481210 GCA_008694505.1 Cyanoderma ruficeps
AAAGAAAGAAAGAAAGAAAGAACCCCCACCAAACAAAAACTAGCAAGAAAGATTCTACCTGAAATTCGCAAATGACCTAAGCAGTTTTCAAAGGAGCTTTCCTTCTCCAGTTGTACTGCTGATGCAATGTCCCTACTGTAAAGAGAACTTGCTGAGCATACAGTTACCACTGCAAATATGTTCAAATTGAAAATTAGACCTTTTCCAGATGTGCTGCATCCTCAGTATATTTCTTATATTGTTCTTGTGTTTTCTTTCTGGAGACTTTAATAAAGTGCATTCTGCTACCCCTCTGCACTAATGTTCCTTTTAAACAATATTGTAACATGTACTGTTTCTAAGACATTCAGAAGATTGTTGATTGTAAAACACAGATAGATATATAGCTTTTGGTCACATGTAATAATGAAGAAAAAAAAGAAGACCAGGGTTTTGAAAATTACGAAGAAGCTTCAGCAATGTTTATCATTCACACTAATTCCATTGCATATGCAGGATGATATTTGAAACTGTTCCAATAGAAAACACTGGTGAAAGAAGCATTATAAAGCTAAAGTTGCAGTCTACACTTTACAATACATAACCATTCCAATTTGGCACTGATATATTGACTGAAAACATCTGTAAATATTCGACCATTTGTAACACAGTTTGGAAATATCAACTAGATAACACCACTGAAGTTTATGTGTAAGGTGTTCATCTTCACTGTCTGCCAACTGCACCCAGTATTTGCTTGCAAAACACTTTCCTTGCAGTTAATGCTTGGAAGCCATGAATCAAAAATGACAGACTTGATCCTACAGCACTAAAAATATCTCATTCTGATATAACATATTTGTTAAGAAAAAAGAGACCCACATTCATAAACACAATGGGACTACTAAATTGTTTTTTTGGAAGAAAGAGAAATTAAAATTTTGAAATAAAAAAAGGACTTTCCACTATTTTTTTCCAAAAGCATCACTAAAAGCCACTTAAATCCTAGGTGTATAGTTATCATCCGATGACTTTTTCTATACTAGAGAATGAGTGGAGATCTCTCCAGTTTTCAAAAGAACATAACTTAAAGCCATAACTATTAAGACAGGAGGAAAAACAAATAATTGATGACAAAAACCTCTTTTAGTGCTAAAGTAGAATTTATACACTATGAGGTCACAGTCACTATGATCTTCCAGTGTAATTTTTAGAGTAGTGTATAAACTGGACTTCATCATAAATCACCTACTTATGTTTTAGAGTTTTAGAGATGGATGAAAAAATGGTGAGTCTGAGGTTGTCTGCATCTGCCTGTGTTGATGCTCTGGTATATATTTCTCAAATGTCTGACTTATTCCTATTTCCTCTTACTTCCAATCTACATAACCAGCACCTGGAACCAAGTCACAGAATCATAAAAAAGGAGACCAGACCCATGGACTTTGAAAGATTATGTGGTCCAGTCCTCATGGGAAAGGCAGGCTGGGTGAGATTGTCTAGCAACCTTTCAAATTGCATCTTGAAAAAGTCCACTGCAACTAAGTAGATTGGTACTTTCAGAGATTTAAACCTAGTGTTTACCCAAATCTTGCCTTCTCTAGTTCAGAACAGTGGCACTTCAACAGTATCACAGCACATGGACTCAACAGCACAGGCATTTATTGTTCAGTGACTAGATAGTATGAAGTTTTCTTGATAGTATGAAGAAATTCTTGATATTCTTGTCACAACCAAGGTATAGATATCATGCCCAGGGTTTGCCCCAAAACTACAGGGTGATTCCTTGATGTGCATACATAAATATGGTGTATTTAACCTAATCACAAGAAATATTAAGTGAGTACTGAAACAGAAAGTAGCAACTTGGTGGTTAGCTGTAGCCTTCAGATTTCTCAATGGAGCAGGAATCACTGTTTCTTCTTCATTTTGTGTTTTCTACTAGATTCAAGTAATGGAAAGAAGTAAAACCTACCACTTGTTTCTAGAATAAAAAAGGCCTGATATGGCCAGATTTGGTATAGTAAAGAAAAAGAGGTACAGGAACCTGAATTGTGTCCAGTTCTGGGCCCCTCAGTTCAGGAAGGACGTTGAGATGCTTGAGCGTGTCCAGAGGAGGGCAACAAAGCTGGTGAAGGGCTTGGAAAACAAGCCATATGAAGAACGTCTGAGGGAGCTGGGGTTGTTTAGCCTGGAGGAAAGGAGACTCAGAGGTGACCTTATCACTCTCCACAACTTCCTGAAGGGTGGTTGTAGACAGCTGGGGATTGGTCTCTTTCTCCAGGCAGCAACTGCCAGAACGAGAGGACACAGACTTAAGCTGCGTCAGGGGAAATACAGGTTGGATATTAGGAAGAAGTTTTTCACTGAAAGAGTGATTAAATATTGGAATAGTCTGCCCAGGGAGGTGGTGGATTCACCATCCCTGGATGTGTTTAAAAAGAGACTGGATGTGGCACTTGACACCATGATCTAGTTGAGGTTTTAGGGCTGGGTTGGACTCGATGATCTTGAAGGTCTCTTCCAACCTACACATTCTGTGATTCTGTGTGATTCTGTGATTCTGTGAATTCCCTTTTGGGAGAGAAATATTCAGCAACTGAATAATGGACCAACTTGATACAAAAAACACACTACACGTACATTTATGCAAAGTTCAGTGACAGAGACCTCCTGATTATGCTATACATAAGATGAATGACCAAAATTTTCACTAATCCATGATCTATAAGCAATTCAAAGAAGTTATGCTTACATTTATAAGTAAACAAAAACAAACAAACAAACAAATATTCACATGACTTACAAAGGGACATTTAGTGAAGTAGCTACCCTCAGTATGAGCTTACTAGAGAAGTATGTGCCCTTAGCAACCAAGAGGATTTTCTCTGTAATGAAACAGTACAATTCATTACACATTTTACTGCAGAGTATCATTAATAAAATACCACTGCACCAGCCCTTCTGGGAATTCAAATCTGACAGCAGTAGTTAATTGCCTTCAGGAGGAACACAAGTAGTTTAGAGAGGCTGCAGAATCTTTTCCTCCAAATACATTGGGTTGCAGCAGAGTAAGGACAGAATGAAACACAGGCATGGTTTCCCTATTTTTCACTGACAAACTTGCCAGTTACTCTTCACCAAAGATACTACCATGTATTTCTTGTCCTTCCATTGTCTGTATATTTATGACTGAAACATAATTCAGAGGTAATCATGACAACCAGTACTTATCATGCTGAACCCCTGTGTATCGATATGCATATGGACAGGGAAGGATAAAATCCTCATAACCAAATCCAAAGTGAGGGGAAACTTAATGTTCTTTAATTGATAAATGAAGTAATAAAAAAGAAAGATGTACTTTAACAGAGAACACAATACACAATGAACACATTTCTTTCACATCATATATAAGCCATTTACAGAACAGAAAGAAAACCCCACATTTAAGGTGACTTAAAACTGACATTATTTCTAAAATCAGCAAAAGCATGAGACAGTTTATGACGCTTTGGGAGAAATCAGTTGAGACCTGTCAGAGTCAACTGGCCTAATAGTACCTTATGGGGCATATGAACTTTTCTAATGCAGACTCATTTCCAGAAACTTGAGACAGCAGAATTTGTTTCCAGTAATTAACATTCAGTAATTAACTTATTAAATACTGTACCTAAAAAAAGTATCTGTGGTTTATAAAAATAATTTTTCACTTACACAAAGCAAAAGACAACATCACAGATGTGTCTCATTTAAGTACCAAACTGGTCCTGAGAAAAAATTCTTTCTCTGATTACTTCCATGCACTACTGTCTGAGAAATAGCTTGTTACCTCTTTACCAAGAGTAACCTGGAATTGTTTTGCTCTCACATGGTGCAATCAGACCTTCATTCTGGAAGGCACACTGTTCTTGTGCTCATGGAAATCTACCAAGCCAACCCCAATCAAGTTCTCTGATAGGTGACTTGACAGAGTATTTAGGGGACAGCAGTGGATGTTGCACACTTTAACTTTAGCAAGGCCCTTGGCACAATCCTATGAAGACTCCTTGACCCACCAGAATGTCTAGGCTGAGTATGAATAAGAAGTGGTCTTGTTTCTTTCAATGAAGATGCTCTGGAAGAAGATGTTTGAAGGGTGGGAGTCAGTGTTGCAATGTTCAAATAGTGGATGGTTAAAAGTGACATCATGCAGAGACTGATGCTGTATCCAAACCGTTTAAGTGACTTAATTGCTTGTTTGATGGATATAGAAGCAGTGCTCGCAAGAAACTGGGGAGGCAGAATATTGAGGGGAGTGCAAGTGTGCTGGAGAGTGGAACTGATATTTAGAGGAATTCTGTCGGACTGAAGGCATGAGCTGCAGTTCACAGGGATGAACTGCTGACAGAATTTCCAAAAGTCCTGGAAAGTACTCACCCCTGCAGCAGGACAAGCTGGGGCTCACTGAGCAGAGAAAGCTGTGTAGAAAAGGCACTGAGAGGCAACATGTTCCTGGGAAGCAGCAATCCCTTCCCAGGAAGAAGTGCACCTGGGCACCAAAGCATCCTTTGAATTTTGGGGTGCACTTGCACAGCCACAGCCGCAAGGTCAGGCACAGATGCTGGTCAAGTGTTCAGCACTGGTGTGATCACCCAAACAGTGCAGGGCTCTGGCACAGGACAGACACTGACATACAGGAGTGATTTCAGTGGAGTTCACCATGATGGCCAAGGCTGGAGCACGTGGATGGGAAATCTGGGTTTCTTCAACTTTAATAAAGTGAGATTCTCCTGTTGCTGAGGAATGACGAAGCATAAGGAAGATAAAGCCAGTTTCTTATTATGTGAGGCAGCAAGCACAGCTTGGAACATTGAAAATTCAAATTCAATATAAAGAAAATTTATGTGACGTTTATAAATGTTGTCAAACAGTGGAACAAGATATGTCCAGTGTTGCAGTGTGTGGTATTACCCTCGGCACAGCCAGCCCCGTCACCGCAGCAGTTCTTGGGGTTCGGGAACCGGGAAATGTCAGCAAGATGATGGCAAGAGGAGAAAGAAGGGACACTCGAGAGGCTTAGAGCGAAACCGGGCTTATTGGCATCAGCACAGACCCCTTGCCTCATGTCCGGTGCCTCAAGAGTGACCCCAAGCACGAGGAGAGAGTGGGTTTTGTTACAGAAGGTGGGATCTCAGGGAGGGTGGGAACAGAGCCAGTGGGGTACAACATGGAGTGGTTGTTAACATAACATACACTGACACACATGGAGATAGGAGGGGAAAGGTTCCAACCCAGCCAGTCACCAAAGGTCCCTCTCAGAAGCTTCTGGACTTGGGGGACAGGTCTTGGGGTGACTGACAGGGCGGGAAAGGCTCTTGACACGTGATGGACACGCAGCCAAGGTGGGAAAAACAAACCAATCAGGAGCTGTATCTGGGGAAGGCTGTGGGGAAAAGTAGCAACTTAGGGTTACAAAGAGAAACTGGGGTACAGCAAACTGAACAAGGGTACAAAGAAAAGCCATTTTGTGCAAACCTAGACTTACAGCAAACTTATTGTACAGAACATACCACCACAGTCCAGAGGCTGTGACATCCCTTTCCTTGGAGATGCTCAAACCAAAACGAAAAGAAGACCTTAGCAACACAGTCAAACCAATATAGATGTAATACTCTTGCAATCCTACTCACCATTCAGTTTTGTGTGATGTTCTTTAATATATTTGATGACTGTTGTAATTGCCCTTTTCATGATTCATGCCAGTAAATGTGTTTGTGGTCCTTGTCAGAGTATTATAGCTTTAAACTATGGTGCATAAAAGGTAAGACAGACATAAAAAAAAAAAAAGTTGAAAATTATCAGCTGTCTACTTTTTTCTTTATTTAATACTTCAATAGCAATTAATAGAACACTTTTTTTAATTCTAGGTCCTAAGTTACTTTTCTGAAACAAAAAATGACTGGGATATTACATGCTTGTATAGCAGGCAGAGTATACAAATATACTTCTTAAAACCTATTCTGTAGAATCACTGTGTTCTATTGACTGTCTTTTCAAAGGAAAAAAAACAAAACAAAATCTAAAGACAAGGGGTTGTTACAAGGTCCTTGCAAATATAAATTTGGTTTATGACTATTTCAACCATATATCCTCAAGTTTCCACTTCAGCAGGTGTAATTGGAAGATGCCATTACGAGATCTTCTTCACCAATACACCTGCTGTAGCAGAAGAAAGAAGTCCAGGTGTATATTCTATCAGCTCCTAGCTAACAGTGCACAGCACTGCAGAAATTCTCTTTTGTGCCTCAGCAGAATATGTCATTTGATGGGAAGGAAGGACAAAAGAAGTCAGTCAAGAGAAAGCTTCCAGTCAAATGCAAATTCTCATCCTAGTAGTTTCAAAGTAGCAAACCCCTTGATAATAGTGGAATGCAAAGTCAAATAATGTAAATTTACATAATCACCAGTATATCAATCTCCCAACTACATCCTTCATTGTGGTTTTATTATAACACAGTGTAGCATCTATGATGTGTTTCTGGTTGCATTATTTTTTTCTAAAGGTTTCAGCTAAGATAGGTTGTAATTTCATTAAGGACCACACTGTTTCATTACTCAAATATGTATTTCTATAAAAAGGAGATGGGAAAATGACTAGCAGAATGCATTAGGAAAAGATGTTCTACAATTTTCTTATGTTGCATCTGTTACATCTTGAAGATTCTGTATAGCAAGAAAAGGTAGTCCCTTACTGATAACAAGAAATATATACCCAGTCCTTTGTTCTTCTCTTCATATTCCATACAAGCCAAATGCCAGATTGTACATTATATCTATTGAGCAAAAGTATACTGCTCATAACTTGGCATTTCACAAACAAGTTTAACCTTTCCCTCCTCTTTCTCACCACTGTATCACCCTCCCACTTTTCCTGACTTAGTGCCTTAGACATCTGAAAAGGTTTACATTAACATTTCTAATGGTCTCATGAGAGGGAATGAAACTCAACCATCTATCAAAACTCTTCTTTCAGCCTTCTTGAGAAAAAACAGCAGTGATACACAAAGAGATCATTGTGAGTTAACTTATTTTGTGTAACTAATACTCTAAGATACAAGCGAAAGCCCTGCTTCTGGAATTACTTCTCTGCAGTGAAGACATTACAGGGAATGAGATCAAAGAATGCACACTCATAGAACCACACTGGCCTGATCTATAACAGTAGCCATTGCTACAGAGTTCAGCACAGGACCTCTATTTTTCTTGCACTTTCAAGAGTTTTGCAATTTGATCTGCTCTCTGTGCCACTATTTTCACACCTCAAATGTTTTTAAGTCTTCATCAATTGGTAATTGCAGTGGTGAATTTCAGTTTTTGTCCACATCCCAAGATCAGACTTCTTTACAGACTCAGCAGTGCAAACTTTCTCTTATCTAACACGACTATCTAGTGGAAAAAAGTCTACTGTCTATTCAAACAGATAAAGTATTACTTTGTTTCCTAAAATTACTTATGGAAGACATCAACAAAATTCTCAGTTTTTTTCTCTCTTCTTTCCATTGGAAAACCAAGTCCTTACTGCCTCCTGTGGTCTGATAATGAAAGGGAGTCCACAGAAATTGAGTCTGAGTTGGATGTTAAAATGAAGAATGTATGTTAAAAACATACCTATTATTATGTTAGTATGTTTTTATAAAATAAAAGCAAGAGAAAAATCCCCCAGAAGTCACGAAGTTTACTCTGGAAAATGATAAAAACTAATCTTTTTTCTCAAAACTATAAAATCTTCTTAGAAAATCCTCTAAATGTAAGCTACAGGGCAATGTTATTTTTGTTCATCCTAAGGAAGGAAGGAAGGAAGGAAGGAGGGAAGGGAGGGAGGGAGGAAAGGAAGGGAGGGAGGGAGAAAGAAAGCAAGAAAGCAAGAAAGAAAGAAAGAAAGAGAAAGAAAGCGAGAAAGCGAGAAAGCGAGAAAGCGAGAAAGCGAGAAAGCAAGCAAGCAAGCAAGCAAGCAAGCAAGCAAGCAAGAAAGAAAGAAAGAAAGAAAGAACAACAAAGCAAACCAAAAAAACCATCATCCGGAACTTCTTTCGATGCAAGCACTGTGTTTCTATGACTTCAATGTTAATTTGTAACACCTATAGATTGAAGTTCATTTCACTAACTTTGATAGTATTTCCAAACACTAAATCATTTCTAAGCATTATTTAGAGAATAAACAACCCTTTGATAAAATACTGAAATTATGATTTGATGAAAACTGAGTAAATGATAGCTTTTCAATGACAGGGTTTCCACTTTATAAATTCTCATTATTTTGTATACACATGATTTCCTGCATCTAAAAGATGGGTTTAAAACATTTCACAGAAGAGTATACCCAAACACTATATTTTTAGAAGTCATGCATTCACAAAATTATACATATTTGTTGTTCAAATGAAGAAGATGACATGACATAGTCATACAAAGTAAGAAGAAATTATTTATAAAGACAAAATTATAACTTCAAACAGGGAAACAAGTCCAATAAAAGAAATTAAAATACTGCACCTAGAGAGAAATAACCCTAGCATAGGTACAGAAGACATCCTGCTGATGGACAAGTTGATCTTGAGCCACCCTTTGCAGCAAAGGAGTGTGAAGGAACTACATGGACTTATTGGGAAGAGGTTTGTCAGCAGTTTGAGGGAGGTGACTCTTTCTCTCTCCTAGTCCAGCACTGGACTTCCCAGTAAAATAAAAATGTAAATTTACTGGAGTGAGTCCAGTGGAAGGTCACAAAGACAATGAAACTGCTGAAGCATTTCTCAAATAAGAAGAGACTGAGACCTACAAATGTTCATCTTGCAGAAGAGAAGTATCAGCAGCATCTTATCTGAATATAAATACCTGATGTGGGGACTGAAGGGTGAAACAGACTCCTAGAGTGGTGTGCATTCATGGAACAAGAGGCAATAGGCACAACTGAAAACTCATGAAGTTTTCATGTCTAAACAAACAAAAATATGTTTTCTAATGTGAGGGTGTTTGAAGACTGAAAACAACTTCCTAGGGAGGTTGTGTTGTCCCTTTCTCTGGAGATATGCTAAACTTGTCAGAACATCCTACTGAGCCACTTGCTCCGGCTGCCTGTGCTTTGAGCAGAGGATTTGGACTAGATAATGTCAAGAGGTGTCAGCAAATTCTGTTAATGTGATTTTGTGAAAGCATACTCTCCATCCCTGTGTGTGATATTTCAATGGGGTAGGTAACATTAGTTTTTAGAAAGAGATATTATATTTTATATTTTAGAAAGAGATATTGGCACATTCAAATAGATGGAACATCTCTTTCTTTTTTCACTTTATAAATATGGCCATCATCTTAAATCCATACCGTTCCAATATTTTACTTCAAAGATACTGATTTACATCCAGCTGGAATTTTAGAAGGAAGTAAATTTCGGCCTTCATGTAAATCTAGAGACTGTTTCTGGATTATTTTCTATATCTTCTCTCAGCTATACTCCACTATTTTCTGAATTACATTATCCAGTAAACCATATTTTCTACATATTATTGCAGGAAAATACCATGCATTTGCCTACTGATTTAAGTGTGGCAGAATTTACCAGTGTTGTGTACATGTCTGTCAGGGATTGACAAGGAAAGAGAAGAAAAAATAATGATATTTTCACAGAGAAATTTATGCTGAGGAGATCTCAGGATGCAATTATTTCAATATCCTCCTTAAAAATTTCAAATTAAATCAGCTTGCTCACAACCTTGGCCATAAAGGTTTTGAAGACCTCCAGGTGTATGTTTCACAGCCTTGCCAGGCAAGGAAGGAAGACACATCAAATTTATCTCTATCATCAAGTTTTAAACTCAATAATGAATTTTATTTGGACAAAAAAAGGGCAATAATTTGCCTTTTTAATCAAAGATTATAATTTTCTCTTGCAGGATTTGCAAATCAGTCTTTTGTTGGATTGCGGAAACACTTAAGTATCACAAATATATTCCTCTAGACAAGGCTATCTTCTTTAAACACCAAAACTTTATACATAAAACAAATGTAAAACATTCTATTTGATAATTTCACAGCATGGAGAAATATTACTGAATATCTTATTACCTTATTACCTTATCTTATTGTCAAAATGACATTTACATAGGTTATTCTAGATATACCCATACTTTGTTGTCCATATTACAAAAGCACTTTAGAAATTTGTTGATATAACATATATAGAAAGATGACATAATACTGCTTTTAAAAATAAGGCATATATTTTTCATTTAGCTAATTCTGAATTTTAGATTTGTGGTTGCAGCTGAATGACCAAAATACAGAACTTTAAAATGACAGCAATTTTTTTAAATAGTCAGAAATATAGATGGAACTCATCATTTAAAATAATTTGATCTGCATTATTTAAAGAAAATAACATTTTTTATGTTTTAATAATGAGTTGCATACTGGACCAAACCTCAAATCAGGTAATGTTTTTAATGTTAAAGGACACCTTAAAAAGTTATACAATATATTTCTATTTTCTGAAATCAATAAAAGAAGTCAGTTCTTGTTATCAGAATGTAGCAAATGATTTGTGTACACTGTGTTCACCAGGAAGTTTTAAAAGAGATTTTTCCTTGAATAATGCAAGAATTTATTTTAAAATTTTGAGTTAATTGAAAAGGGTCCAGAAATGATGCCATTTTCTCTTCTAATTTCCAGAAACTGTATTTATTGAGGCACCCATGAATTATGCTAAAAATATTTGATGCTATTTTGCTTTTTTACATGCTTTTCTCCTTTCCTTTTTGATTTATCTTTCCTGTTCCATCTTCACCATTTTTATTCTTAAGATTCTACTTTTGTATATTATGTATCATTACACAAAGACATATAGTTACATTGGTCCAACCCAAAATTTATACCTTCTCTATTAGCAATTTTTCTTTGTGTCTTCAACAACAACAAAATTCTAAGCAACCCCCCCAAAAATACAAATTTACGTTGAATATTATCCAGAGAAAATAAAATGGGAGAATTTACACTGGATTACTCTTATGTTGTTTCATTCTCCATAACTAAAATGCAGTTATGTGTATTTATAGTCAAGAAATGTGTATCTCCATTTTTGGCAAGTGTAATGTGACATGAGATTGCAAAGGTTCTATACAGGATTAAAGGTTCTGGAAATACATTAGGCCTATTATTTAGGAACCTAAATATGTCTGACCACACTGGACCACCATGTTATCCTAAATTATATCCACCATGCTATCCTAGGTCTGCAGTTACAAAGGCCTCTAATTATATCATCAGCCTTTACTATCAGTACGGAATGGTGTTGGGAAATGGAAACGGTCATGAGTCACCTACAGGCCGTATTTAGATATGTGCTCTGGCTGGAAATCCATTTGAATCCCATAGCAATGTGGTCTGATAAGAGAGCAAATGGGCCTGGTATCAAGGGTACTCTGGGTATCAGTAGCAACTATTTTCCGTGTTAGACGTTTATTATCTCAAATGAATAAAAAAAATATCAGCTTCAATAGATGTAGAAGGTCAATATGGCTGACATAGTTTGATATGCTATGTGTGGCAATATATTTTTGACACGCTCTAGATTCATATGTGTTTTTAGTAAAACACGTTGGCTAGAGAAACTACTGTGCTTCCAAAGACACCATTTAAATAAAAGTGCAGATGGAGGTTTAGTGTAGATGGACATTGCAGATATTTATCTGCTGCATGTTAATGATGACCACAGAAATCAAAACAGCGTTTACTTTCTGTCTGTCATTACATGGTCAAAACTGCAATATCTACCATACCCAAACACCCTTAGTGTAAATTCCTACTTTCTGGGAGATTCTCTAGAGCCAGTGCATTCTACATTCTTTTTATCATGGTTGATTACCTTTAGACTGAATGTAGACTAACTGAAATTGGGCTAAACACATGTGAAGGTGGTTATACTTACCGGGCATGGTCTCTCATTTAATTTGAGAGCATATGGTCTCAACTTTGTATATTGCTTTGTATATTGCTTTATACTACTTCTGTAGTAGTATACAGAGTAGAGACTTTACAATAGAATGGGTTGGAGGGAACTCCTGCATCCACAGCATTTCTAATAGAGTTAAAAAGCAGTATTTCTAAAATTTATCCCTGGGGAGCCTCATTGGTGACTGACCACCAGGCTGATGTAGCTCAGTTTACTGTAATCTCTTGGAGCCTGATCCATCAGCCAATTCCTGACCCAATGTAGCATGGAGCTTTATAAATGTGTGATGAACATTTTGTCCAGAAGGACACTGTGTAAAAGAGTGTTAAAATCTTTGCCAAAGTCAAAAAACACCTCTTCTACTGGCTTCCCTTGGTCAACTAGGTGGGTGCCCTTGTCATAAAAAGAAATTAAATTTGTTATTGACATTCCCATCATGAACCTCTGCTGACTGTGACTGCATATTCCGATTTGTTTATTTCCTAGAAAACTTCTCAAGCCAGACATAAAGAGTAACAAAGAACACCACCATTTCCACATTTGCCAGTGGAAAATTTACCTCTCTTATACTGAAAAGATTCTAATTTTCTTTGTAATAAAGGCTGTATTATATGAGACAATGAGTTAAATAACAAATATTTTCAAAAAGACTGTGGACTGAATCCTAGTTACAAACTAGATCTGTTTGTGCTTTCTTTTCTTGTGACCAGATGTGGAAATGAATCTTTCCTCGCTGTTTTAAAGTAAATAATAAATAGTAAATTCCACTGAATTCTACTGGGAAAAAAATATTGCTTCCTAAGATTTCTGCTGATGATTTTTTTAAGAGAGGAAGCATATTTGCAGTAATATTTCAGTCAATTACAGATCATAAATGTACCAAGTATGTGATTTATGCAATTCAGTGAAAAGAAAGTGAGTGCAAAATAAGTACACTGTGATTAACACATTTATGCATAATTTTCTATGTGACCCTAAAGGCAACCACAACTTCTAGACTCCTAGGGGTAAAGAATGCTGAAGAGAGTGATCTAAAATGGTAGACTTCAGAAGGCTACTTGCCTGCATGAAATCAGCTCTCTCTTTTACAGTGCTGTTTACTCTAGCCAGGGTTACAAATTAGGGTTGTTCCAAGCATATTATAAAAAAAAAAGAGGTAACAGTGTAAGGAGGGACAAATAAACAGACATACCTAAGCACAGGAGAATACCCATGGAAAAGAAAATGAAGAAGAAAAAATGAAAGCGTGGATAATACATTAAGGAGTGTTACATAGAAGGCAGATATGAGCATAAACATTTCATGGATTCTGCATCAATTTTCTGATACAACGATGCTGGAATATGAAAAGTTGATCCTTAATTGGTAAAAGACACTTGAAAAATTTGAAATCTTAGACCAGATTTCACATATCCTAAATTCAGGAGATTCTTGCAATTCTTTTTTGTGCTTCTGGTATGGTTTTTCTTGATTGGTGGATTTTGGTTGGGTTTTTTAACTCCCCTTGCTATCATCTCTGCTTCTATATGTGACTTAGAAGTGTAATTCAGCTTCTTCTGTGGAAAGGGTTAGAGACAAAAATAGTGGTAAAGTAGTCTGAGTCCAGGCTGTACTTCAAATATGGTCTGCAGGATTCAAAAGATTCCAATGATTAATATTGACAGAAACTGGAGGTAACTTATATGCAAAATAATGAAGATTACTTCAGTTATTTAAAACAATATATATGTATTTTCAGCACTAGAAAAGAAGCCATCTACCTTTCCAGTTAGTTTACCAATCTCAGGTTTCTTAAGTCTGTTTCAGAGCAGGCTAAAGGAGATTTATGTACAGAACCTACACATGTAGAGGCTGCATTTGAAGAAGTATGTGTCATGACTCTTATTTTGGTAAAGATGAGAGAAGCAAAATTTGACATTTCAAATATTATTGCCACTCATTCTTTTCCCCTCTCTTTGTCTTACTTTGAAATGCTAAAATATTTAATAATAATCACTTATTAATAAATCCCTTTTTGTATTGTATTTTTCAACAGGCTATCAAATTCAGTGTACAGAGAGGAGAAAAGTGTGTCATAGCTACAAGTTTATGGAATATTTTATAAATATATCAGCTTTCAAATATCTCTTTCCAGGCTATACCTAGGGGGCAACAGGAATGCAGTGAAATAATAGCTACTACTAATTGCAATGTTTGAGACATAAATAATGTCTATTGGTCTCTGATGCATAAAAGTGCTCATATTTGTTTAAATGTAAACCTGCAATCAAGCCTGCAGATGTTAATGGGAACATTTGCATGCATAAAGCTAATCTGCTGCTAAATTAGCTACTTGAGTCAGCATTTAGTGCTGAAATTCCACTAGGATTCACAGCCTAAAAAAAAATTAAGGCTTATTTCATATATTCAGCATAGTTGAAGTATGTCTTTTTCATGCAGTTCTCTCAGAAAGTGATCAGAAATACTCCTAGATCAAGTATCTACTGATAGGTATTGTAAGTGACACTTAAAAAAACACCAGCATTCAAGGTGACTGAAATATGTCAACACAGCTGGTGTGTAGAAAAACATCTGTTTTCTGAGCATCTGTAAGCATCTTAGAATGATCTGCTTACCCCACACCTGCCAGAAAACCTGTATAATGTATCATAATCCAGCTTCAGAAGATACCATGCATGCTCTGGAAGGAGTAGAGGAATTCCATTTCACCATGATAACACCACACTTAAATTTTGTTTTCCTTTGTCATTTAGACAAAGGACATGACAAAAGGTCTTTGTTCATGACAAGCAGTGTCCATTAAGGTTTAAAGCACCCAACCAGCTTGCACTGACTGCTGTGTGCTTTCCTCATGGAATCAGGCTTCTTTCAGGCCTCAACCTGCTTGAATGATAAAGTCATCAAGACACAATGTTGGAGCAGAAAATTCTCTGAATCCGTGTATTCTTCCAATTTCTGTGCAGGTGACAATAGAAGAGCAAATATTAGAATAGTCAAATGGTTGAATTTAAGGAGGAAAATAGGAAAAAGTATAAGCACTCTGCACATAAAATTTTAAATTTAAATATAATCAGGGTTATCTCTTGTGATGCTGTAATTTCCAGATATTTTCATGCCAGAGATTTTACCAGGTTTCTGCTGCTGTTGCACCATTGCTTTATAACTAGGAGAAAGAAAACCTACATCCCTATGACTTTCCAGCTTGTGTCCCTCCACAGACAGCAGGAAATACTGATTGATGCTGACTACTGTCATAACAGTTTTCTTTAGCTTGCAAACTTTATGTGTGGGGTACCAAATATCCTACCAATGTTGCTGACTTTCACTTACTCCCCTCAGAGATAAAATATGAACTCCTCATTTGGATTACTGAAGTTTCTATGTCTCATTTCTATTCCCTCTATGTCATTTGGATATACTTTTACTATTATACATTGCACTGCAAAGCAAATCACAGAATCATAGAATTGTCCAGGTTGGAACAGACCTTTAAGGTCAGTCCAACCATCCACTTGGCATGGCCCCTGTAGCCCCTAAACTACTCAACCTCATCACCCAGCACCAGATCCAGACAAATAAAACACCTCCAGAGATGGTGACTGTATCACTTCCCTGGCAACTTATTCCAGTGCCTGACCACTCTGACGGTGAAAAATCTTTTTTCAAATATGTATATTGAATATCCTCTGTAAATCTGCATTGGAAAGCCAAAAAGATCTTAGCCCTCTTTCTACCAATCAAAGGCAAAGAAAGCCAAAGTTAGTAGCATTAATTTTAAAGATGTTCTAAAACTAAAAAAAAAAAGCATCATTTTTGTTGAAAATAAAAAAATGTTACTTTTCTCTTGTCCCACTGGTATTGAATAGTGTATGGGAGGTATTCTGTAATGAGAAGACACATATTATTTTGTGAATCTTTTTGTCTGTTGCACATGATCACGATTTTTGAATAAAAAAAAATTTTGATTCCGATGGAATAAAGAATTATAGATGAGTGTGTATTTCACAGTGGTTTAGAAAGAAACCATTTTGATAAATGGAAACATTGATTTAATGCTGGTAATGACACTGAGTCAAATATAAACACAGAAATAAATATTTTTATGGTAGAACTACATTATCCTACCTTTGGCTAGATCTGATCATTAATGCAGTTTCCTAGAATTCTTTAGAAAGTTTGAAAGACTTTTCAAGAAACCTTTCTGCCAAGGTTCAGCCTTAACATATATATGTACTTTAATATTACAAAATCAATTTTTGTGAACCAGGAATGTACCAGTAAAGTGAAAAGCTGATCTGTTAGTTGTATTCTATTAAAGTGAAGATTTTATGACACTTCAAAACCATGTCTAAGACCTACCTGTCTTCAGAATAGTGTGTTACATGGATACAACCCTTCTACAATATTATATTTAACATGAGGACATTTAAGCATGAGAAAGACTATTTCTAAATGTGACTTTTGTTATGGGTGATGGTTCCATGGCTTCATTAATAATCAAATAAACACAGAATTTTTTTTTTTTTTTTAATTTAGCAGACTTCTGATCCTACAAAGATTTCTAGTAGTGTCCAAAAATCTTCAGGAATATCTCAGCCTGTTGCAAATTGAAAATTACAGACCAAGTAAAATTAATTATGGAAGCATGAATAATGAAATAATGACGCAGAGGAAATCTGCAGGATATGGACAAGGATTAGGTCTCACTGACATCTTAGCCTTTGGCTTCCACTGGAGCTCCCCAGGGAGTCAAACCTGACAGACCTCAAGAAGTGCTTGGACAATGCTCACAGGCACATGGTGTGACTCTTGGAGCTGTCCTGTGCTGAGGGTTGGACTCTGAAAAGACATACAGATGTCTCCCAACTCAGGATAGTCTATAATTCTATGGAATTATTTCTATGGATTTCAGGTAAATATTTAAATCAAATGAGGCATTGTAAGATTTAGAAAGAAAGACTACCNAAATTTCTAAGTTAAATGTAATTTTTCCTTCCTTCGGTTCATATTCAGAATTGCACAACCTTCTTCAATCTAACTGATAAAATCTTCTTTCCTTTCCAAGGAATAATTCCACAGATTGTACTGACACTCTGAAATGACTTTTGCCTATACAAAAACCTGTGAGGCAGCAAGAGGATTGAAAAGAAACACAACAGTAGAAACGTCAAATACTAAAATCCAGATTTCTTTGTTCTATAGATAGACTTTTCAAGATCATATTTTCATTGCTCACTGTTCCTATTTTTTCACAGAGTTAAATATTACAGGATATGAAGTAGAAAAGAAAACAAAAGAAATAAATACGCATGTTAGGTTTTCAGTTATGTTCCATCTGCTTCCAAAAGAATCCTTCTACATACCAAGGTGATCATTAGTTCAGAGAAAATTTTGAAAAGTCACACTAATTGTTCAAGTTTCCAACTTACTATTAAATTCAAAGCTTCAAATTAGTAGCATAATAATTAGAGATAAATCTGGATTCATGCAATTAACTCCAATTTAGCTAATATAACATAGTATTTCCCTAAAATTTTCTAATATTTCCTTTCTTCCTCTTTGAAGAGTGCACTAGTCTGTTTTATCATCATTTAAACTGAGGTCAAGTCTTAGCTATCTTTTACTGCCCTTTTTTTTTTTTTTTAATTTATTATTTTGGTCTGGTTTTGTTTTGCAGCAAATAATAAAATTATATTTGTTCTGAAAGGAATAATGCATACTTATACAGGAAAATATGATTCTACCATTGAATCTAAATTTTTGTCTGTTCTTTGTAGTTATCTGCTTGAAAGCTGTTTTTGCTCAATACCTGTGATTAGCTGGATTACAGATATAGTTATATATCAGTATATATGTGTGTATATATATATGGATTATATATGCATGTATATTTATATTAAATATATTACATTTATATAAATATAATATATTGAATATGTGTATATATATACTGATATGAGATTATATTGTATTGCATGATATGACATGGTATGATACTATGATACTATAACATTATATACCTTGGAAAGGTACCTTAGTCAAGGACATAAAAGAAAGATGAAAGAATATTTTTTCATTGTAAATAAATGATGAAAAAATATTACATGAACTTATTCTCAAGATATATATATCTTCTTTCAAACCTTGGAATTCTACCTTTCACACCCTCTTTTTCTCTCTTCCTACCTGCCAAAGAAACCCAAACCAACCAACCAAAAAACCTCCAAAAAACAAAAAAAACCCACCTTGAAGTTTCAGTTAGGAAGCTGATATTTTTCACAGACATGAAAAACAACACTACCCTGTCACAACCCACATTTTCCTTAAGATGGTATGTATCACTTGAAAATATGTGCCAGTGTTGACAGACAGCACTTTTCAACTTTTTAACTTCTTCTTAATGTAACAATTCCAAAGTCATGAACAAAACTGCATGTTTTTTTCCAAATATTCTTTTTTTTTAAGTAATTCCATGACTCAGGGGAAAAAAATATAACAGAATTGTCAAACGTGTCACCGGCAATTTTGCATCTGTGTTTCTGATACAGTGGGAGAGCTCTGAAGTGCAGGAGAATCAGAAGACTACATTCAAAACTAAATAAAACCCTACAGAATTGCCATATAACAAGTGTGAAATTCACATATTTAGAGAGAAAAAAAAATCAAGAAAACTTATGTTATTATTTTCTACTGCAAGAATGCCTTAAAATTCTTGCAACATTGCATAGATTTTACTCATTTTGGTAAGATCCTGATACAGATTTTTTCTGAAGTTCTGGCCTGCTTTGAAGGACCACAAATTCCCAGATTACAGTAATCTTTGAAAATCTACTGATATTACAGTATTTTAAAGAAGAGCCAAAGATTAATCCCAACAGTAATTGAAGAAAATAAAATGTTTCGTAGAAATTGTAGAATCATAGTATAATCTAGGCTGGAAAAGGTCTCCACGATGATCAAGTCCACCCACTAATCTACTGTTGTTAACTCCATCACTAATCTATCTCTATAAGTGCCACGTGTGAGTGTTTTAAATAAATCCAGGGATGGTGACTCAGCCACTTCCTGGGTAACTGCTTGGTGACTTCCAATGCTTGGCAACTTTTGGCAAGGTAATATTTCCTTATATCCAATCTAATCCTGCCCGGTGCAACTTGAAACCAGCACCTATTGTCCTATCTCTTGTTACTTGGGAGAAAAGACTGACCCCACCTGCCTATAACCTCCTTTCAGGGAGTTCTAGAGAGTGATAAGGTCTCCCCCTGAGCCTCCTCTTCCTCAGGCTAATCAGTCTCTCAGCTAGTCCTCATAGGCTCTGTACTCAGTGAATGTTTAGTGTTCTGGAATTCAATAAACCTTGAAAAAAAAAGGTTTTTATCACAAATTTTTACTCAATTTGAAGTAATTAAAATGCGTTGGAACAGTATAGCTATTTTTTTGTTTCAATATTTTTTTTGTTTCAGTCTTATATCATTTAGGTCTTAGGTTAGGAATAATCATCAAAATGAAGACGTCATGCAGGCATGAGTGCTGTGAATGTTTTGACTAACCCTGACAAAAAGCCTTACTACAGCTGCTTATCAAAAAAAGATAACAGAAACAACCATATCCTGCTTGCTACATAAGATCACACAAAGGAATGCCACTTATTAATAACTGTAAGAAAAAACCCAAGCAGTTTTATTAGGCTAAAGTGCAAAGTAAGTTATGTTCAAAAATTAAACCTAGGATGCATGAATGAATGGAACAAATAGTGATTAAAAGGAGACTTCCCACCTTTCTAGTTTCAGTGTCAGGAGTTTGCTGACACAAAATAAAGAGTCCTTAAATATTTACATATTGAATGGGAGATATTTGACAGTCCTAGATTTTCATATCACATGCTTACATGAAATGTTTTTATAAATATATATATATATGTTTATAAAACGTGCATCTGAAGTGTTGCATTATTAACGGAGTACTGTCTCAAAATTTAAAGTATAAACTAAAGATATAAACAGACAACAATCGGAAAATAAATATGTGCATGCATGTTTGAATCTCATGACATGTCTATTACCATGCCTGCATTTATCTCCTTTAAACAATGTTCATGTAATACAATTAAGACAGTACATGACAGTGAAGAGCACTACTAAACACTAGTTTAGTATGTATGTTGTTAGGCGCCACAGTGTTTTATTTTTCATATGAAAACATACCTATAGTCAAATATAATAACTGAATACTAACTTGTTTTACAATTGGAATTCAGATGGAAACAAGATGCCTGAACTAAGAAGCCTTCCAGTTAAAGATGCCAATTCTAAAAAGACATTGCAGTCATGGCCTACAGTCGTTCAAGGGCTGCATTGCAAAAGCTGGATGCCTCTCCTCCACCTGTCTCTCACTGTGTTTCATAATAGAAGACAAAGAAGTGGATTGTCTCACTAGGTACATTTAATCAGTCCATCATTTAAATTACCAGCAAAAGAAATTTTCATTTTCCCGTCAAGAAAAGAACAAGAGTGAAACCAATTATTTTATATTACCTGATTTACTATGGCTTCACTGGCACTTTATTCTCTGTACCTTGTTGAAGTGATGCCCTTATCACTATTAAGTTACTGTATTTTTAATTTGTTGATAGGTGAGGTTTCCCAATTGGCTTCTGCTTCTTCTGTAAATCCAGTGAAACACAGACATCTGTAATCATTAGTTAAAAAGAAATCTGCCTTCATCTTCATTCTTTATCTTGACTCCCACAACCACAAACCAGTGGCCAGATTGGACACACTTATCGCTTTCCTGTCTTCTAAGGAAGTAACTTTCTCTTAGGCCCCTGGATTGTTTACAAGGCTGAGCACTCAACTTGTCTGATTACCCTTTCCTGTGTTAACAAGGTCAGGGGTTGCCTGAAGCATCAGAAATGGAAATGGCCATTAAAGAAGTTATAAGTTTTTCAGACTGACTGGTAATAGCTGGAAAGCAATAAACAAGGTAAGACAGTTTAAAGAAGATTGAATAGAAGTACAGCCAATCCAGAGACAGACAATCATCACCTGGCCATTACATAACAATATGTTTTTGCACTGTCCTTTTTGTTATTGTTTCTGCTAATATTTGTCTAGGTTGGTGTTTGCTCACTGCCTTAGTTCTCTGCTAGTCTTACCATGTCATCCAAATCTAGCCATCTTCAGGCAGAAAAACACCTATCTCTTCAATTATTTTTCCTCAAAATTAATTGGAATTATTTTTTGTTCTTTTTTACATTGTTTGCAAGTGTCTTTTTCTGCCAAAGTCTAATTTTTTTGTTCTCTATGTTATTTGAAATTTCATCTCAGACAGGTAGCATTATATAAATTCACTTGAATTAAATTAAACTTTTTCTTGATGGTTCCTAAGACCATTCATCCATCAACAACAATAATTAAATGGAACCATTTACAAAAATTTACACATGAAATAGAAAAGCCGAAATGAAAAGCTATACACCAGAATAAATAATCTGCTTATTATATTTGCTCATAAACCACAACCATATCCAGTAAAAATGTGGGACAGCACAAGCCCAAACCTTGACAAAACCAACTTCCATAAACACATATCCATCATGCAGTGAATAATGTTATCTGGCACTGACATAGAATAATGGTGTAAACTGAAAGTCTTTGTTCATGTATCTTTGGAATTAAAAAGTAATCTGTTTGCACTGTTCCTCCAAGAAGACAAGCTGACTAGATCTGCAAAATACTGGATTTACTCTTTTCAGAAAGATGAATTCCTTCTGTCTGTAAAACTATACTGATCATGTATCATCTCTAGGCCCCAGACTCAAGAAATCAACAGCAAAGCTCATCAAGTTTAAAAGTACCAGCCACTCAGCATGCAAATCCCACAGGGAAAATAATGTTTTATTTTTCAGGATTTCAGAGAGCAGAAGAGCAGAAGGTATCCTGAAATATACTATTTCAGAAATCCTTTTGACTGTGAGAATCAGATGATGGCCTGATTTTCATGCCATTCATTTATATTTGTCTACAAATCCAAAATAATTACACTGTATTATAAGTCTTTTTTGTGCTCCATGAACCATGTTGCTGTAGCAGAAACACCTCAACAGTTCTATATATTAACCATAAATTTATTTTTTTATGAACAAACACAGGAATATGACAATGCTCAGACTAAAGCTTGCTTTAAAATACCAAATATCATGGCAGCTTGGAAAGATAGAGAAATCACAGATGTGCTGCTATGTATTTATTATTAGAAATTACTCATTTAAATTTATGAGATATCCATGAAAGACATTTTTTAATGAATCATAAGTGGAGATTTTATTCATATTTAAGAAAACCCATCCAAAAAAAAGGAAGGAAAATAGGAGGCAAATAATTCATGTCAGGATTTTGTGGTAATTTTGTTTTTTGTGGTAATTTTTTTCTTCAGTAAGAAAGAACATTATTATATGTAGTATTTTAAATAACCGTGAAAATTACTGTGTTCTCTTTTGTTAAGAAAACAGAGAATTTCCTCACTGTATATGTTTTAATGAAACCTTTGAAGATGAGTACACATAATAATTAATAATAAGTTGCCTATATAGGAAAGGTTGAAATTCATCTAGATGTTCACTGACAAAAATGTTTCATCAGAGTGTTCATATCTAGTGACAAATACAGATAGGTCTTTAAAATACTAAGATTCAGATATATATAGATGAACCATCTGACTTCAGTGATCACTTGGGCAAATGTATTTTAACATCTCAGTATTAGAGTACTTGATATCTATCAGAATTTAATACTAAATAAATAATGATCTCAAACTTTTTGTGAGGAAGCACAATTAAAAGCCCTCTTTTGTACAAGCTGAACGCAACCATAACAAGGTAATTCTCAAGGATTTTTTTTTTTTTTCCATTTGGATACATTTGACACTTTAGAGGCAGGAAAAAAAAATCACTGGGAAAAAGTACCAGGATACTATAAGCAGAGCCATCTGAAAGAAGAGCTGTGCAGCAGTATGTGACCAGACTGTGAGGGGGTGTCTTGCAATCCACCTTACCTCTGCAGTGTACCCAGCTAAACAGATCAAATTCAAGCTGGGGAAAAAAGAAAGAAGGGAGACTTTAAAAACCAATTTCAGCAGGTTTTTAATTAAAAAAGCCTTAACAGAATTAAAAACCTGATTCTTATTTAAGTAAAGCCTGTTCATCCATATTCTCAGTAATGATGTTGTCTAAATAGTGAAGAACCAAGATAAAAAGTTTTGCTTGGTGAAAAGTACATAGTACTTAAATATTCTCTTGAAACTAAGAGAAACATATATTTACAAATAAATCAAATTCATTTGGTGGCAATTCTAATGATTATATTTTTTTAAAATTATGACAAAGAAAACCAGGTGAGTGAAAGATATTTATTCTTAGAAAAATTCAGTATTTTCAAGGCATCCCATACTTTTCAAATGTCATAATTCTACCTTATTCCCAGTATTTTTTGTGTTTAGAAAAGGGAACTTGTCGATTAAGAAACCTATGTATTGCATCTTATGCTGTCATTGCTCAAGAGTGGCACATCTAAACTATGCCTGCTCAGGCTAAAAATTATTGATTTCATGATTGCTCAATCCATACACAATAAATGAACTCACTGGAGATATAGATTTAGAAGTAATGAAGAAGAGTTTAAACCCTTTCAGAACTTGAGTCTATTCTTATTTTCACTACATTTACAGTTACCTGTATCATCGACATAAAATAGAAAAGTTGTTATGAGATACATTTTAAGCATAATATTTGCATTTTTAAGAAGATTCCAGTGTTTCATTTTGTTTCAGATCATTTTCACTTCCCCACCTGACTGCTGTATATAACAGCATATATTGTATATAAATAGTTAATGCTATGTATAAGATGAATGCCCTTTAGACCAATCACATTTTCATAGATAAAAACACCAGTAGTACAAAGTGAAAAATCCTTTTCTGTTTAAAATACAGAAAAACTAATTAATTCAGCGAGAGAAGGTATGCACATATGATCACAGCTTAACTACACATTTTTTGCTTCTAAGAGTGTTTTCTTGTTGTTGTTGTGGGGTTTTTTGTTGGTTTTTCTAAAAACTTTAAAACAAAAGCCCCTGAAAGGCAAATGACTCTCGCAATAAGAGCTGATGGATGGACCACTGAGATAGGGATACAAAAAAGACTCCTAATATGAAAATAAACAAACCAAACAAAAGGATACTTGCAAATAGACTTCTTACTTCTGAGCCAACTCAAATACTCATTTCCCGCAGAAATGTCATTAGAATAACATATGATAACAATATTAGTCAAATGCTAAAAAGTACCACAAGAAAAAAACCCAAACCAAAGAACCATTAAAAAGCAACTTCACCAAGATATATCTCCTTAATTCCAAAACAACTTCAGCCATACAGTTGTGACAAGACAATAGTTAGAAAACTTTGAGGTGGTTTTGCCTCCACACATAGCATTTTAAATGCTGGTGCCTATCTGTCTCTAGCAATTACTGAAGCGGCACTTCAGTCTGTTATAATGAAAGAATGCAGCAGATATAGCCTTGAAAACACCAGAGGATTCATCCAGAACAAACTATCCACAGAGGAGAAGAGAAAGTGTAAATGAGAAGAGATCTTAAGACCCTGAGGTTTATTATTAACATTAGTAGCGGCAAAGGAAAGTCAGGTTTTTAGGCAAGATTTTTTAACTTAGAGGTCTAATTTTAGATGTTGGGATCCTCATGAGTGGCCCTATTTGAAAAGTTAATTGCTATTCTCCATAAAGTCTGAGAAATAAGCTGTTGAGAATGCCAAAGGAGACCTAGACCTGTAATTAATAATAAATACCATTCTCTGTAGTCTCTCACTTCAAATCTTACATGGCAATGACAAAATATTTCTATATTTTATTGTGATTCTGTGACAAAATTCTGTGAAGCACACTGAGAATGTGAGATCAGCACTTAACAGTAGTAAAGAGCTTTGTCAAAATATGTTTCCTGTTTTGCAATAAATTTCTACTGAGGTGGGAGACACTCTGCCTGGACTTCACAATTAGTTTTGTGTAATTTCGGATGCTTAAGGCCATAATACTTCCTGGACTTTTAGAAGAGGATATAGCCTCAATAGTTTATAGATATTACCTACATAAAAATAAAAGACAAGAGTGTCTATCTGCTGCCTTTTCATGTGAGATGATGTTGTAAATAACGCTAATCAGAAAATGACCCCTGAAACAGCTTTGTGATTAAAAAGAATAAAATATTTTTGTAAAAAAAATTCCATTTTTCTTTACAGAGGAGTAAGAAAAAAGCAGTCTTATCTTCTACCTGACTTAAATATTCTTGTGTCACTCTGTTACCTTCTGCCAATCTCTAAGGATTTTTAATTGGTTGTAGAATACTGACTAAGCCAAGCATCATGTTGATTCATCCTAGATGCACAACAGAACCCCTGTACTTCCTGAAGGAATAGCAGAAGCAAGTAGTTTCCAAATAAAGGTTTCTTAAAGGTTCATAGTTCTGAAAAAAGGGTGGTTTGGGTGGGGTTTTTTATAATTTGTTTGTTTTTCTTGGGGGGGGGTTATTGTTTGTTTGTTTTTCTAGCGTGCTCTGATTAACAATAGGACAATTTACATTTTCTACAGCTTATACCAAAAAAACACCTTGATTATGGATATCCCAATATTTGCAAAATGATAAAATAAAATTTATGTTGGTCCCCTAGATGTCCCATTGCAGAAATTTGCACAATTTCATTGCTTGAGTTTGTAAATGAGGTGTCACTCTCTGGAGCTCTTGCACTCCACAATAAACAATATGGCTTTGATTTAAGGAAAGGGAAATTCTCATGCATGTATGAGGATTGAGATAAGTATTTGCCAAACTCAAATGCCTTCCTAAACCAACTAAACAATCAAACTCATTGATTTTCCTCAGTAGGCCTTTTAAACCTATCAGGTAACTTGCTATGTTTTGCTATGTTTTCCTAAGAAATTCATGGAAGTTAAACAAAAATATGGAGGGATTAGTACCCTGCCCTGTGAAATCAAGTCCCTTGCCCCTTAACATCCTGAATTTCAATTAACACACCTTTCAAAAAATTAATTTATGGCAGCACATGAAATTTCCTTAAAACTGAAGCAGCCAAATATTTCCAAATTTTCCTCTTTCTAGAAGATGAAGTATACATAAGGCTTGAACTACTTACATATCACACAGTCCAAGTGTTAATCACTACTAGTATTGTAACTCAGTCAGCAGTCTAGGGTTCCAGGGGAATTAAAATTCAACACAAGCAAAAAAAAAAATAATGTTGCGATAACACAGAGCTTCTTCAAATTTCAACATTGAATGAGAACAACAGCAGTGTAATAGGAAGAAAAAAAGCCACCCCAAAACTCTGAACTAGTCAAGCTACTGAATATTTGCAGCTAAATGTTAGAGCTTTAGCATGCCAAGATCCATAGAAGGATTTAATTTTGATACTGTAGCAAAATTTAATATGTGAAACTCCTTCCAAGTTTAAAAGCCATATAAATACATAATTTTTCACTGAAATAAAACACATTCAGTAGAGTATGGAGATAAGATACAAAGCTACACTTATATATGCTCAGAACTTGAGAACATATTGATTGAAATTTTAGACCTAACCATATTGCATTACTGGCAGTACATTGGAGATGTCAATGCAAACCATCATAAAAAGCAAGACAGAAAATCTTAAAAAAATCTTGCTTGTATGTAATTCAAAAGAAAACTGGAAGGAACAACCCTGCCTGGGATTTTTTTTTTTTTTGCTATTCTTTTTCTCTACAGTGAATTAATGAATTCTAATGAAATTACATGCTAGTGAAAAAGTCTCAAAGGATTTAATCCATTTACTTCAAATACAGTTCTAACTTTGCTTTTGAAATATATAATAATGCATAAGGAGAAGAAATTCCCTTGTTTTGTTTGATACTCTTCTCACAATCAACAGGGAGAGAAGAAATGGACTCTGATCTGCTTCCTAAAGGCACATCACAACCCTTGAGAGCAGCTGGTCCTTTACAAAAGTAAAAATGCATGCATCCATGAATGTAGGTATGCTTGTATATGCTTTAGACATCTGCAGTTTCATGAGGATTGATGTATTATTTTCAATGAATATTCTGATTTTATTAATTTTATTTGTTTCCTCTCTGCAAAGTTTACTGCTGGAAAATTCTGCTGTATCTTGGTAAGCTGCAGATAAATTTTTAATTTGACAAAAGCTGCATAGTTTTAAAAGGATAAATTTAAATAGCGAAACAAACTAGTAGAGATAAAAGGAATATATTCTGTGGCTATCACATTCCTGAAAATGTCTGTTGTACATCTTACTATACGTATTTATTGCCTCTTGTGACACATTAGCCATAATTGTTACACATTTCGAGCCCAGTCATGTATTAATCAAATTTATTCTTTTACTTTTAGGTGAACCAGATTTGTAATTTTGATTATTATATGTTCCATTAGAAAGGAAAGAGCTTCTGGCAAGACAGTGCAGTAGATTTATTAAAAAGAATAGTGAATACAAAAATGCAACTTGGAGTGTTCCAGGAAGTCCCTTAAGCATGAAAAGAAGCAGCAGGAATAACGCTCAATTTCTTCAATATAGATCCATAGAGACAGGGAAGATTAGGTGATAAGAAAAAGTGAAACAAGAGGAAAAAGAAGAACTAAGAATCTGAAGCCTGAATACAGTTAGTTGAAAATGTTTAAAAATGACACAAAGATGGAGTACTTCTCCTCTGACGAAAAGCCGAGAGAGTCGAAGATTTTTAGCCAGGAGAAGCCTCCATGAGGATTTAACTGTGGGCTTTCAGAACTTAAAGGGGGTTTGCAAGAAAAATGGGACAAACCTTTTAGCATGACCTCTTGTGACAGGATAAAGGGTAATGATTCTAAATCAATTATTGTATGATTCCCTAAGAGACTTCAGGTTCCTGAAATATGCTGAAAACAGTTTTCACATACACCTGCATCTTCTCAGACTGCCCTTGTAGAGGAGAGGATTTATTTAACCAAGAAGTGTCCTGTGATCTAAGTCCTTTGCCCTAACAATGAGGGACTACCTGAGTGTGTGTTCCCTTTTCCTTCTTGCAGAATTGTCCTGGGCACACAGATATATGGGCTCTGCACCTTCATGAGTTCTCTCATCTCATCTTTCACTCTTGTCTCCATTTATGCAGCAGCTCTCTAATTCAATGATTTTCATGCTGGCTATTCCATATGGATTTCCAACATATCTCATTTTTTTTCCTTAACCCTTGCAGTAAAATGCCATGGGCCCAATTCAATAAAAACAAAGCCCTCTGGATGTTTTTTAGAAGAGTGGACAAGGGTCAGGAGAAATTTATCTGTGCTACTGAGAACATTGCCAGAGATGTTATACATTAAAACAGAAAAAAAGTCCTTCTACTTCTTGCGGCTCATGAAACAAACAAACAAAAAGAAACTCAGAGAAATTCCTCATTAAAGCAATACTGAATTTATCATTTGAGAGTGCTTCATCCAAGCCACGTTTCTTCTCTGTCCTGCTGCATGCATTGCCCTTTTTTTCCATTTTCTATTTTGATTATATTTAGCTTGGGCAAAACACATCTTATCTGCTTTTTCATACAATGTCATTGAAAGACATTGTTTTGTGAAGTAACTTCAGTCATTAATAGTGAGATTAGTTGTTTATCATAAAGATTGTAATATATTCTTTTTCTCTCTACTAATATATTATAAGGTGAGAAGTGTTTCATGTCTCTTCCATAAAGAATAAATCAGCTCTAGTGTGAAGTCAGAAAGTAGCAAATTGAAAAGTTACTTTAATTAAAATGTTTTAACATATAGGAATACAGAATAAGCTTAATTTACTGATAAATTAAGCATGTTAAATTATGGAGTGAAAACTCACTCTTGTCACCAACTTCCTTTAATATTGCCATCTTGCCATCTTGGGACTAATTTATGCATCAGTGCTGAAAATAAAACCTTTTCTGACAATTAAAATAATTAAAACCATTTTTTACAGTTTTGGTATTATAGCTTCATTTTCCTTTTCACCCCTTCCACATTTTGTTTTATTTTGCTGTAGGAATGGTTGCTAGAGGCATGAATTTTGATGAATATCATAACACAGCTAGGAATTTTCTTTGATAGTTAAGCATTTCTCAACTATCTAGATAAGATACAGCAAAGCAAACGTTAACAAGAATATTTTATAAATTACAAAGAGGATCATAATTACTAATTTTGCACAGTGTATTTCAGGATTTCTTCTAGACAGGGAAAAGTTTTTTGGGAAAGTTGTTGTAGCATATATTTATGAACTGACCAGCCTACTCTTCTAGAAGAACATTAAATCATCCTTAAACTCAGTTCACTGACCATATGGCAAACATCTGAGGTCTCAAATGTAAAAATATTTTGCAATATAGAGGTCTCTCAGGGCTGCTAGAAGAAGTTATTTCTTCTAACATGAGTGAGGTACTGTCCCACAATTAAAAAAAATCTATATGGGCTGGCATACTTCTAAATTTTTATTTGCTATTAGTATTTGAAAGTCATTAAAGCATAAGAAAAATATGGAGATACGTTGTCAGTACCAGTAAATGTAAAGTCAAAATAAAACAATAATAAGCCAGAACTCACAGAAGAGGTACATTTATGCTCATGTGAAGTCCAAACATTAGACTGTGGACCCTAACACACTGCTGCATGGGTCAGGATATGCTTTCTTTACCAGCATTGGATAGTTAGCTTTCAAAGTGAATCTTATATCATTCCATCCTTATTATAAAGCATACTCTGTAACAGAAATATCAGAAAAGAGCAAAAAGTTTTTTCAATTTTACATAATAGAATGTGTTCTGCTTTTTTTTTTTTTTTTAAGTAAACAGCATTCTTAAAGTTGGGATCCTCTGTTCTCTTAATGAGCCTTTTCTTTTCTGCTTTCATTACAGGAAAATGCTCATCAGAATTTAATTAAAGGGTTATAAATTCTTCTGCAAACCAACTAAAGACTGGATGTCCTTCAA
Source organism: Cyanoderma ruficeps (assembly GCA_008694505.1). Taxonomy (NCBI): domain Eukaryota; kingdom Metazoa; phylum Chordata; class Aves; order Passeriformes; family Timaliidae; genus Cyanoderma; species Cyanoderma ruficeps. The sequence goes on from VZDJ01000166.1 coordinate 475,453, forward strand.
GAACATGGTGAAACATATAGATAATCTAGGGTTTAAAACCAATCCTGCAAAATTCATAGAAATTCTTGCCAGTTAAACAAGAGTTTCCTGGAATACGACTTATTTTCACAGAGCTTTAATCAGGGTGTTATTAGGAGAGAGAATTCAACAAGAAGAGTTCAGAGAATTTACCTCTTGTGCCTACAGATGGAACTGTAATGAATGGTAAAATTGTGTAAGAACAATGAACTAAGCTAAGAGATATTTAGAAAATAAATATGATCTCTATATCTCTGAACTGTAAATGCTTCACATTACCTCCTCCACCACTCCATGGTCTGATGAATGTTCTGCAGAACTAGTTTATTGTCTTATGTCATGAAAATCACAAAATGTCCCTCCAGAAATTACAGATGATTCTGAGTTAGAAGGGACACAGAAAGATCAAGCCCAGCTCAAAATAGGGGCATCTGCTGAACAATGAGGTCAAGAAGTAACTTGGGTAATATTTACTAATAAAATATCTGCATGATATCCCAAAACTAAAGAAAAATATTATGAAGGGAAGAGAATCATAATTTTCTTATTACAGCAGGGAAGGGACGGCTGTTTTTCTTTCATTTAGAAACTTACTCCTTCAGCACAAATTGAACAATGGTCAGGGTTCTGGGTGTATTTTTTTAAGGAGAGGAGAATGGAAGAATGCTGTTAAGTAAGCAGAGTTTTTCATTTGCTTGCTTCTTAGATGTTTCAATTTATGATGTTTATGATAAGACATGCACAGAAAAATGTCAGTGACCTTGCAGACATAACCACATACTGAAAATACACTGCACACTGTTTAACTTCAGAGTTTTCTCTCTCCATTTCTCACTAACTTTGTAATATTTTATCAGTCTAGTCTTCATTCTCTTTCTAGCTGTATTGTTTTACTCTCTCTTGCTACAACTCCTGTCCTACTTTCTGAGCTACTCTTCTCTCCCTGTCATTTATGACCCTTTCACCCACTCACACCTACTGTTTGCAAAGCATGTAAAAAACATCTTTTCATACCTCTACTAAATTAGCAGATCAAAGAGCAACCTTTCCCAAATGATTTTATAACATTTTCACTGCACAGATGTCTCATAGATAGCAAGAGAAAGCCAATATGGAGAAAGAAACCCAAAATAATAAATAAGATAAGAAATTAGGGGATTCCTTGGCTCTATTCTTAATGTACATGTAAACAAGAAAACAATAAAAGCTCTAAGAAATTTTCATTAAAACAAGAGAATGGGGGACTGCTAACCCAGAGTGGCTTAGCTTATTTAGTCAAATTGAACCTGAAAACCTATACTAACTGTGAAACTGGACATGCCCAGAAGTATCTTCTTCAAGTTAATCTGAAGAAGCATAGCATCCTAACAGAAGCATCTTGAAGCTGGTATATTGCAATAACAGTGACATAAACAAGACATGCATCTTTATTCCAGGGCTAGATCAAACACCACTCAGTTTACCAATATGGGAATAGAAGATCTTGAACATGAAGGTAGGTGTGTGATTCTAAATCTGTGAAACTGATTTTGAAGAAATACATATCTAGTTAGTACAGTCATAGCCGAGTGGACTCACCCACTCTTTTCAGCTAAGGGAAGTAGACAGGAAAGCTCTTGTAACATTTACTCTGCATCAGGCGTATTTCTACCCTGCCTCAACTGATGGCAGGGTACAATTTTGGGTTACTCAAAAGAATCACAGTAACATTTGGTTCTGGGAAAACTCTCCACACTAACTGAATTTTTTTCCAAACCAGAGCAACACAAGGTAGCCAAGGTATAAATAAAAAATCGTCCCAGGTCAGCAAATAGGCAGCACCTTCCCTGTAATAAAAGCTATTTATGAAACTGTTCCCATACCTGTGGAAAGACACCTAACTTCAAAACTTCTGTTTTCTCAGATTAAGAGTGTAGAATTAACAGACAAGATTTTGTCTTGATGATACTGCTTGCCTCAGTAATGCCATATAACTTTTTTTAATATGTCAAACACCATAATTATATTAAGAAGAAATCTTCTAATTTCTCCTAGGAGTGTTTAATATTGCAGTATGTTTGAAATTTTGCTCACAAAACTGAAAGTAATTTTTTTACACAACAACAAAAAACAACAAAAGAAAACCCAAAACCAATCAACCAAACAAACCAGAATGCTATACTTCATAACAATGTTTATGATGCAGTTCCCCAAATCATCTTTTCTTTCTCATTCCAATTAATACACTTAAAAACACATTGACAGCAAAAAAAGGTCAGAAATATAAATAATTGTTAAATCTGCAAATGAATTCCTTATTAAATCAAGACATTTTAGAAATGCCAAAGGAAGATCAAGGTAGGGAAAAGGTTTAAAAGGTTAACACAGGCAGAAACTGAAAAGAGTGATGGGAACTAGATGGCATTTTGAAGCGGCCAAAAATAAGGGCTTAAATAGTCAACAGTAATACTTTTTACCTGTTGCATGACTTACTGGCAATGCTGTTTTTAAGATTAGTACTTTTTCAGTAATGAATCACTTTTGGGGTGTGGGATAATTTTTCAGTCAAATTACTCTCTGTTACCTTTAAACACTATTTGTCCAGATTTATCTCTGATGCAATTCCTTTGACTTCTAGCAAACTATGCCTTGATCATTGTAGCTATTACATTAAGACAGCACTCTACTCTTCTGCACTTAAAAAATTAAAGAAATTACATCTATAAAGAATTTCTTGGTTTTCTTTAGGTAAACCAACAAAAAAAGTACATCTATACACTAAAATAGCTTTACTAGTAACTTTTAAAGTTACATGCCTGTTACTATAAGCTGTTTTTGGAAAAGGTGGCAACAAGAACAAGAGTCAAAAAAAAAAAAAAAGGAGAATCTCAGAAGTTCGAAGCTGAATTTTTACCTCAGTTTCAGATTTCCAAAAGGAAAGTGTATTAACAGATTTTCAAATATCTATACACAAAATCTGATTATAGTTTCCATTAGTTTACCAATTGTTCCAATTTTAACAGCAACAGTATGCAAAATCTTTGTACCTAAGAGCATGTGGTCTTCTCAAACCTGAACTACTTTTTCTCACAGTTTAAGTCCCTTGATAATTTCCTCAAGCAGAACATACTGACATTTCAGGTCAGTTTGATTTAAATTTCATAACTATTTTCTTGAGGTGATTAGTGAAATTAAGAAAAAGTGCTGATAAAACTTTCCTCCTCCTTTTTAGGAATAACTTTAACACAGAATCAAAGATCTACAATCTAGAGAATGGTTTTGAAAGGAAGCCCACTTTGAAGGTTATCTAGTCCCACCTGCTTCTTAGGACTACTTAGAACTAGTTGCTGAGGATCCTGCCCAATTTATTCTTGAACACCTTCAAGGACAGATTGCTCTAAGACATAATTGCTCTAAGAAATCTTCAGTATCTAATCCCCCTCATGGATAAAAGACAGCTGAGTAGCAACTAACAAATCAACAAACCAACCAATGAACCAACAAACCAAAAATCTTCTTATATGTAATGGGAATCAAAGCAAGCTACAAATTTGAAAATAATTCTAAAAGGTAAATATATCCCTGACATACCTAAAGCGAGGCATGCAGGCAAGTTTATAAAAAATCATCTGTTCTGCATAATGGAATTACAAGCTTTTCGTCCTCCAAAGATATCCTTCCTATAGATGTATTTTTACTTTCTGAGTGGCAAGAATTTTCAAGGAGGACTGAATACCTACTGATTTAAACTAATTAAAACACATTTTAAGCACCTTGAAGAAACAATGTTTTTTACTACCTGAAACATGAGCGAGTGGTGGTGATGTTAAAGCATGGAAGTCCCGAGTGTCCTGAGGCAAATTTAACCACTGGAAAGCACTCCTGTTCCTCAGTACCATCTCATATCCTGTGCAGGGTGTAAGGAGGGAGCTGGGTCCATTTCCAATTTGGCCGGAGTGTGCCAGTTGTGCAGTCAGGTGGTGCTGAGTTCCACATGGTGAGCAATATTGTGTGAATCATTCACCTGTCTTACACTGTTATAAATACTGTTGTTCTTACTGTTAATTTTCTTATTCTTAAACCACAGCATCTTTCTCTGGCACCAAGTGTGGGGCTTGAAGGGTTGAGATAACAACAGATCTGCCCAGAGTGCGTTGGAAACAAATTTGATATACATATTTGTTTTATTGTATACAGAGCCATTGGTCACAGTGTTGCTTTGTCTGTTCACATGGTTGTGGTGCTTGCCATTGCATTTTTCTCCCATGTAGGCATTATGTGCTCTCCCTGATTCTGTATTTCAGGGCGAGATGCATAAGGATTCCTTTATTGCTGTACTGTGTGGTATCAACATGATAACATCAAGGACAATGAGGGTCATTTGAAATGTCTACTCGGTGATGCATTCCTGCCCTTACCTCAGGTGTTACCTCTGGGAATTCAATAATAATTGTACACAGTCTGTTGGGAGAACTGGGGAAGATAATTTTCTTCAGCTTTTCACCCCCATTTTCTCCTTCAGGCTTGTTACAAGACCATTTCAGAATTTTGAATTTCCTTGGGATGTTAAGGAAAACCTACTGTTATGCCTGGTGTGTCTCCTCACTGTAGTCTACATCATGTTTGAAGTAAATAGAGAGATTTTTAAGAAGATCAAGGAAATAATTTTGTTAGGAGTAAAATGGCAAGATTGATGTTGCCAAATTCTGATAGATTTTAGAGCAAAATAGCAGTTACATCCTCACCAACCAGCAAAAGGAAATACAAACTTTCTTAGGCACTGTGTGGTTTTGATGGGTCTATATTCCAGTGCAGAGTCAGATTGGAAACGTTCTCTATCAAATGACCAAAAAGAAGAATGAGTTCAAGTGGGTTCCTGAGTAACAACAAGGTTTTGAACAAATGGAACAGGAGATTGCAGTAGCCTTTGGGACAGCCAGGACAGAACAAGATGTGAAAAATGTGCTTTAAACTGCAGATGGTGAGAATGGTCCTTGCTAGAGCCCCTGAAAAAAGTACCCAGGTAGACTTGAAGACAACCCCTGGGATTCTGAGATAAGAGATACAAAAGAACTGAGACCTGCTACATCCTGATGATACTGCTCTATGCAGAGATACTGGTAGCTTACAAAGTGGTTTGAGCTGCTTCAGATGTGATTGGCACCAAATGTCCTCCTGGCACTCTGACACACAGTGCTGGGTTGGATGTTCAAAGGGAAAGTCTCTGCAACACATCATGCCAGCTGATGCTATGTGGGTAAGTGGATCACACTGATCAAACAATGAGCTCAAAAAGACAACTCCAGTTGCTTGGGGATCTTGGAATTCATCACGAACTGGCCTAAGACAAATATTTCAGACTATCGTCAGAGCAGGAAGAAAAGGTGGCTTGTGCTGAGGGAGGCTCCACCATATAGTCGACCTTGCAACCTCCCAACGCTTCACCAGTCCTCCTGCCCTGAAAGACAGGTTGGATGGATAGAACACACAGTTAAAGTTTAAGACATCTAGTCATAGACTAAATTAACTTAAAAGACATTTTGGAGGGAAAGTCATTGACTATGGGAATGATTACCTGTGCTTGTGTGTATGTGTGTGTGTATATATATATAATATATATATATATAGTTCGAATATATATATATAGTCTGTATATAGTTCGAAGGGGTAGGACTTGGGCATGGTGTCCATGGTATAGAATAAGGGGTGGAAATGCTGGTTCTGGCCAGGACAAGGTTAATTTTTGCAGCATCCAGGACAG
>VZDJ01000166.1:486963-556274 GCA_008694505.1 Cyanoderma ruficeps
CTCTCTCTCTCTCTCTCTTTTTTTGGAGGGACAAAAAAAAGTAAAACAGCAGCAGGTATCCTGAATAGCGAATAAAACTCAGATTTTCCACAAAGATGTAATGGCTTGACTGTTTAAGTAATAAGATAACTGCTTATTAGTGAAGGCCAAATAAAGACATCTTATTATTTTGACTATGCTTGTGACTTTTAGAAGTTTATTAAATGTACAGGTGACATTCAGCTCTGATCTTTAAACTGCCAGTACTAGAATCCAAAAAGCATTTACCTAAAGGTTGCTCATTTCATACAAGAATCCCCATTTTCCCTTAGCAGTACTGGAAACAGACTGCTGCTGAGCTTAACATCTGGTCTGAGTAAATAAAGGAATTCTCAGGGTGAAGAAATCACATTTTACTAAGTTGTTTAAGTGTCTTCCCAGCTGAGAAATCAGAAATATCTCACCATAGAACAATGCGAAAAATGACTGAGGACCTGATAAGCATTGGAATTAAGACCCATTATATAATTTTTTGAAGTATTTATTTTTTGTGCTATGATATTATTTTTTTACCTATCACAACTAGGAATATTGAAGGATAATCTGTTATATTACTAACTAAATAGGACGTATTAATTTCAATGGGACTACTTATACACAAACGTACTTTCTCAGTGTAATCAAAGAATGTTGAGGCTTGATTTTAATTGTGTGCTACAGAGAAAATGAGATGGCACCTGCAGAAACAGCAGCTTTCACCAGGAAATCTTCTATTGAGCAATTAACCAGTTAACAGATCAGCATGTATCTACAGTCTGACATCCCCAGCTTTACAAACAGATGAAAATAAATTTTATAATTGATTTGCCAAATGGCTGCATTAAATGGAATGCTCTTCCACCTAACAGAAAATATGCTACTCATTACACTGAAATTTAACGGCACACTTTCTAGAAGGATGATATGCACATACATTTCAGCTGCAAGGCATCTGAAAGATCATGTCTTTACCCACAACTGATATGCAGCCCTAATTTGTTACTTGATCAACATGCAATAAAGAGCCTAACAGCAGTGGGCTTGAAAACTTAATATTTTATTAAATTGATCACAGGTAGGAACCCACTAATTTTTTTAACAGAAGAATCAGATTACTTGCATGATTTGTTGGAACATGAGTGAATGATTCAACTTGCTGTTAGAAAATAATGAAAACAAGATTTCCTATAAGCAGTAAATTAGTTTTTTAATCATTGCCAGCAAAATGTTTCTCAATTCAGAAATATAGTGGCTCCCTAATTATGATTTCTTATTCTAAAAAGTCAGTCACTGTTTCACATGACCATAATCTTGTTAGAAAAAAAAAAGTTTTAAAAAATTTGTCTATGGAAGTAATGCATGAGATACTTGGATTTCTATTTCTGGAGAATGGAAAACAAGAGCAGTAAAGTGATTCTGAAAAAATAGACCATTTCTTGATAATGTTTGAAAGGGACTCCTGCTAGTGAAACTTTAAACAGTAGATACACTTAATAAAAATCTTTTACTTCGGATTGTTTTGCATTGTAACCTTTATTACTCTAATAGATTATATACTTTCACCATAAGAATGGTTTATCTATTTACAAGTCAATAGACTATCCATTGATAAAGTGCTTTCTTCATGCAATACAAGCATTTTAGAAACACCTTTTGGGTAAAATTAAGTGAGTTTCAATATAAATAAAGAAATTAGGAATGTGCAAAATTTCAGGGACCACTCTGCAAGATATTGCCATGGAAGGTACAGATACAGGCAGATACAGAATGAATTGGTGCAATGGAATTATTGTTTTAAGAGAAAGATCAAAGAAAGTTTGTTATATTATGGACCTTACTCTGAAACAGGGTGTTATAATCCTCAACTATAAAATTTTTCTGCTTCTGAAACTGGGATGGTGTCTTGGGTTGACGATGCCCTCTCTTCCAAATATCCCAATCGTGGGGCTTTGTCTTTCCTGTTTGTTATGTCTACCAGCTGCCTGCCCCCCCTCCCTCGGCGGGGGCAGGGCGGCTGGCTGCGGCTAGCTCTGTCTTGAGTTAGTNAGGGGTGGTGGAGGTTTGTCTTCTAGGGGGTTCCTTCTGGAGGTTCTCCCCTAGGTTGTCCTAAACCAGGACAGATGGAGAGACTGAGGCAAGAAAAAATTACACCAAGCATTATTCTAAATAATGCCAAAACTACAAGCGACCATGTAAAATCTGTCCTTTCTATCTAGTTCAGTATTAGAAGAAAAAATGTACTTTTATTTTCCTTGTGCTCTATCTTTGTATGATTTCACAAAATGTTAAATCAAGTTTTATCTGGAGTTCTTTTAAATTTCAGACCCTCTTCTTCTTACTCATTTCCCAGTTATACTCCTCATTTACTAAAATGCAGAATTTTTATACCAACAGATACATTTTTTTTACTTAGAAATACACTAAGGGAAAGTGCAAATGCTGCAAAATTCTCTGACATGGTGAAGTGTGGGGTGCTCAGTGGAGGCAGTCATGAGTAGTGACTGCTCTGTCCCTGGGGAAATGGTAGATGGGACAGACGCAAAAATTTCTACTCATTCACAGCTCACACTGCCAAGTAGTTCACTGCACAAAATACGCTTCCCTCACATTTACACTTTTCATGTTTGCTTCTCTGATATTTCCCACAATGACAATCTCTGAAAGATACCAGAGCATTTCTGAAAAAGCCCTTCCTCAGGGATTTCTTAGACTTCAACCAGTTTAAGCTGTGCCACAATGATTTTCTGAGTAGACTTCTTTGTTTATATTAGTTCCTGCAGTCAGGCTAGTGGTTGTGCCTACATTTCACATACAGAGAAATACAAAAAAGCCGCTAAAAGAGCTCATGTTAATTTAATTAAGCTAAAAGAGTTCATGTTATTTCAGAGAGAGCTTTCATCTTAGATTTCTAATTATTTTAGTTATAATAATACCGTATATTACAGTATTGAGAATGCTACATTGAGAATACCAAAGGACACTATATTGAGAATTCTACCTTGATCTGTTATATCAGCTACTTCAGCAACTAAACATTTTCTTTCAAGCACAGATTTTTTTAACCTCCTCCAATAGTACTCTGAAGGGTTCTCAAATCTACCTTAGTGACCAATCATATACTTGTATTTATCTGTTCCTTTTTTGATTTTAACAATTTATACTCTCCTGCCACATTAGTCAAGTTCAAAATCTGACCTTCATCTACTTAGAGTGCTCAGAATCTTATGTTTCCTTATCCTTCTGAATCTCCTTTATCTCCTTAACATGGCATATTTTGTATTTAGGACTCTATCTATGATAGTAGATGACCGTAATGTTTTTCTTCTTTTCACCCACCCTTGCCTTCCCTGTCTTTTTTCTACCTCTTTGTCTAGTGTTGTCTTTCTCTCATCAACTCAACAATGGCATACTGGAAGGAAAACCAGAATTTTAACTTGGAGATAAATATGACAGTGTTTATGCTGCAATCATTTGGTGTTGGCAAATTATTATTAGGGAAGGAAAAAAAATTGAGATTTTTGTCTCTCCACTATCAAAACATAAATAGAAGTATAACTGTTTAGTAGAAAGTTATCTTAATAATTTTTGCGGTTAATATTTCCTATTAATCTTGTCAGCTTAAATGCAGGTATTTAAAAGGGAGAATTCCACCATCAAATACACAACGGTACTTGAACTCCCCCAATTAAAAGTTCATTCTTCTGGAAATTTCAACCCCTTATGTCATTGTAGGGTGTTATTCCACCCTACTCGCAACTTACTGATGACACATTAATGTGGTAATCCAATAATCAATACAGCCTGCTGCCACTTCTTTGAGAAAAGGAGGTAACTTACGGGAGCTTCCAGGTTCATCTGGGCTGGTGCTTCTGGACAACTCAACCTCCACGACTTAGGAGCACTCAGACACCAGCCCTAAACAAGAGCTGCATCGCTCTGTGATATTGCATGCACAGCTACATGAGGATGTAAATTTTGCATACATAGTAGTAGCATGGAGTAATGTGTGGAATAAATTAATTAGTATTAAGCATATAGTCCACTGCCAGGGTGTGAATTTATGAATAACTTGAAATTTAATTAACTTGAAATTTAAATAACTTGAAATGAAATTTAACTAACAAGATTGAGCATTATAGATTCATAACATCACAGAATGGTTAGGGTTGGAAGGGACCCTAGAGACCATCTGTAACCAATCCCACTGCCATGGGAAGGGATACCTTCCACTAGACCAGGAAACTCGAAGCCCCTTCTAGGGACTGGACATCCACAACTTCTCTGGGCAACCTGTTCCTGTGCCCCACCACCCTCACAGGAAAGAATTTCATCCTAAGAAGAGATTGATTGACATACAGTGTAGCTGATATTTTGTCAGTGTCAAACCCTCCCAGCAAAGCAGTCTTGTATATAGATATACATATATAGCACATGCACACAAATGCATTATCAGTTGCAACATAGACCCTGGACAGCACCAAATTTCAGACATATTACATGGTGAAATAAGTACAGTATTCATAGTCTAGGAGATCCTGTTGTTCTCACCATCACATAAAGAATAAAACTTTTATTGTTACATAGAAGCCTGTTCCCAAGATTCCTGTGTAAGCATACAGGTTTTACTTTCTTTTTCTCCATATCTAGATATTTTTAACAAAGTGGAAAGGTTAATTGGACTCCTCATTTTTCTTACATTTTAAGGTATTGGGAATCTGTGTTTCCAAACTAAAATACTATTTTTTTAAAAATCCTTCATCTTAAGTAAAAAACTTCAGTAATTACAACACAATTTAAAAGACTCTTATAATGAGAATTTTTAAAGGCAATTTAATACTAGTTACAAAAATTTATATATTTGATATTTTTTCTTCCCAAAGGTGCAATTTTTGTCCTGACAGCTTAAGCAGTAGCTTAATGTTTATTATTTTGTCTGTTTCATAGGAGCCCTTATTTTCAATGATGCAATAATGTTACTATGTAAGAGGTTGGGAAGGAGGTGGATTTTGTGTATATCTAGCAGATATAATTTAAAAGCAAAAATTAATTAAAGAGGTAATTCCCACATTACAAAATTTTATTTTTCTGTACAATGCAGCACATCAATAAAAACAGCAGTAAAAGGCTTTAATGAATAACAATAGCTTTTTAGTATCATAGAAATGTACTTTCAAGCCTGTAGAATGTTGTATTTTAAGTGAAGCTCTTCATTAGACAGTATAAGAAAATAAGGCATGAAAACAGGATAAAAAAGCCTTCTTAATAACCCCTGTGTAGATAACATAGGGCAAAGACAATCGATACTCATGCTTCATTTATTTTATGGCTTTGAACATTTAAAGACAAAGTGTTAGTATTTTCAGTCCTGTTGGGCTTCACAGACTTGCAGCAGTAATGACAAAACAGGTTTGCATATTGAAATGTGATTTTTATGAATTTATATTCCGGTGGCAGGTGGTTATTATTTGCCAGTATGAAAGGTAATACCTACTCCATTAGTCTAGATTTGCTAAAAACCACTTTGGCCTACTACTTGGGATAGTCATCAAAATGACCTAAACAACCAATCCAAAGGATCATAAACACAGTAAAAAAATCACATAAAATATATGCCAATAATTTAAACATCACATTAAATACCTTAATAAATAAGACTAACATTTACAATCTGTACATCTACTCCTGACTGAAAAAGGAGACTAAAACCTAGTCTCAATGGTTTTCCAATAGTTTTCCAATGTCTTTTTTGTGTTATTTGAACAATTATTTTTCACATGTTTAAATGTGATTTTGTGTGACAGTTTTATTACAATGTTTCAAACCCTTACAACCTCTATCAGATGCAGTTCTTAGAAACAAATATGCTGTATTAGAAACAAAACAAGGAGAGTCAATTTGTGAAAGAAAATTTAAGAAAAGGGTGTACCAGAAAAATAGAGTATTTCATCTTGTTCTTTTAAAAACGGAGTGGAGCAATTTTATCATATTCAAAATATACAGCATGGTCAGGAAAGAAACAAAACAGTTTTAGTTAATAATAATAGCCTACATGGAACATTAAGACTTTTTCTAATATTCAAGAGAAGTAGGATGCAGCCTGGACTTCCACAAACTTCTACCTGCAGTTTTACTGTATATTTAACAGTCTGGGAAACTGGAAAAAAGACACATCCTATAAGCCTCTACATTAATATTTTTTTAACTGACTCACTCCTTCAACCTGCTTGGCAGTGCTCCTATTTTTATCACTCCCCAAGGGAAACAATTGCTGCATATACACACTCCAGTAATCATGCATAAGGATAAGATTTTACCTCTTGTTTACAAATAGATTCACTAATGTTTAAAAGTCAGACCACACTATTAATCTATTTGCTAACCTATATAATACTATATATTAGTGATTTTTTTAAGCTTCTGAAGGAAATTAGTATGTGATATAATTAAAATTAAACTGTGTTTCACTTCTGCTTTCTCTTTTCTATGAGCAGAGATAAATCAACAAAAGAAAGTTGCAACTTCACAACAAGGCAAATTATGCTTACACAATGGAGAGTTTGTACCAAGCATAGTGCTGACTGGAATGACTGAGAGGTTGTAATGGATAAACACCTCCAAGCATGTGCACAGGGCAACACTCACCACCACAACTAATGTGTGCAGTTCTAGGACTGGTAATATTCTGCTGAGCAGATTTTATAGCTGAAGTTATTGCCATCTATGTCCTAGAGCAGAGATGCAAATCTGTAAGAAAATAACTCTTTTTTCAGACTTACTTTCAAAAACTACTTTCTATCCAAAGCAAATGCATTAACATCTAGAATTCTCCCTGATTTATTTTTACATAGAAGGTGAATTGGGCTCTTCCTCTTTGGCACATTAGACAGAGAAACCTCAAGTACTTTTTCAATATGCTCTCACTGACCCCATTCATACCAAAAAGGTGCTGGTAATGAATGATAAGGATAACTCATTGGTGGAGTTGTTGCCACAAATATTTTAAATTTAAAGGTTAGGGACACACAAAATTTTGAGAGGCAAAGAGATAACACTTCAATGTTAATCTATTAAAAAACTTTGTAATTATAATAAACTGAAATATTTTATTTGCCACCAGTGGAATGCCTTATAATATTCAATATTAATAGGGTGCTGTGCCTCGCAGGTTTACAAAGAACAGAGTTATTTCCTAAGTACTGTATCTTAGAATTTCAGCTTTTTCTACTGCAATACACAATTTAAAGTTTATATCTCTCTTGAGATTTCTTGACTGTCAGGGCCTTAACACAGAGAAATGGATGCTGTAAAATATATTTTTCTGTGTCATATAAATTGCTGGAGAATTTGTATGACTGAGAGTGCAGGCTGAAACAAGATTTGGGAGTCGCATCCAATGACTACTCTAATCTAAAGCTGAAATGGTAGGATAGTATCTTAAAAACTACCAGATGCACAAATTATCTGATACATTTTCCATTAAAAATCTGCTAGATATACACAAAATCCACCTCCTTCCCAACCTCTTACATATTGCTGCTTGTACATTCCTTGTATCTGAAAGAAATGCCATGGGCAACAATATCCTTCCTATGACAGGACATGACTCTTACAGAAAGAGAGAAGAGGAAAGAATGAGAAGGAATATATCAGCAGTATCTAATACCTGTATGATGGTGCTGCAACCGAAGGATATAATTAATTTCCCTGGAAATCCGCTTTGTCATGACAGATAATGTTTAGTAGCATAACTACTCTGCAGAATACCATGAGATGAAAGAAGCATAAACAAAACCAAAAATAAAATTGCCATCAACTTTAATATGTTTTTATGTGTGAGCAAAGAATTTACAGCTACCGCACTGTTGTGGTTTTTAAGAATGATATTCCTCAATTTAGTGTTCCGGGTAAACAACACATCTCTGTCTCATTTTGCCTCCCCACACCCCATCCCTCTGCAGGGAGGAGAATTGGAAATACAAAAGGTAAAAATCCAGGGTTGAGATAAGAACAATTTACTGGAAACAGCAATGAGGTAAGAAACAAACAGTATCACTGTAATATTAATATTATGGTGTGCAAGAAAGATGGCCAATTCACATGCAAATGCTCACCCCATGAAACCTGGTATTACCTTGACTGGAAAGGACCCCCTTGTGCCCACCCACACACCCGTGTATGGTGTGAGGCGGCACAGGAAAACAGGGTCTGGGTTATGCCCCTCCTGGCTACTGCAAAAAATAACTCTTCTGGCCAGAATCAGGACAAATACTACACTATTTTAATCATAAAACTTTTATTACTGGCAAGAAAAATATTTGGAAAGAAAAGAAAGAAAAAAGAATCTTGAAAGTAAGGTAGAAATTTAAATAAAATATTCAGGTTCCATTATTCAGATAATCCTTTTTTATTAAATCTCACTAATAAGAGTTGCACAAAATGAAAAGAGAGGGTTTTGTGGGTTTTGAACTTGATGAGGTGAGGAGGGGAGACAAAAGATGCAAGAGCAAAGGCTATTAGGAAATCTTTAAAAAAAAATAGTGATGATCAGAATAAAAAATGTTTCGGTTACTTTTGTATCTATACCACTTGTAACAATAAAATCTGTCTTATCATTTTTAATTAAATAATGATTCCTAGGCTTGATGTCTCAAATTTAGCAAGTTTGAAAGAAACTAGAAAGCATTTCTGTTATAATGCTAAGGGCCTGCATGGCATTTGGCTTCCTGTCAACATCTCTGGGGTATTCACTTGGATTCAATCCAGCCTTTTGTAATATCTTTGTACAAAGCGATGAAACAGGACCTCTAATGTTATCCAAACATTTCACTCTATCTATTATGCAGATAGCTCCATCCCCCAGATGGGCCTGTGAGTATTAAATATGCCCAAATCTCAGGACAGACTCGTATGGACAGCCTGGGGAATGAGATGATGGAAAGCAATCCTATGGAAAGGGATCTGGGGTCCTTGTCAATGGCAGTTTGAACATGAGCCAGCAGTGCCCTGGCAGCCAGGAGGATCACCCATGTCCTGGGGGGCATCAGGCACAGCATCACTGCTGGGCAAGGGAGGGGATTGTCCTGCTCTGCTCTGTACTGGGGCGGCCTCACCTCAAGTGCTGGGGCCAACTTTGGGTGCCACAATACAAGAAAGATATAAAAGCATTACAGAGTGTCCGAAGGAGAGCTGTGAGGATGGTGAAGGGCCTTGAGGTGAATCCACATGAGGAGTGGCTGAGGTCACTTGGTCTATTCAGGCTGGAGAAGAGGAGGCAGAGGGAAGACCTCACTGGAGTTATGACTTCCTTTTGAGGGCAGAGGAAGGGCAGACACTGACATCTACACTCTTGTGACCAGTGAGATGACTCAAGGGGATGGCCTTAAGAGGAGTTAAGGTTGGCTTAGGTTGGATATCAAGAAAAGGTTCTTCACCCAGAGGGCATTTGGGCACTGGAACAGGTTCCTCAGGAAAGTAGTCACAGCACCAAACCTGACAGAACTCAAGGACAATGCTCAGGCACATGGTGTGATTCTTGGGGGTATGCTGTGCAGGGCCAGGAGTTGAACTTGATGATCCTACTGTGATCCAACTTAGCATATTCTGTTATTTGATTCTTAGTAAATGCCTTTCCAAAAATCGAAAGATTTTTTTACTAATTGTCAGTTAAATGTCTTTTGTTCCCTTTTCAATTCTTTTTAAATTTTCAACTCTAAAGTTTTAATGTTGATTAACTTACAAAGGTGTAATTTCATCCTGAATTCTAGGTATGGAGGAATGACAAAATAATGATTTGTCTGGCCATTACAAGAATTCCTAATATACCTTTATGTAATTATTTTGGGCTACTGGGAATTAATTTTAAGAGCTGCAGATAGAGATTATGGTGATGTACTTTTTCATAATTTTAGTCCCTCAAATGTTTTGTTCTGTACTGCCCCCCATCCCCCCTTCCTCGTGTGGTTGGTTTGGGCTGGACTGCATTCCTGTATGCAGAGATCACTTACCCCTTGGAACCACCAATTGTTCTTCCTAAATCCCCCACCCTGTCAATCCTACTCTGTGCTAGTCACCCACACTTTGGGTTCAAGTTGCTCCCTGTCCTTTGCGTTCCCCATTGGTCATTGTGTTTGTATCCTCCCCTGAGACCTCCCCTGTTTATACATGTCTGCTAGCCCACCATCTAGGTCTCCATCTCAGCCAATCCTTCGAGATAAGATCACTTTTGTTTTCTGTGAAGAAACTGGTGACTTGGAGCGACACACAGAACCCGTCTTGTCAGTCCCCAGCCCGATTCTTCTATTGAGTGCCAAGGACACTCAGGAACTCTGGAGGAAGTGTCACAGCCCCCCTTGCTCACACCCCTGGACTAAGACTGGGCTTGCAACATCATGGCACACCAATGCGGTGGCAGTGAGGATTGGGATAAAGTTTCCTGAAAACTTTGGCCGAGTGGGGAGGCTCTGAAGAGACCCACTCGGAGTGGCTTCTGTCTGTCGGTTGGTCTTGTTGCCAGGCTTGTCTGGGGACCTCTGCAGGAGAAGTCGGAAAGAGGTTGTCCAAGGCACTCACCACTTCGAAGCGAACTCCAAGTTTTGTTGGACTAGCCTGGGAGAGATGCTGCTCTTGTGGATGGTGGAGAACATCTCCGGATCGGGGAATCCTGTAAACTGGCAAAAGCACCGACCTTGGATCCTGAAGAGGATCCCAAAGAATGGTGAGTGGGTCCAGACTCCGAGAATTCCCCAGGAGTCAGAGCCAGGCTAAGGGGGAGCCCCCTATGCTTTTCCGTAGGGAGTCCCATTGTATCTCTAGGAGAAAGCTGGGAACCAAAAGGCCACAAGTTGGCTGTGGATATCAAGGTGGGTCGGTAGCTTATAGGAGGGTTCTTTCCAGTTATAGTGGAAAGGACTGGCAAGGGAATGTCCCAACAAGGTGTTTATTGCGCCTTTGCGTTAATTTGGATTTCTTATGGGAGGTAGTTTAGGAAAGAAGATCTGAAAAAGTTATTCCAGTGGTTTCAGGATATCTTCTGCAAGCTACCTACTGAGGTGATTGCTGATGGGTGGTTTTTAGAAAGAGTAGGAGATATTTTGAGGAATAGAGTGCCCAATTACTGCCCATTTTTAATGTCATGCAGGAGGCCTTATGATATCTTAGACAAAATCAGCATTCAGCCCTTCCTCCCAAAAAATTTGTCTGTTCCTGTACCTCTCTTTCCTCACCCCTCAATCCCAGATCTTGGTCCCCTTCCTGTCCTGGTAAAGGGTGCTCAAATGCCAGAGACCTTTCCCCCAGCTCTCAATCCTGTCCCTCTCTCCTGTGTAGTGACCCTCTCTTTTTGGCTTCAGTGAAGCCTCCTTTACCCTCTTTCCCTCGGACTCCCCCAAAACCTTCTCAACGAGATAAAAATGTCTCATGAATATGGGCACAAAAATATTTAATAACTGGTAAATAGCTGTGACATGCTTTAACAGGTAATTTTTACACTTGTTCATTCCAGGTCAGCAGAGCAGCTAAGACAGAGGCCGTTTCCATGAGGTTTTCAAGGCTTGTGAGAGTATATCCTTAAGTTTGTTAATTACTGCTTTTAATTTCTGCTGTCATACCCAGGAATGAAGAAAAAGAACTAGAACAAAATTAATTCAAAATATTCTTGTCCTTGGATCAGAATTCTGGTGTTGGACCGCCAGGTTTTACGAAGAGGGCTGACAGGGTCAGACATAAGATAATTGTCATTCCTTTATGGAATGATCAACAGTCTCTGCAACCCCATTAACACCGCATAACTCTTTGCCTTAAGTCATTATCTCTGGTGGAAGCAATCCCTCGAGGTATCGAGGGATCAGCCATCAAATTTACTACAAAAGAAATAATGGAAACACATGTGGTCTCCCTGTACATCTTAGTTATTTTAACTATTATTTAAACTTTTTCTCTCTAATCACATTTTACAGTCCTTCAAAACACATGCTTAGCAGAGCCTGAAATTTGATGGAAGCCATGGGATTTAATGAGCTGCATGAATAAATAGAAAATAGGAAGCTAAGGTGAGAATTTTAGAGTTTTCATTATTAATTTAACTCTCTTCATAAAGAAAAGTATGTGAGTTTTTGCATTGAATTAACGGGAATGGAACAAGGCAACTTTTCTTGGGGGCTTTGGGGGGATTTTTTGTCTCCTTTTTAAAAATAAATCTACTCTAGATGCCAATACAGATTAAAAGATTTTGATTTTAACAAAAGCAATTGGTCCACATAGTGAAAGATTTATTCCAGGTGGAAATCACCACTACTTTATTTCAAGTGGATTACTTCACCAAGGTCTATTCATTGCTAGACTGTCAAATCAAAAACTGGAGAGCAGGACCTCCACCTACACAGAACATTAACAAGGGCATGTCATTTCTTTTCATGAAAGACATTAAGATTGTGCTTTGTGTGGACAGGTTAACTGAAAGAAGAACTGTAATCCTCTTCCTAAAGAAATTATTGTTAGAAATTCTTAGCAATCACCACAACCAATAACATTAGAATAATACCATTCAGAAAAAAAAAAAATTGAAAAAAAATGTGGTAGGCACAGCAGAAGCTGAATTTTTACAAGACTTATACTTACCACTAGCTTCACTGCTGATAAATTTCAAAAAGGGTCAAACATCAACAGTCTTCAGTTTTTTCTACTACCTTTGATCATATAGGTTACAAAATTCAACTTACACAGCCTAAGAATCAGCAAGAAATAAATGAGATATTTTCACTTTCTGCTGACCCAGACTGTGGTACTGCTGAATTGCTCATCTATGATCTATGCTTTCTTAAAGCACATACTACAATGTTCTGACTTAAGTGATACCTATTTAGCATACATTTTCTTCTCCTAAACTTTTTTGAGGTCTATCTCTCTTTTCCTCTTTCAGACTCCCCTTGTTCTTTCTCAGGTGATGGCTTATATACATTGGCATCACTGCAATGGAAACAGAAATTTAAGTTTCAAGCTGTGTTCCCTCATCTGTTCAGCTGAGAATTGAGAATCTTTTGCCTAAACAGGAGTGCCCTACTCACTGAACTGCCATTATTAAAAGCAAATTCTCCTAATCACTCATGGGGAAAAAAACTCCCAGACAACAGAAAAGAACCAAAGAACCCACCATTACTGTACCATCTTGTTCAGCAGGAATGAGGTGTCTCTGTGGTCAAGGAGAATGGTGGTATCACCATACTGTTGGCACTGCTACTGGAATTCCCACTCATCACATCTTTGAACGACTTGGGATCACACTGGTAACTGACAAACCAGGGGAGGTTTGTCCACCCAGCTGAAGTTGCCATCAAGTATTTAGCTTAGAGGGGCTGAGTGTTATATACATTGTAGAAAAACATGCTCTGTCTGCCTACGCTTAAATGCACGGTCTGAATACATTCTCTCACCATATTCTTGGGCCTTATCAAATCTATTACTGAGAAATTATTCAGCCATATTAACTCTTTGAATAAAAGAAGAGCTTGTTGCCTTTTGTCTGTCTTAACCAACTTACTGCCCTACATTAGGCTGCACACTGTCATTTCAATTCCGCATTTAGCATTTTCTTATAGTACATTTGAATACCATACTATAGCAAAGAAAACTAACTTTACTAGTATTTTATGATCTGTTTTTAAGTGCTTCTGTCAAATATTTTAACATTCTCAAGCAGTACAATGTATGGAATTATTGTCATTTTTTAAAAAAGACAATATGGTCATTTTAATTCTTTGAGTTTTTCTCTCGATTCCTTTACAAGCTAGCATTTAGAGAAACGGCTAAAATAAAAAGGTGCTAGTGCAAAAACATCCTCCTTGCCCTCTTGTCCTCCACAACTGCCACAAAAGATTCAATATGATTAGAATAGTTCAACGTTGCTTTATGCCAAACTGATAATCTGTAATCTAATATTATGTGAGTTGTTAAAAAAAATAAACTAAACCCTTTACCTACTCCTCAAACTATATTTAAACAAAACTATCAATTCGACTTTATTTTACAAATAATGAGTAAAATTGAAGGGAGGAGTCTAAACAAGTCTAAACTGATATTGCCTGATTATGAAAGGAAACAATACAGGTTTTAAATGTCTGTGCATGTCTGTTACTTTTGATTGCTACTTGAACCCTTTAATCTAAGACTAGAAACAACATTGAAGAATACTGCACCTTTGATGCACTATATGTTATCTAAAAATATGCGTGTCTACTGAAACACATCCAGGGAATTGCTGCAGTAATTCTAAAGGGTGATGCATAAGTTCTCAACTTATTATTAACAGCTTGAAAAAAGAGAAGCATATAAAAGCCCAGCATCACACTAAATGTTCTTAAAGAAATTTAGAATGACAGACGTTTCAACTTTTTGAGTGCAATTCTGTAGTACTTAAGAAGACTGCAAAAAATACATTAATATTCAAACACAAAGATATTTGATTAAAAGTAGCATTCATTTTTCAAAACAACAGAGTTGTTTTCTCCAAATACTAATGGAAGGTAGCTTCACAGCTTACTGAGGAACCTCTTAAAGCAGGTTTTGCAGAAAGAGGGAGATGAAACAACAAAAGCAACAAAAGATAAAATGCTTATTTAGTAACACAGAGAAATTTTGGAGAGGTGTGGGGTTTTTTTGGTTTTTTGTTTTGTTTTGGGGTTTTTTTGTGGTTTGGTTTTGGGGTTTTTTTTGTGGTTTGGTTTTGGGGTTTTTTGGGTGGGTTTTTTTTTGTTGTTGTTGTTGGTTGTGGTGTTGTTTTGTTTTGTTTTGTTTTGTTGGGTTGTTTTTTTTTTCCCCACCAGTAATTTAACCGAGGCTCAGTCTCTTGGCAGTGGAACAGTATATTTATTTCACACTCACCTGGTTGAAGCTGAGCATCCTGAATGGAGTGAAAAAAACATGTCAAAGTGAGATAAAATGAATTGCACCAAAATGTTGGTAAATTACAGAAATTGTTTCAGTCAAGTAGCACAATTATTAATGAAATTTTGCATACTTTTTCCTTAATTTGTAATGTTTTCAATATTTTCCTAAATCTTAGTTTCCTTTAAAATTAGGACCTAAGCTGTAATTTTAACATCTGTATTGCTTAAAATACAAAGCTTCTATTTAAGCACAGGAATCAGGATCTCTAATAGAATCTATAAATAGGTTTCAGAGGTTTGAATTTAATTGTAAGGAAATGCAAGCTCTTAATTATGGATAATAAGTTCTCTCTTATTGTTGGAAAGAAAATTACATATGGAAACCAATAAAATAAAGTTTATGTCATCAAATAGAAAATGCTGCTTTACATACAGTGACACACAATTCACTTGAAATAAACTGTGTATATATAGTTTCTGAAAATATTTACTTCATCTAACATCTAAAACACAGTTCATCAAATGTTGGGATAGCTTTTTGGAGAATAAGATACTAGTAAGCAAATATAAGGATGCTGAGAGCTACCCATTTTAGACTGTTTAGGGAAGGGTGGCAGGCTTTTATGCCTCTACCATTCCCTTTTTCTGTTTTCTTCTGATGAACAAAAATAGACAGAGAAAACAAGGCTAATTAGTTGGAATTTTCAAATAGGAAATATTACTTTAAATGGACATATTATACAAGCAACAGAGTTAAGAATATGACCTTGGAACTTCAAGTCCAGATCTAGCTTACTGAGCTATAGCTTACAAAGTGCCATTACTGTGTATACTGCCATATGTTGTCTAAATATCTTAGCATATAGAATTAGGTTGCTGCATAACTTTCTGAATATTTCCCCTAGATGCAATTTTTTCCTACGCATACAAAATACTAATGCTGTGACTTAGCATGAACTAGGAGGTTTCAGTAGGAAACGTGAATTCAGAATAACATAGGCTTACTGTTTAACACCAAATTGATTTCAAAATTGCTATATGACAACCTACAATATCAAGCTCTGCACAATTTGGAATCTCTGTTTTTATCCGGTCTATTATCTTTAAGAGTTTAGAGGAAGTTGAGATCTGAAGTTGGCCATTTCAAAGAAGTGCACATAATGTTAAGCTGTAATGCTTGTCAATTTCAAATCCACTTCCAGCTGAGGTCTAGAACACAGATTCAGGTCCATTTAAACATAAACTTTTATGTTTTCCATCTGACATCTTCAGCAACTGAGCATTTGTACTTTGTATTTTATGTAGCTGAAAGTACAAAAATAAACAAACCAAAAGAAAATTACTTAGCAAAGAAATACTTTTTGCACCAAAAGATGGTGCAATGGGGAACAGAGAGACATGGACCCCCATATGCATCTGAAGGATATTCTTTATTGTAGAAATCACCCCCCTTTTATACTTTTAATCTCAACCAGACAAAATCAAAACTTACAGAAGAAGATTGCTTTTGGTAAATATTAAGGTTTGATCAAAGACAGCAAAAAGTGTAGACCCATTGTTCTTTAATTACATTAGTCTGGGGATCAGATCTTCAATACTCATTCATAATAAGAATGGAGATAATAATCAACTGCTTTTCTGCCAGTGGATATGAGTGGCTGAACCAGATGAGAGCAAAAATCCATCTGACTGGGGCGAAAGACAGGTGTTTAGGGAAGAGTATAAGGATGATGCAAACATATTTTTGTGATTACAGTAGACTTATGTTCTAGCCAAGTTTCTAGTAATGCACTGTTCATAGAAATCCTAAGCAAAGTTATTCTTTTCAGGTTTAACACCCTTGTATGAATTTTTCTTCTAAGTTCCTCTTGACTACATGTAGGTCCAGTAGTCTTGCCATCCTTCAGAAACATACACATACTTAAAATATAGGTTTTGTGAAAGGGACATATTCTTTGACTGCTTCTGAAGTGGCTTTTGGAATTACTTGTAAAAACAGATATATTCTGATATTAGTTTGCTACAATAAACATGATTATACTTCTGCCTGGAAAATCTGGTTGTATGCCAACATGTTCAAAATGTAATACTAAAGGCACTCCTTTGTTAGTTACTTTTGGAAATATCTCAGGGATATCTAAAGCTCCAAAACTATATTTTTTCAGCTATTACCAATTGACTACCATCTTCATTTTTAGGATAAAGAGATTCAGGCCAAAGTTTTCAAAAGATATTGCAGCAATTTTGGTGAATTTTTTAGAAAACTATTGCTAATGTATCACAGTTAAAGCCTTATTACTAATTAAATCTATTTGACTCTACAGAGCGTTACTGACCGGAAAGATAGCGCCTAGTTTTTTTAATATTTTTCCTGCACAGTGTATTATTATATCAAGACTCAACTTTTGTAGCTTGTGCTACAATAAGTTAGCAGCATATAACAGATTTTGCTAAATTTGTATGTAATAGGTATGTAATTTCTGTGTACTTAAGTTTATATTTTAAAAATTTACACAAATGTGCCTTTAAAGAGATTGTTAAAAAACATATTTCAAATTATCCCAACAAACAGGGATTTTTATACTAAAAATTCTTTTATGTGTATTATTATCCATCTAAAATTCTAATAAAAGCTAGCTTTTCGCAAATAGTACAAAGCCAGTAAAAATGAAAGTTTTAGGGTTCACATAAGCATGCATAAGACTATATTTTTTAGCTGCAGACTTAGCAACTTATGTATGTTGAAGTAATCTTGAAAATAATATATTGTTCCTAGCCATGCTTTAGTAGCTGTCAATAAGTGTAAAAGAATAACAATATCAGTATGCCTTGCATGCTTTCCTGAAAAACAGCAGTTATACAATATTGCTCTCAAAGCACTGTAATTTGAATGAAAACAAAACACTGTTTAACTACAAAAGAATGTTGTACTTTTCAATGACCAGAGGTTATAAAAACAAACAAAATAAATCAAACAACCCCCGCCCTCTCTCCNCCCCCCCAGATTTGATAGGTTAACATCAAGGTTTTAACATTAAAGGTAATATGGCCAGCTTATAAAAGGACTGACAGAATTTATACTAACATAAAAA
The DNA here is from genome assembly GCA_008694505.1 of Cyanoderma ruficeps. Lineage (NCBI taxonomy): Eukaryota > Metazoa > Chordata > Aves > Passeriformes > Timaliidae > Cyanoderma > Cyanoderma ruficeps. The sequence continues at coordinate 504,953 of VZDJ01000166.1, forward strand.
AATTCTTGTTCAGACTGCATTTGGAAAGCTACAAAAGTTTGTAGTCATACTGGAAATTGTGTCAGAAATGTATACTCCACATATATGGAAGAAGACCAGAGATGGCTTGGGACTTGGAATAATCCATTTCTGAGTTACTCCTTGATTTGAGGAAGAAGCAAAGGAATTTAAAATGGGCATAATGAAAAAATAAGAGTAGTTCACAATAGGAGTTACTCAAAATCATCGTAGGTACAGAAAGACCGTTATATTAACATCCTTTGAAATTTCCAAAACCACTGAAGAATGGTATTAGTAATGTGGCCTAACTTTGAAGTTAACCCTGCTTTGAGAAAAAGTTTGGACTACATACCTGCAGCAATGCTTTGTAACACAAACGCATTCTATGCATTCTTTAAAAGCTCTATATATCAGTGCTGTGCTTGGCAGAGGTGATCAGAAGAATATAAGAAAAACTATTTGCATATGATTCTATTATGCAATTTGTGAGGAATAAAACAGATCTATCTTCCTACCTGCCAAAAGGATGGAGTGATAACCAGAACTTACAGACATAATGTTGCCTCATTTAACATGTGGGGAATACTGACACCACTCTGAAATAAGGTAGATCAACTAAACAAGCATATTTGACTAGTTTCAGCCCTCAGCTTTCTAGTGTTTGTGTGTACCCTTATCACCTTGTATCTTTGCATTTGTGTGCTATGTAAATGAAACTCCCAGGTTCTCCTATGCTTTCATGTTCTTCCTTCCTCAGAGTTACAACATAGGAATTGTACCCTGCTCTGAAAAAAACTTAACAGCCACAATCACAGCCTTAATTGAGGGGCTGGTTTGCTTGATTTCAAACAGGAACCTTGTCACACCATGTCACTTCTACAGGAACAAACACTAGCCTGCCTTCCTTCCTTCCTTCCTTCCTTCNGTCAGACTCTACGTTGCTCGGCACCAACCCTTCTTTATTTATGGGGTTCCCAGCAGAAATCAAAGCACAGGAGTATATGGTTCTGTGATTCTGTGGTTCTATAAGCTACTAGGAGAAAATTAATTCCTTCCTAGCCAAGAAGAGGGCATCCCCATATAACCTTTTCATGAAGTTCCTACTGTGATTAACCCTGGACCTAGTGTAATTTTTATAAGGTAATGGCTGCTACGGCCCCCTGCTCTGCAGATCCTGTAAAATTCCCACGGTATTATCTAGAAGCTCTTGCTCAGTTGTCCTACATTTGAGATGACTCGGTACAAGAGAATTAAAACACAGCTTTAGACTATTAAAACAAAGCACAGAGATATTAAATCAAGAATTTCTCGTTACTTATTTTCATGTTAATTTTTCTAGAGGTTTCTGATTTTTTTACATTTATCAGGAGGATTTTACATTTCCCAAACTGGTAATTTTTTACCCATACCCAAATCTAATCTCTGCCTGCAAGCAAAGTTTGTCCTGAGTCCAACAAGTTTAAGAATATATTTCTGAGGGGGAAAGTGTATTTGCTGGCAGGCTCAATTATGTAAATCAAGGCCTTTTTAAGGTGGGTCACTGTTGACATCTGGACTACCTCAAAGCAGTGTGAGGCTGGCTGATTTGAAATGTGGTTGTAATGTACACCAGCATGTTTTGTGAGGAGAAAAGCCCAGTTTTGGATTCTCTGAGCTGGCTGGTGTTCTTTGACAGAAAACTCCTCTGAATCCCTGGAGTAACTAGACAGAGCTCTGTTTCAGCCAATTAGGACACAAAAATTAAACTTCTGGAACTTTCAGGTTGGAACATTTGCAGGAAAGAAACAACATCATAAAATGGCCTTGGAGATTGCAAAAGACTCCTTCTGCATCACAGCCTCGAGGCAAGTGTCTGCCTAGAGCAAATTTTCACAGCTCAGTAAAGAATCCTTGAAAATTAGTGCTTTTAATGTGAGTGCTAGCACAGCTCATACCATGAGATAGCTTAGTACTGGGGAAATCAGAAGGCTCAAAATTAAGAGGAAAAATCTGATTAAAAATACATACTGGAGCTCAAAAGAAAATGAAGGGTTAGAGCAATGTAACTTGACAGACCTGCTGAAAATTCTTTTTTATTTCCCTCCTTTCAACATTTTTAATTTCCAAACAACACACACTGTGGTACTACTGTAATCAACTTGAGGATACAACCAAGAGGTAAAAATAGATTTTTATGGAACCTCTTGATCCCAGATTCATGCTTTTCATGGGATCAGAGCTACATGCAGAATTTCTATCTGAATGTGGGGGGGGGAAAGGAAAAGAAAAAAAATGGGGTTCTATTGTTGACTAATGGAGGCAAAGTTCCAACTAACAAGCTAAAGAACAAAGCTGTTAAGTAATGAAACAAACAACCACAGGAATGTAAAAAATAGAAAATTGATGATCTAAGTCCTTGAAGTGGTGGGAACTGAAAAGATGATGCACTTTTTAACAAAGATGTTGCATGATAAGCCAACTACACCTCCAGTTTGGACCAGTTTTGTGGTGAAGATTTGCTCCAACAATGACCTTTACTCACTACAATAGTAAAAGTACACCCCATCTCAGACAGCCCCTGCCCACAAAAAGGCCACTACACACAGAGCTTGTGTTATCACCTCTTGGGACACATCCTCCTTTAAAGGCAGAAAGGATGAACCAATAACAACTTAGCCAAGTAATGACTTGAGACCTGCTAATAGCCTGACATCATAAGCACCTCTCCTGTGTGCCTCTGTGGGTTTGCCACCTAACTCCTTACTTGGGCAGAAGGAATAAATAAGTATCTCAGCTCTGTGTGTGGATAGGCTTCTTGCACAGTAGGTGAGTTAATACAATTTTGAGATGAAAACCTTCAGAGGCAGGCTAGCCAGTAGAAGGTAAAGCCATGAATCAGTGATCTGAAATTTGACTTTTTAAATCATGCTGTCCTCTAAAACTCCCCTCCTCCTTTGTTTCAGTGTTTTGTTATTTGTATTGGGTTTGCTTTACTTTTATTTTTTTAAGGTGTCAAATATGTTAATATTCATCTTTTATAAAGTAGACACATTTTGATTTCCTCTGTGGATACTGCCCTTCCTGCTTAGTAACAGTAAGGAGTGTTACTGTGACAAGCCTGTTTTTCACTTCAGAATTTTTTTCTCCTCCCAAAGGGATACAATCATTCCATGCTCTGGTTATAGATCTCCTCTCTCTGAATTATCAGTCTTCAGTGAAGTGCCTCAATAACTGACCTTATTTTCAGGTGCCGAGCCCCCGGCAGCTCCCTTTAAAGTAAATGGAAGTTGCCAGAGGCTTAGCATTTCAGAATCAGGGCACTTAAATTTGTTGCCTATCTCTGGATTTAAAAACCTGGCTTGAGGTTCACTTTTCTTTTTTTAACTTTGCTCTATAATCCAACATCAAGGGAAAAGTGATGAAAGCTTACTTGACTACAAGAAAGACAGGATCCAGCTTTTCTGTCTATTGGAGTTCATTATTAAAGAGACAGTGTATGTTAAAATAACACTTTTTAAATTAAGCTTTTTTTTTTCTAATATGTTACAGCTATAAATAAAAATTAATGTTATTCAGCTCAGAAGGGATTTTTTTTTCCTCTCCAGCTTGTTAACTTTATGTTTATGACAAACTGCTTGTACATCTGACAGTTGTTCTGACTTGGTCAGGTTTACCTGAAATATCTCTAATGCGACCCATCTTTTAGTTTGAACTGGCCTGCCAATCCTGTCAGATCTTAAGTGGACACTGAACTGCTCTCTTAATAGGCTAAAATAAAAAGAGAAAGCCATACCTGTAGTAGTAATATTGTGCCTTGTTCTGGACCACAGTTACTAATGAAGCAAGGTCATCTCAAGAAATATGTACTTGCTTTAAAGCAGCTAATACTGGTGGAAAACAAACAAATCAAGAATTACTCTCCAGACACACAGGTTACTCTGATGACTTTAATGTTTTTTTCCAGCTATTATTCTCCCATATTTTGTACCTTCGTTTTGCTGCTGAGTTTTTTGTGACAGGTTTTTAGCTTTGACTTACAGCAGAATAGTGTGCTTGGACTTACTTGAATAGAATTTTGGGCCAGAGTTTTGGGAAACTAAGTCAGTTACTACTGGTATTCTCTTTGAAAGGAAGCATATAGGTGCGACTAAAGATGCCACAAGTTTAATTTCTTCATGAAAATATTTTCTGTAATATTTTACCTTGCATTAGAAACTAGGCAATTTCCATTCCCTCCATTAAAGAAAAAGATGTACACAGTATGAGCTGATGAAGCAGCTACTAAATATGCAAATCATCGTAGCATAAGAAAACATGATGGACTTTCCTTATCAGAAATTTTATACACTGATGAATAGTCAATGACGAGGCAAATAGGAAGTAAACCACCATACAGCTAAAGTTATCAGGACTTGAATGATGTATGTTTAAAAATAAAAGAGACTGAAAAAAAATAAAAAATATATGTCAGGAAAAGGTATTATCCACCTCTTCAGCATCTCTAGAGTACTTCCACTAAGGCACAAATATCTCATGTATATCTGATGGTAGTTAACAATTGTATAATACTTACGAATTGTGAGTACATCAAACATTTCCCTTGTCTCATGGGAAATTCCTGCCTGCAGAGCTTCTACTTAACATAAGTGCATCCTAAGTAGGGCACTAGAAGTACCACTGTCTCACAAGTAACACTATCTCTTCCCTTTACCAACTTTTATTCAGAGATTATTTTACACACATAATTTTGAGAATAGACTCCTTAAATCTGCAGCACTAACAACATAAATCCCAAGCAGTCAATGACATAAATCATGCTGAAGTGACTCATGTCACTAAAATGTTTTAATACTGCCCTTTAAGGTTTTTTTAACTCTTCATTATTTATGTATTATTATTATTTTTATTTGTTATTATTAATTCCTCAGTATTAAAGGCCTTTAAGTTAAATTAAGGCATTTAACTTATTTCTGAATCATCTAGACTCAAAACATTTTTAATGAAAGTTTTGATTTTGAAATAAAATTTTAGCAGAAAGGTAAAATATAATTTAAAAAAAGAAAACCACAAATGTAAAATAAGAAAATTATATAAGAGCTAGAGAAAAGCTAAGTGGCTCAAGTAACAACCCTTAACAAATAAAAATGTGTTCGTGTTTATGTTAGGACAAGACAAGCCAGTTTTCTTTCGGTTCCAGAGTATATCTATATTTAGGTATCTATATGTAGGTGTCTAAGCTCCAATTGTAAACAATTAAGATATGTCAAAACAGAAAGCAGAGCATAGAAACTAGACTGTCAACTAACCTTTCTCATTTCACAGAATCAGTGAATGGTTGAGGTTGGAAGGGAACTCTGTAAGAAAACAAAGTCTTCTGCTCAAACAGGGCTACTCAGAGGCAGTTCCAGAACTATATGCAGATGTCCTTTGAAATCTCCAAGGATGGATCCCAGCACCTCCTGGGTAACTTGCTCTATCACCCTCACACACATGCAGAGAACTATTTTATGTCTACAAGAAACTTGCTGTGTTTCACTTTTTGGCCATTGCCTCTTATTCTGTCGCTAGGCACCACTGGAAGCAGCCTGGCTCCATGATGTACATTTTATACATTGGTAAAACCCTCCTGAACCCACTCTACTCCAGGCTAAACCGTCACAGCTTACTTAGACTTCCCTCTTATGAGAAATGCTCCAGCCTCTTCATCATCTTTGTAGCCCTCTGCTGCACTTTATATGTCTGTATGTCCCTTGTACTGAGGAGGTCTGAACTGGACACAGTGTTCTGGTTGTGGCCTCATCAGGGCTGAGGAGAGGGGCAGGATCACCTTCCTTGGACTGGCTGGCAACACTCCTTCTAATGCAGACCAGGATACCAAGGGCCATTTTTGCCAAAGGGGCACTACTGTGTTCATGTTCAACTTGATGTTCACCAGGATGCCTTGGTCCTTCTCCGCAGAGCTGCTTTCCATCTGGGTGGCCCCCAGCTTACGCTGGTGCTTGAGGTGTTCCTCCCCACATGCAGGATGTTGCACCTTCCCTTCATGAACTTCATGAGGTTCCCATCAGACCATTTCTTCAGCCTGCTGAAGTCCAACTGGATGGCAACATGATTCTCTGGTACGTCAGCTACTTAACCCAGTTTTGTGCCATCAGGAAACTTGCTGAAGATACGCTCTGGTCTATGGTCCAGATCATTAATGAAGATGTTAAACAGGATTAGAACCAGCACTGACCACTGGAGTACACCACCTGTTACTGGCCACCAATTATATTTTGTGTAGCTCATCATTATCATCTGAGCCTGGTCATTCAGACAGTGTTCAATCTCACCATCCAGCCTGCACATCAACATTTTGTCTCTGAGGATCTCATGGAAGCAGTGTCAAAGGCTTTACTGATGTCCAAGTAAACAATATCCACTGCACTCCCCTTGTCAACCACACCAGTCATTTAGTCTTTTTTTAGAAGCTTAAAAAATTGGTCAGGCACACCACAAAACAGTCAAGTATGACAGAAGGAGAAAAGGCGTTCTCCAGACATTGCCAACAGCATCACCTAGAACTCACGGAAAGAATAAATATTTGGTTCATTTGTAGAACTGTATTCAGACCCTTAGCATGCAGGCAACCAAGGCTTGCCTTTGACTGTGTGGAAATGTGATCCTACTTTGCCAGACCTTTTCCCCTTTTTGTAGAGATATTAAACTCAGGCCTATCCTTGCCCTTCCCGTAGCCAAGTAATAGTGGCTTTCCCAAAAGTCTGTTACACTTCCTCTGGTGATTGGATGATTCCCATGCGAGCAGTCTTATATCCTTCCCACTGACTTCACTATCTCAAAACTTTTGAGGGGCACCTTTGTTGCAAAGCTGAATTCTGAAGATCTGGGGAGGGAGGCAGGTAGGATGAGGAGGGCTGTCTGTCTTACCCTCAGCACTGGGTTCATGGTGCAGCCAATGTGAAGGCAGCAAAAGCGTTGAGACCTATTTCCCAGCTACAAACAGTGCTGCTACCCCTCTCCAACTACTTAATGATGGAGAATAAATACTTCAGCTTCTTCTAGTCTGAGTAATGGTTTGACCATTTTCTTTCTTTCATCTGAAAAATTGGCAAGTCAAATACAAACATCCTGGGAAGTGAATTCAGCTCATGGGCTGTCAACCACCACATAACATGCATAAAGGTAGCCTGACCTCACAAAAAAAATTAAATTTTATGGCATGAATTAATGTAAACCACTTTTCACTACAATTGGTTCTCCATTGTCACATTCTAGAAAGAATCAGATACTGGTACTTAGAAGTAAACACAAGTAGTGAATTACATCTATTTTATTTATATCCATTTGCACTGTAATATAAGCTCAGGAACAGCTAGACTCAATAAATTTACTTTAAAAATTGCAATGTAAAAAATACCATAAGCTGCAGTGGAACACTCAGATCAGTCTTTTGCACTCTGAAATCTGGATAAAGTGAGCTACCTGAATGGGAAGATATATAAAAATATTCTAGAAATTGGCATGAATTTTGGTGTATGCTATCATCTTGTCTGCATAGAAACAATGACAGCAGAGACTGGATACCTTGGGATTAGAAATTCTGTGCAAAGTAGCAGAACAATTAATTCACCTTGAAAACATTACTGAACTACTTGGCTACTGAGAAAGATGTAACATGGAGTTGTGCTTTCATCAGCATTTAAATTAATATGCACTCTTCCTCAGGAATTAGTTATCTCATACTCATGAAGTCTTACATTTTTGATCTGCACAATCCAAATACAGCAACTAAAGATACTGAATTGAAATATTCATTTGGCCTTTACTTTGCCAACCAATTTATTACAGTTTGCAAGCAGGTTAGTGAAACTTCAAGAAATGTGTTAATTATTCAAATTTCTTTCTTCATGGAATCTATGAAATTTCATGAGGTGAAAGAGAGCTTAAAGGTCATCTATTCCTCCTAGATGATTTGCCATGTATAGGGACTTCTTCAAATAGATCAGGTTGCTTGAAGCTTCATCCAACCTGGCTTGAAAATTTCCAGGGATGAGAAAAGACAAAACAGGGTGACTAACTGAAGAAAAAACGGCTTGACTTTTACTAGAAAAAATCTACAGAAGATTTCACAATTTCCTTCTACAACAATTCTCAAAGAAATAATATCACTTTTGAAACTCCTTCCAGTAGAAATGTTATCTTAACTAGTCTGTCTTGCAGCTGAAATATTATTCATTGCACCCATCTATTTCCTCCTCTTCTTTTTTCACTGCACATCCTATATCTCACTAGTTTTGCTATGAACATTAAAAACATTTTGATAAGTTAAAAAAAAAATCCTAAGATTCTGAATTTGAAGCACACTTCTGACATGTAGCAATCTATTTTCTATTCACCTTTCTATGTGAAAATCCAATGGGTTTCACTGGGAATTGTAACTGACAGATTTATAAAATTATCAGAACACTGACCTCTCTTTTATGCACATAAAATATCATAAAGGTTCACATCTGATAAAAGAATTATGATAGCTAGGGATCTTCCCATTTCAGCTTTCAGAGATTGACTAATTTGAGCTAAACATCATTTGAAATGGCAGCACAGGAAGTCCATATGTTTGCAGCTAAATTGTTAGCTTTACAGACTTAGAAAGTGTGGAGTCTGCCTATCTATAAGTCTTGATGGAGTTTCAAAGCTCCCATTTCAGTTGGACAATTTATTCAGTCTCTATATTGTAGTGATCTATGCTACCGTATTTCAATGTTCAAATCTCTTGACACTTTAGGTTAAAAATCCCAAAAATTGAACCCTTAAGATTCCTATTAAGTAAATATCTCTTCAGAAAAAACCCTAATAAAGTGTTTACTGTGGATATGAATAGGTCTTGGTGAAGCTATAGGCTATGTCTTAATTTAAATGCTTTTTTCTTCCTTATCCTGTGTTGTGCTGACCTAATTTTTCATGGATGAAAAAGACAAAACACAAAATCAATTAGATGATAACTCTTTGATGTCTCTTCCCAATGGAGAAGGAAAAGCTCTCAGGCAAATATTTTAGGAATAGTCATGATCTAATGCCAGGGGAAATCATCCGCTAGAAAAATACACTGAAGGGGGAAAGTTTTGCAGAATAGAAAGAATCAGAAAAAAATTATGAAAGTTGAATCAAAATAAGAGTGAAAATGATTACAGTAGTTGAAATCTTAGTAGTATCTGTTAACAAATTTTCTAGTTAAATTTATAGTAGATTATTTCAGTTTTGTTATTTGACTGGATTCTGGGTGACTGGATTCTATCCCTGTCTTCTCTACCGAAGACAGCAGTTCCTGTGGCTATTCTGGCAGCAAAAGAAGTGCATTAAACCCAACTAACAAACATTTCATACTATATGTATCTGCTAAACCACAGTTCAGTTTTCACTGCCAGTCAGTTTTAGATATGGAATCCTGCACAGTAAACAAAGATTTTCTCTGAGGAAAGTAAATGCTTGCCATACCAGTTATCTATTTAATAGCTTTTCCATAGGGGTTCTGCAAAAACAAATAAACAAAAAAAACCCCCCAAAAAAACCCAAACCAAAAATCGTAAAACCAAAACCACAACAAAACAAAACCTCTTATCGCTTCATCCTAATGGAATCAACACATTTTTTTTAGATTCCCTTTCTCCTGAAAAGAGTGTCTTAATGCTAAAACACACAATGAGAATTAGAGAATCAAAATTTGGATAACTGGTCCTCTTAAGCTGCCTTTGGTGGTCAGTTGACTTAAAAATACTACACAGTGTATCTCTAGCAGAAGAAAAATAAAAAAAACCCAAATAAAATGGAGCATGACCGTTTTCAGATCTGATCTTTATCTGTACAGGATGGACCCTTTGTAAAATCCATTCTTGCCCTCTGCAGCATTCCGTGTTGGATGTTGTTCCCTGATGTTTATGCACTGACCAAGCATAAAAACAAGCTGGGACAGCATCTTAAATTAAAACAGATTTTCTGACTTGCAGAAAGGCATATATAATTTTTCTACACAAAATATATCTTCTACAGAACAGTCAATGGATGGACTTAGGAAATGCTGGAAAATTAGAGGTATCATTTGCAAATAACCAAGTCCAGCATTGGGAATCTTTTACTATCAGCAACCAGATGGAGTCGCCTACAGAATTACACAATTTTTTTGCTAAATTGTGATGACTGTGACCCATACTAACACAACACTTCTATAATATTCTATATATTGCTTCATTTTGGCTAAGTTAACATTAGATGAATGACTCTGTGCTCTTGTTTAGTTTAGACTTTAATATTGCAGGCAAAGGTGATCTTCAAAAATGGTTTTCAGCCTGTCTGTGTTGCTGTTTTGTTCACACGTCAACAGCATCTGATAAGCATGCACTGTAAACTGCTAATTCAACTCCAAGCTCTAAAATTAGTCAAAGTTCTAGAAAGAGCATGTCAGCAGGTGTTAAAACAGTGAATTTGACTAATTGGATCAACTGAATATACCTTGGAGCTATTCCTGGCCCAAATCCACCCTGTTGTGATTACTACTACTAGGTATAGTGGCCATCAATTGATCTATTCTCTTTTATGGAGATCCTTCATCCTCCCTCCTCTGGATTCCACACATCCTCGAGAGAGTGACTTCCATAGCTTAGGAACTCACTGGCACTGTACCACAAAAGAAACCAGCTGATAACCGCCAGAAAAATTACTTTCAGTTTTCTTTTTAAAACTTGTCTCAGACTACAATGACTTCTATGAGTTACATAGGACATGGATAAATCTAGCTTAGCATCTAAGACAGCATTTTAAAACTCTAATTTTGGAATGTTATTCTTTCATTTCATTTGGTTTAGAAAATTAAAAAAGTTTAGACTGTTTTACTGAGCCAAAAGTGTTCTGGGCACTTTACTTCATCACATTTTAAACAGTTTCCTAATGTCAGGATTATTAGGAAGAGCTTACCTTTATGTAATGTACTAGCAAAGATAGTACTTTCAAGCAATTAAAGATCTCAGTTAAACATTGCTATTTACTTCAGCAGGCTACACCCAGTGACATATGCTTCTATGGTTGTAAACTGAGAAAAGCACAAAAGATTCAGCCTTCAGGAAATCCTGATAACCAGACACTTGTGTGGCAAGTGCCAATCCCGTGTGCCACACTTCGTGTGACAAGGTAAAATCAAAAAAGCAAAATTCCTCCCATTTCTGAAAGGCATCTAGCTATAATTTTCTTCATGGCTCCCAAGGACAGCATGTTTCAGACCTATTTCAACCCCCATAAATAAACTTGTAAATTCCATCCATAGCAATTTTTGATGCGTAATGGTTAAATATTTGGCTTGAACTCCTTTAAACATAACAGTTTTAATCAGCTCATCTACCTGCATCTTGAATAAAACCACAGATAGAAGAAGAACAAACTACAAAGAACAAGAAATGTTCTACAGCAAAATTGGCCTCTCACAGGTATTATGTATGAAAACTAATGAAATGGTTGTTCCTGGGGCACTCCAGGCTACAGAGAGACTGCAGAGGAACTCAGTCCAAGCAAAAATATACCAACAGAGATATCAAAATTAACATAATTTACATTCTTAACAAAGCTTGAAATTTCTTTTAAATTATCCAACAGAAATATTCTATTTTCCAGAACCTGACTGAGAATATCCAAAGATTTTCAGGAAAGCAGTATGATATTTACAAATTTTTTCTGGAGACATTTATGAACGTAGAACTTTTAGGTTTATGGTGAGTTGTGAATTAGTTATTTAAATTACCACGTTCAAGTAAAATGGAAACATTAATACAAGAGATGTTTGCCACACATCAACCCTTTCACCATGTTTAGTGACAACATTTTCGCCATTGTTCAGAAACAATATTACAGTTTTCAAAGGCAAGTTAAATTAAAAACTTTATATTTAAAGCTAATTCTTTACAAATTAAGTATTACACAGCATTTTTATATCTAGATTTATCAGAAGGGTGTTTTACTTCTATCTTACTCTGAAATAAGCTTGGGGAAGGGATCACAATCTGAGTAGCAGAGTTCATGCTTACCTCTCTCAAGGTCAAATATCTTAAACACACTCAAAACTTCTCTTTCTTCCTATTGTCTCTTCTTTTCAGGCTAAGCTGACCTGGAGGGTTCAAAGCACCATCACTGATCCTCTCTACTTATTTGTACTGGAGAGAAATCAAGGCTGACCACTGAGGTTATCCACGTTTACCTGCAGTTCATGCTCAGTGGTAATCTGCATCTTCCTCAAATTGTAGAGTTATAAGGACCAGAAATTTTAATTTTAAAGTTATTCATTCTAGGAAAATAGTTCTTAATCACATTTAAAGAGGAAAATGTGTCTCTGGCAACTTTGTGATAGGAAAAGAAAATCCCCTTTTGAGGAGATCACAAAAACATCCTGAAACAGAATTTCTTTAAAATCTGCAGCCAGGCTTTATCAAGAGAAGCAATCTTTCCTCAAGGCATTAAGAAAGCTATTTTGCTAAATTTGAATTTAACTCATTTACATGTAGACATTAAAATAAACAAATACTACTTTTGGTTGCCTCATTTTAACCTGTTTTTCTGTTTCTTTCTCTTTTTAAGTTATTCTCGTAGTTATTTCTGTCCCTTCCTCACCAAAGTGACTGTGGCTGTGTAAATGCCACAGGATGACCGTATTTCCTGGAGCTGCTCTCTCTGAAGCTGTGGCACTGGACTTCGACAGGATCAGGAGCCTTGGGGATAATCCTGCCCACCACAGGAGTCGGATCCTGTCCCGGTCCTGCCTGCCCCTGTTCCTGGGGATGTGGGGATAGAGCTGCTAGTCTTGTTTCCAGCAGCATCCATCCCTCTGCAACACCCAGGCAGTTATTTTTGAAAAATCTCACTTGGAACAGTGTGTTGATTACTTGCCCCAGCAATCCTCCTGAAACCACATAAACAGTCAAGCAGCGCGATGCCCTGAAAGAGAGTTTTATAGAGAAGGGATAGTATTTGTTTCCAGGCCACCTTATTAACCTAGATCACCCAGCTTTGCTGAGATGGGGGAGACCGTTAAAGTTGGCCCCATGGAAAAGACTCTATGTCCAGGGCAGCTGACTGGCCATGTGGAGCAGACAGGAGTAATACGGGGGTTCCTAGAGCCACATGTCCTGAGTCCTAAGGGTGGTCCTCAGAGTGCTGAGATCTCCCAAAAGAACAAATGTAGCTGAAAGTCTCCTCTCTCCTCCCATATGATCAGCTCCAGGCCCACCTGTGTTGGGTGTGGGGCAGATTCAGGTGGCTCCAGAGGCACCACTGGCCAATGCTAAGCCTGGCAGCCATGCTGGTGATACCTCTGGAAAAATATACTTAAGACTAAAAGCATCCCACAGGCTGAGGAGAAGGGAACAAAGAGTGAGTGAAACAGCAGTGAAAGCACTGAGGGAGCAAGGAGGGAAAGAGGTTGCTCCAGGCACTGGAGCAGGCATTCCCCATGCAGAGCCTGCAGAAGAGGTTTTTGCTCCTGAAATACTGCATCTTGTGGGAAGGAGATCCACAGGAGCAAGGTAAAGAATGAGGAAGAAGAAACAGTAGAGGCAAACTGTTATGGAAACTGACTGCAAGCACACAGCCACCAGCTCAGGGGGAAGGGAAAGCTGAAAATTAAAATTGTCAGAGATAAAAAAGGTGGGGAAGATGACTGAGGGAGCAACTGGTTGGGAATGTGGCGATAGTCGAGACTAAACAGCCACAACAGGCAATAAGTTTCTGCTCTGGCAGCATTAGGTTTGGGAGAAGATAAGAGATATATAGTATGTGCACTGCATTAATGCGTGTTATTTTGTTATTAAATATTTGGATATACCATTACCTGAAGACATTTAAGGTTAAATAAATACACAATGAAACCAGTGGGGGATTTTTTACTATATATAGTAAGCACAAATGGCCTTTATTTTGAACTAATTCATTTCTTCTCTTTCCCTTCCTCTATGGAACTAAGATGAGCATCTTATCAGCTCCTCCCAAACTTAATTACATTAATCAGATTTTTGAGGCTGTGATGAGCTTACTGCAAGTCTTGGAGGCTCCACTAAGTCATTTCAGTTTTAAAACTGAAAACCTATAAAGGATTTTCTTTTCCACAAAGTAACTCATAAATCTAAAGGCTGAAGACATCCATTAGTCATTGTGACCCTTCTAACCTTAAACTGCAGTTTTACTTTAGAGGATCTAAAGTACTGACTGCAAGGTGTTCCTGAATAAAGAATAATTCATTTCATAGCTTCAGTGACTGTACAACAGGTAGAAATTAACACTGTTATGGTTTGTTCGCATGAAGAGCTTAAAATGGGAACACAGAAATACCAATATTTCAAAAATTCCAAAATTTGTTAAAAAATTAAAGCAACTAACATTTGAGAAGAAGAATACCCAAACCCAAAACTAACCATCCCACACCAAACTCCAACAACTTTTATACAAGAATTAGAAGAAACATTTCATACAGAAGATGTTTATAAAATATCCTTTTCAAAAAATGGCTATTGATACAGATAAAAGTGTTTGTTTGCTAGAGTGGTAGCAAACCCTTTCTTAACTGCAGGTTATTTGTAAAGAGAAGATAAACTAATTTCAAGTCCTGTTGCTGTACTTGAATGAGAATGTATCCCTCTGCGAGGAGAGCTGAAGAGGATGGTTATACATGTGCATGTTCTGAAACCCATGTAGAATGTTAAGCTACTTAGAGGGATGACATTTTCCCCAAAGTTGGGGGACATACCATGTGGAGACACATATGTTTCTGAAAATCTCAAACACAACACAAAACCCTGCTTGCTTGTGTTCTTCACCCTCCCAGTTAATGAGCTAGAGGTATGGGAAATAAACTTTGAAGACATACATGTTCCTTTTTTCTTTTGCAACTGTTCATTCACATCAGAGTGCAAATCAATTTTCTCTGAAAATCCCAGTAGGTTCCCAGTGACTGCAGCTACTGTTCCATCAAAGATCAAGGACCAGGTATCTGATTAACATTGCCATTTGACAATTCTGGTAAAAAACATATATTTATACAAAACTGGCTGACCTGAGTTCATTTCAAAAGAAGGAGGGAGGAAAGGGTTTATTTGGAGAAAACACAATTTACAGCCACAGAGCATTGTCAGAATCTTCCAGTTCCTTTTTTGGTGTGAAATATTTTAAGTTAATTTTTTTACTGGAAAATATTTGGACCACTCAGTTTGTTCAGTAAAGTATTTGTGGTACAAGACTCTAATTCAGACTTCCTCCATGAGCTCTCCCTGATGAACATGTAATAGAGTTTGTGTGTGCTAGCAGAAAGCCATTTGGACTTCCTCACTCTGTGTCCCTCATCCACTCCAGGATGCCAGACAGACCCAAAGTGTATTCAACAGCTGCAATTCTACTAATGAAATGGGTAGCATAAAAGGGCAACTAAAGGCACCTAGAAGCATGCAGAAATTCTATATCTGTTTTCTGCAAAACTAACTAAAAGATGTCCTCTGGTGATTTTAATTGGGTCCCTCCATCCTTGTCAAAGTTTCTAGCAAAAATTGCTGAAAATAAGCTTGTCTTAGGGAGTAAGTTGTTGCTAACACGGGAAGGTGTAATTTCCATGTTTGTGCAACATCTTTACTGACTTTCTTTTTTCCCTGTACTCGGATTAACATTATACAGTCTTCAATGTATCTTAAAAAAACCCACAAAAACTCAGCAGGCTGCCAGGATGATTTGAAATTGCAATTTATATTCATAGCACAATGATACATGAAAAGTGTTTATGTTTCTCATAAAGTTCTTTTCAGTTAATGATCTAAATGAATGGAAAAGAAAACTCTGAGATATCCTTGAGTTTATTAGTGCCTCAGTCAACATCAGTCTTTTCTTAAAAAAACCCACAACCTTAAAATTAGTAATGGTCTTCCACATCATCTGAGTAAGACATTATTCTAAGACAATCTGACTTCGGATTCTGAATATTGGAGTTAGGAATGGTATAAGACCTATTAATAAAGGTTATCTATTTAACCTTCAGGTACATTTAGCCCTTTCTAATGTTTTTTCTTAGGCATATTAATCTTTCAAGGTTTCTAGTGACAGTAACTTGCATTTATATCATAACTTCTCTACAATAAGTACCAAAAAAACTTTAAAAATTAGTTTACAAACTCAGGAAATAAATTCTCCATATATCATTCTGCAAAAGCTCAATAGACTTTTAAATTCAGACTTTTAATTTGAAGGCTTTTATATTCAGGTCAGTCAGACCAGAAGACAGGATCAAGATCCAATGACACAAGACCCATATTAGGAGCATCTGTGACTTAAGGACTATGTAGTTGCCCTCTCTCCCACGCCCACACAGAACTCACGAAGCCTTTGGACGTGGTGTGACTGTGGGGGATTGTCCTGTGTAGGGACAAGAGTTGGAGTGTATATGTTGAGTATGTCTCAAAGCTACAATTTCATGTATTATCAGAGTTTTCTACAAACTATTAGATCTTATTTAGCAAAACTTTCATTTCTTAAAATAAAATATCAGAAGGAAAAATTAGTGCTAGAAAAGACAATATGTGATGACTGCAGGGAGGAATTGGAGGGTTTTTTCACAATAATAAACAGGATCATTCACTGGTTTATATTAAAACAGCAAAGTAAAATGTGTTTTTTCCATTTGAAAATTATGTTAATAAGAAAGTAATTCAGAAGCTGTGATAATTTCTAAAAGACTAGGTGACCCTTACTTTAGTTAACAAGTCAGACATCAGAGAACATGATGCAGGATTTTCATAGTTTGCGTCTCTCAAGAGGAAAAACACAATAAGATGCTTTAATAATATTGTGAAGAAGGACAATAAGATAACAAGTATTTATTTTCAGGTATCAGAAACATGCATTTCAGCTTATATTCCCCATAGAAAGGTGAAGCTAATATAAAAAGATTAATTTAAAATAATATGCAGTTATCACAGTTTTACACTAAATATTTCCTCATGCACTACTGTCTTCAGACTTTTGTAGAAATATCACCCTTCAAAGTCTAGAATTAAAAAAAGCTTTATAGTTGTTGATTAATTTATTCTTATTGTTTCCTTATTGTTCAAAGATATGTATTTGACAATGTTTTAATCGGAAAGATTTTTAACTTTTATTTTATGCTAGGATCATAATTAAAGTTGTTTATATCAGTATAAGTTGCACGTATGAAACATTTATATATTCTTTAGGAAGTGCATGTTATACCTATCATGAATTAGAAATGACATCCCCCATATATGTTTAGATGCAAATGCATTCAAGCAGTCTTTAATGTTAATATAAGCATTGCCGAGTATCAGGTAGATGGCTTTAACAAACATTTTGCTGCAATATACCTAGGTCTAGCTCTGACAGTGGTGTTGGAAGGAATCAGATACTTGTTTGTCAGTGAGCTTTGCACGTTCAACTGTCCAGTTCAGAGAAGAGTCAAAATATCTGATAATGCTTCTGTGATTCTACAAATCTGACTGCCATTTGCAAGCTAATTCTTCTCACTGTGCTGAGGTGGTTAACAAAAAGCATCAAGGAGAAATACTACAAGGAACATCTAGAATAACTGTCTTTCAGGAAAAAAGTTTCTCTCTGTAGCGCATACTTCAAACTTTTATAGATACACACTCATGTATAATCTCTTCATAGAACTGTAGGTACATCAGGTTTTCAAGACATTACTGGACATGTTATCATCACTTCACAGAGCAAGATGTAGAGTTCCTGAGACTCTCCCAAGCAGCAACACTAAGCAGTTCCTGGCAGGCATGCCCAGTGTAACCTATGACCCTTGCTCCAAATTTCCAAACAGGCTTAGTTGTACCTAGTTGAGACCTCCATATTTGCTCTACTTCATAGCATAAATGCACCAACTGACTAAATTAGCACAGAAATCTTACCATTCCATTTAAATACAGAGAAGTCTTCTTCCTCAGTATTCAAGAAGACCATTCTAGCACTTCCTAATTTTATACTGAATTTTTGCTCTCTTTGTCCTTTCTACATGAATAATATCCCAAAAAATTATCCTAGGGGATTAGTCTAAGGTGTGCAACTGCATAAGGAAATAGAATAGCTTTGTTATGCTTAAGAAAGGTACAATAAGAAGCCAGTCAGGGAAAAGTCAATAATTTATTTCTGAATGTGTCTTACTTATCTACTCTGCCACAGAAACTTAAGGTGTCAACTATCATTCAAGATGTCTGCTTCGAAAACAAAATCAGGGGTCTGTGATGAGGCCAGCTCTGTTCAATATTTTCATTGATGACATGGATGAGGGTATTGAATCTTTCGTTAGTAAGTTTGCGGATGACACTAAGCTGGGAGCGTGTGTCGACCGCTTGGAAGATAGGATGGCTCTGCAGAGAGACCTGGAACAGTTGGATCAATGGGCAGAGTCCAACAAAATGAGGTTTAATGAGTCCAAGTGTCCAGTCCTGCACTTTGGCCACAATAACCCAGCGTTATAGGCTGGAGATGGTGTGGCTGGACAGTGCCCAGGAGGAAAGGGACCTGGGGGTTCTGGTCAGCAGCCAGCTGAACATGACCCAACAGTGTGCCCAGGTGGCCAAGAGGGCCAACGGCATCCTGGCCTGGATCAGGAATGGTGTGGCCAGCAGGAGCAGGGAGGTCATTCTTCCCCTGTACTCAGCACTGGTGAGGCCACACCTTGAGTGCTGTGTCCAGTTCTGGCCCCTCAGTTCAGGAAGGACATTGAGATGCTTGAACATGTCCAGAGGAGGGCAACAAAGCTGGTGAAGGGCTTGGAAAACAAGCCATAAGAAGAACATCTGAGGGAGCTGAGGTTGTTTAGCCTGGAGGAAAAGAGACTCAGAGGTGACCTTATCACTCTCTATAACTTCCTGAAGGGTGGCTGTAGACAGCTGGGGGTTGGTCTCTTTCTCCAGGCAGCAACTGACAGAATGAGAGGACACAGTCTTAAGATGCATTAAGGAAAATATAGGTTGGATATCAGGAAGAAGTTTTTCACTGAAAGAGTGATTAAATACTGGAATAATCTGCTCGGGAGGTGGTAGAGTTACCATCCCTGGATGTGTTTAAAAGAAAACTGGATGTGGCACTTGATTGATACCATGACCTAGTTGAGGTGTTAGGGCTGGGTTGAACTCGATGATCTTGAAAGTCTCTTCCAACCTACACATTCTGTGATTCTGTAAAATCCTTGCTCCATACCTTTAAAAGATACCACTTATTGATCCTCAAATTTCTTTTCAGTCACTATGGGTTTAAACAATATTAAAGTAAAATTTGGTGAAACGTTCAAAGGGATTTTTCTCTAAAAAGTGTTGCTAAAAAGACAACACTAGGAGTTCAGATTCACCAATTAAAGGGAACACAAGTGATTTACACTGGTTTTTGGTCTTGCTTTTCATTTTGTATTTTAAAGACAGATTATTTTTTTCAGTTTTTGACAATTTAACACAAAATTATTTTTTTTAATAATTAATCTGTATGTTTCTGTCACTTTTGACAAAACACTTGCCTTGTGGCTGCGGCTCTTAAGAAAACCTAGCAGAAAGTTATTGTGATAGCATATGTTAGAAAGAAGTGATGGAGATGAAAATTTCTTGTTAATGTGGAATAAGCTACCCAGTCTCTGTGCCCTCCCCCTTTTCATGCAAATTTGGGTATTTCAAACAAATGCAAACAAATTTGTTTCCAAGATCTTTCTCACTGTTGCATAATTGACCATACAGACCCAAGAAACAAAAATTAGGATAGGAAAAATCATCCAGAGGATGATCAGATAAAAGATAGTAGACATAGCCAGAGAGTACTTAATTTTTACTAATATAATAATTAATATAAACATTACAGAATGAGAAAATTGGGGAAAATAATTTTTTTACAGTAATTCTCTTACTGAGTTTACAGGATAGCCAGGACCAGGGAATATCTGTTTAAGACGGAAGATTCTCTTTTCAGGCAAGGATTCTTCCAAGTCTATCAGCAACACAGATATTTTCCTTTTTCTACTCCTTATTATTACACAAATGTTTGTTCTATCCAGAGTTCAATTTCTAGAATGGCCACTTCAAAAATATGTACTGTATTTTTTCCTTTTTTTCACTTATTCTCTTCAATTGATGGATCAAAAATAGGAATCTTCGTTTCTTAGCACTATTTTTTTTAAATTCTGCATTAAATTTATTCCAAACAATTTCGTTCAGAAGGCATGTTATATTCTGTTTTTAAAAATAAATGGGCAGAGGGGATTTTATTACTAACTGCAGAGTGCTATCATAGAGAAAATAGTTTTCTTTCAAAGCAAGCTTCTTGTATTTCATTGTATTTTCCTACTTCTCCATCTTCCTTATTCAAGTGGCATTTATTACAGACATATCATTATTAGCAATAAGACTCTAATGAGACATTATTTTATAAATATGTAAATTGAAAAATGGTCAGGACATTTGATTAATGTCTTTAACATAATCATACTTACATTTGAAAAATCTACCTACCTGTTTTATGTTTCAATTTTAGTATCTGCTGTAATTAAGTTAAATAATATTCAATTTTCTAAATCCTGCAGTTGCTTCCTGTTCCTTCTGCTTCAAGAACATCTGGAGGTTACCTTGCAGTAAGTATTATATACATAGTTGGTGAATCAAAATTGACTACAATATTGTGGTATTCAGTGGTCATTTACAAGCAACGTGTAAGGGTTTTTTTTTTCCATTGATTTCTTCTCTTTACATACACATTTTTATGTTCTGCTATTTCAGTTTAATACAGCCACCATTATCAAGTCTATCATACCAAGACTCTTTTTTATGGATAATATTTTTTTCTTCCCTTACATAAAATTGTTGAAAAGATGCAATGATCAGTAGGTTATGAACTAGAAATAAATGTGAAAACTGTAACTGGAATAAAAAACTGGTGTTTAGAATAACAAAGTATGAGAATGTACTTTAAAGCCTTCACTTATTACTCCCTGCTGCCAGAATGAAATTATCCAAATATTTTTCTGGTCTTCTATAATGATGTCAAAAGCTTTAGAGCTGAAGGGGAAAACAGAAGTCGTTAAACTAAAGGTAACCATCATGGGATGAGTTTCTAACATGCAGCATCAGTCTTTGCAAGAGCCAAGAAAGATTCTACTTCAGGTGCTCTCATCCTTGAAAATTGATGGGCTACTAAAACTGCCAGACCAAGCAGGTCATTACTTTCTCAGTCAGGTCTCAAGTCAGCCCAGCCTCAAAAGGATGAGTGACTACTGTCTTTTCTTAGGAATGACAACATCAAAAGAAAAGCTAAAAGGTTACTCAGAAGCATTCCCCCCACCCCCACCCCCCGCCCCCCGGCAGAGAGGATTGAGAGGCCTGTAGGGTAGATAGGGTACAAAAGGCAGCCAGGCAGATTCACTGGGCTGCTGCTTAACTGTGAATTGTGTGAGAAATTACCCTTTACCAAGAACTGCCACTGCCCCTTCCCTGGAAACTGTGACTCATATTTTTAAATGGCATGTCCAGTTGAAACTCATCTGAAGCAAGGGCAAAAAGGAAACAGATTACAGATAACAGATTACAGATCTTTCTCCTAACCTTAGATTTTTGCGGGCTCTTCCTTGTTTTCCTGATAGTAAGAGTCACTTAAGTCTATGACATAGGATTTTGTAACATACTTGGTGGGATCAGGAAGAAAAGTTTTTAGTGCATCTGCAGTCTCAAACCATTCATTAAACCTGGCCACATGCAAGGTTAGAAAAAAACCTGGCAATCATGACAGTAGATAACTTGAAAACTTTTATATTTTATTTCAATCAGCTGTGTGGATACTCTTCTATAACACAACTTAATATGAAAACTGAACTTTGACTTATTGACATCAAATGTAAAAAAAGTTACCACTGGTCACAAAGGGCATCTTGTGGTGTCATAGAAGTGATCACCATAAGAACATCAGCAACGACCAAATTACCAGACCAGTATCTGAGATTCAAACAGGAAGTAAAATGGTGATTGTGCAGGTCAAAACAAAAAATTAGAATGTGGTGTTTTATGCAAATTAAAAATCGTGTCTGCATATTTTATTCAAGTGCAGTGCTTTGCTTAAAGAACTGTGAGTTTTCCAGAGCTCAGGGCTGGCAGGACTCAGTCTGGGAAACAACACGGGATCAGCTCATTTGGCATATTTTCTGACTGCCATGCCACCACTTGGCATTTTGTGGCCCCTGAGCAAAGGTTGTTGATTGAGATGCTCATTTCTGGTGTTTGCTGCTGCTTGCCCAGGGCAGTGAAAGTAATGCAGCAATTTCAAGACAGTTGCACCGGAATGGTCTGACTGGAATATTTGTCTCCAGCAAGGCAGTCTATTTCTCCCTATATCTGCTGTCATCTCATACAGGGAATTAAGGGGAACAAGAGTGGCAAGGAGGCAGTATGGATTCTCTGCTTTTGACTGTTTATTTATATTTCTCCAAAGGGGTATTGCTATAATGTTGCCCAAACATTACTCTAAAACTCCCTCTGAATCATTACAAAGACACTCTTTTCCTAGGAAACCTGTGGTTACACCTTCACATCCTGTGTATCTTATGCTTGGAATTTTTCTCATGGAATAATGAAATGGTCTTCTGGTCCACCAGAAAACTTTCATAGCTCTGATGGCTGTCCATTCTAGCAGTTCCTGTGTGTTCAGCCCCAGCGCTCTCTCATTAAGGATTCAAATCACAACCATATGTTAGGGCTGGCTGCTCCTGGCAAGATGACAGAGTGTGAACCAGCTGAGAAAGCAAACTCCTGTCCACTTCACTGGGCTTGCCCAGGCCAGCACTGGATTAAGCAGAGGAGAACCTTCATTATACCAAGGTGCCAGGATGCTGCCACCTCTACTACATATTAACACAACTTTGACATTTCCTAGTAGGTGTTTATTTGCCAATGTCTCTCCCAAACAATACTTGGTAGACAATGCCAAAAATGATGTATATCCTCTAAAAACTGGCTTGCATAATGTATATACACAGGCCTTCTTTTGCCCATGGAAATTCTGCTGTTTCACACATGAAAGGGAATACTGGGTGTGGTGGGCAGATAACATGAAGTTTATACAGCAGCTAGATTTTAGGTTGGCTTTATTATCATTAACAAGGGGTCTGTGAGTGGCAGCATGGACACACAAGAAATAGTGCAAGATGTACTTTGTGCAAGAAACACTTGCAATATGGTAACAGAGACCGGGGTACTGCTGCAATGGCACTCCATGCTTTAGAAATGCAATGAAGAACATAACAGAATCTGGAACTCCTATGACCAGCAATGTTCCCATTCAAACTAAAATAGCATGCAGAACATTCTTTACCCCTCTCCCTGGAGGGAACTTATACAAAAGCATTTGTGAAAGAATGTCTACATAATTTTTCAGGTGTAATGCTTCAGTCCTTTAAAACACTGCATCTTGTTTTCCTACTGTAAGATAGCTGCAGTGTTGTCAGCTCTCACAGCTTACAGGTTAGTGTATTTTAAAAGTCTGAACTGTAGTAATTTTGTCTTGCTTGGGAATTTTAGTGTCTCTATAAAAAGGAACTGAGATTTTTTTATTCGTATAGCAGCACAGTGTGCATAAGTGTATGTGACCCTAATGCATCCTAACTACACTAGTAAATAAGACTGATAAAATTTTATCTACTAGAGGGTATCATACATTTTGAATGTTCAGGTTTGAACAGCTCCATAGCCATCCTTGTTTACTCAATCAGTCTAAGTTTTGCAGCTCTTAAATGTAGCAAGTAGGGCAGAAATACGCCTTTGTACAATCTTCTCATAAGAAGAAAGCAAGAAATGTTATGGTGATACCTTTTAAATCTGAATTACTACAATGTTTAACAAGTCACTCACAGGGAAAAAACCACAAAACTCAGAGGTACTACCAAACTCAAAATAAGCATGAATGGATGAATGAATTAATGAATAAATGAGCATAGTTTTCTGCAGTCCTTGTATAATTTCTTCTAGTTGTGAAAACTCATGTGAATTTAATAGCTGGACCTGCTGTTAAACTAGATTATATTATGTTCAGCATGTAGAAAATGAAGAGTATTGAGTAGAAAATTTAGTAATTTATGTTTGATATAACTATCAAATGCATATCAATGACTCCTCTTCAGCTGTGAAAATTGCCTCACTTTCATCAAACAATGCAAAATAAGTAACCTTAAGACTAAAAAAAAAATGCCACTAAGTTTAGGTTTTTCTTAGAGGAATGAAAACAGGGATTACTATTATTACTATTATAACCATTATTATTATTAATTAATATTATTTACTTTAAATAGTTGATATTTTTCTATATGTGAATGCATTTGCTAACTTCACATGAACTCTGTTATAGGAAATGTCTTGTTTAGCAGGTTATATCTTCATCTCTTGAATATACAGGTTCACATGCCTAAAGGACCTGGCTGCCCATAGTCCAGCTGCTTCTCAGATTCCCTCAAGATATCCATGAAGCTTACAGGCATAAGCACAGGTTCAGCATCAACTCTTTTTGACAGAGGTCAAGACATTGCAGTACCTGAGACACAACTATGGCCAAAAGGCAGCCTTCAGAAGAGAAAATCCTCTGACCTGTGCTCCCAGCAAAAAAGAAACAAGGAGGTCAGTTTTTCTATCAGCAGAATGCTCAACCTGGAAATTTTCTGGTGAAAGGAGTCTTTTATTGTGACTAACAGTGTCATTAAACATGCGCAGGAAAGGTTATCACTCTAGGACACATCAGTTGTACTGCAAGGAAGCCAGTCAGTTCTATACTACTTCCAGTTCTCACAGGATGGCACCTTTGTTTTTGTTTTTAGTAATTAATCCTTTCTTGGTTTCGTGTTCTGTGCAACTGCCTTAACCCACAGCACATTAGAATTTCAATTTCCTGCTATTTTCAGTCCCACAGAGTTTCAGAATGGTACAAGCCTTATTTAACTTTAACCTAACTTTAAGTTTTATAAGAGTTAATGTACCACTTTATATTTAATGAGGAAATGTATATTAGAAAGTTGCATGATGCATTTTTGACTCCAGCCAATATATTTTAAATGAGCTTGGCTGGAAGGAAACCAAGGAAGGAGAATGTATAAACTGACAGTTTGTGATCCTGGTGCTATTTCATTGAAGAATATTTTTTGGACATCATATAAAGCCTGAAATTCTCCTGCTTGCCAAAAGAAGTGATAGCTGTAGACAACTGACTGCAGTCATCCTCCTTTCATTGTTATGTAACTGTTTGCAGAGACATAAAAGTAAAGCACAAGATGGTATTATTCAAATGTGCCCATTTTTCCTCAGAGCTGATATTCTCTGTTAGGTCACAGTTAAACCCTTAATTATAACCACATGATTTCTGTGAGAGAAAAATTTTATTTCAAAAAAAATCACTCCATTGGCAAGAGTACAGTACTAAATAGTAGTAGTAGAGATCATGTATGTCAGTGCTGGTGTAGTGATATTCCTGATGGTACCACAGGTATTCCACAACACTAAAAAGCAAAGTTAGCATCAACTATATTAATTCTGAGTTGAAAGAAAGAAAGAAAGAAAAAAAAAAGCCCAGACTTTTGTTGTAACTTTTAGTAAAAGCTAATAAACTCCTAAAATAGGTTTAAGTTTCACTCAACTGGTGAATTTTTAAGTCCTGTAAGCTCAAAGACATGAGTGCATTTTGATAACTAAGAAATAATGCTTTGAATTAATCACAACCCTTCACTTTTGCTTGCTTTCCCTTTTCCACATATTAATATCTGTAGGACTGCCCAGAAAAGGATCCAAAGACATCACAGTCTGTCAGATGTAAAACAGAGACTGACCCTCATTTTGGGACCCTCTCCAAGCACAGGTGTGAGCTTCATGAAGTTTAATATATCCACAGTCAGGCAAAAGTTTATACATATAATCTACCAAAAATTGAGGTGTTTTAAATAAAAAATTTGTTACCCTTAGGATTATTTTATTTCACCAAATGAAAAGATTAAATGAGAAGATGACCTGTGAGATCAAATTACCCTTGTCGTGATGAACTCTCAAAGCATGAATTATCTACATTGGCATTATTTCACTGTCCATGATCCTTTGTTTCAGATTATTGCTGTACTTTCTGGAAAATTGTGATCAAACTTGCCCACAAGTACAGGTCCAAAGAACCAAACAGAATCTTTTGTTTGAACAATTAATATACAGGATAATATTCACAGTCATGCTTGAGGAATGGAATTTACTCTTTTAAATTGATAACTAGTTACTACAGCCAGAAAATCTTATCAATTCATCTTAAATTGCTAGTAAGTAAACCAGAATCTTATCAGTAGCTACAAATATGTTATACTACTTTAAGTACCAAAATCAAACACATTGTTGCTTTGCAGAGGACACAGGACCAGAATTTGATGTTATTCCCCTCAATGGCAAGAATCCCACTGATACAGTCTGTTAGGAAGGAGGATCAAGCTTGAACAATTGCCAGCACTGTCATTTAGTGTGGCTGAGAAGACCCAGGCCTTAATTTGCAGTTGCCCATATTTCTCCAAATCTTTTTTATACAGTCACCTTTGTGTTGGGTGATAGATGCCAATCTCTTAGGTTATGATGCTAACAGAAATACTCTTCACCAGTTTGCGTTAAAGGGCACAAGAAGCCACCTAAGCATATGGAATTTTAAAAGAGAAGAATAAAGAGAAAGTGAACTTTTTCATTATTTTAATTATACAAAAAACAGGTTGTAGTTGTTTTTTTTGTTTTTTTTGTTTTTACCTGGAGATACAGAAACACAGAATAAGCTGCAGAAAGGACCCACAAGGGTCATACAGTCCAACTCCTGGCCCTGCACAGCACATCCCCAGAGTTACATCACGTGTCTGAGAGCATTTCCAAGCATTTCTTGAACTCTGTCATGCTTGGTGCAGTAACCACTACTCTGGGGAGCCTCTTCCAGTGCCCAATCACCCTCTAGGTGAAAAATCTCTTCCTAACATCCAACATAAACCTCGCTGACACAAGTTCAGACCACTCTCTCACCTCCTGTCAGAGGTGACTACAGAGAAGAGATCAGTGCCTGCTCAATCTCGTCCCTCATGAGGAAGTTGTAACTGCAGTGAGGTGTCCCCTCAGTCTCCTCCAGGCTGAACAGACCAAGTGACCTCAGCCATTCCTCATATGGCTTCCTCTCAAGACCCTTCACCATCTTCATTGCTCTCCTCTGAGTGCTCTCTAGTAGTTTAATGCCTTTTTTTGTATTGTGGTACCCAAAACTGCCCCCAGCACTCAAGGTGAGGCTGCCCCAGTGCAGAGCAGAGCAGGACAATCCCCTCCCCTTGCACGGCTGGCAATGCTGTGCCTGATGCACCCCAGGACAAAGGTGGACCTCTGGCCGCCTGAGCACTAGTGGCTCATGTTCAGCTCGGATCCCCAGGTGCCTTTCCATGGCACTGGTTTCCAGCATCTCATCCCCCACTCTATCTGAACATTCAGG
Organism: Cyanoderma ruficeps; assembly: GCA_008694505.1. Taxonomy (NCBI): domain Eukaryota; kingdom Metazoa; phylum Chordata; class Aves; order Passeriformes; family Timaliidae; genus Cyanoderma; species Cyanoderma ruficeps. Next base: position 532,460 of record VZDJ01000166.1, read on the forward strand.
ATTACCCCACTCCAGATGCAGAATCCAGCATTTTCCTTTCGTTGAACTTCATGTTTGATGATTGCCCAATTCTCTAATTTTTCAAGATCTCTCTGCAGGGCCTCCCTTTCTTCAAAGACTTGAAAGCCCCTCACAGCTTAGTGTCATTGGCAGACTTGTTTAGTATCCCTCCTAGTCCTGCATCCAAGTACTTTATGAGCATGTTGAAGAGCACAGGGCCAAGGATGGCAGAACCTACTAGTGACAGGTCTCAAGCCTGTTTGTCAGCCCATTCACTGCGACCCTTCATGCCTTTGTTCCCACCCGTGACACGATGGGTTTGTCCAGCTGTGGGCTGGATGTTTTGCCCACAAGGGCCCAGGGAGAGACAGTATCAAAAGCTTTGTAGAAATCCAAAAACGTTACACAACTAAGTATGAACAAGAACTTGAGATTTGAAACACTCAGCAAGAGTCCTTTTGTATGAAAGATGATCATGTACGTACATGGAGAGCTTGAAAGCTCATTCTTTTTCAAATATTAAAAAATGTGTCGTAATTAATCACAACCCTTCACTTTTGCTTGCTTGGTAAGAAGCTTGCTTAGCTTCCCTCTGCCTTTCTTGCTTCATTGGGATTTCAGTATGAAGCAAATCAAATTTCAAAAGAGCGACTCAGATGTACATAGCAAAATAAAAAAGAAAAGAGACTACACTTTTTTCTGGGGCTAGCAGAATCATAATTCTGTTTTTTTATAACAGGATTTCTGGACCCAGATTCTAATAAAATTTCTAGTCTGTGCAAGGAAACAAGTTAATAGCTACACAGATTTCCTCATCATTCTTAAGTACATTATTATTCATATTAAAGATTTCTTGATCTCATTTTATCTTGGTTTTTTCCTCTCTTCACACTCTTTTTTTCTAGCGACACAAAAAAAAGACAGGGGTAGAAGGTTGCATGATCTTCCTTTTTTAAGAGTTGAATTAGATAGAGACTGTTCTGACACATATTGCTAGCTTAGAACATTTAGGGCTGTCATCTGCTCTCACCTTTGTGGTGCTACCTACCTCCAGTCTCCTGAAGCTATACAAAACAGAATTGTAAAAATTACATAGAACTGGGAGATATCACCTTTCATGTTATTTCACACTTTCATGCAAAGCAACCTAGATATCATTTTCTGTATTTTGAGCATCACAACATAAAGGATGGTCTCACTCCTAGGGAAGAAAAGCCATTTCTTTCTCACAGAGGAGCTTCACTGAAAGCCTCATAGGGTGATAACTAGTGTTCTGGTATCTTTAATTTACACAAAATTTGGAAGCACCAGAGTGACACATGAATTACAACTCTCATGGTAACAACAATTTTTATACCTAAAGAACTACCAACATTATAAAGAACCAATACAGTTCAGGAATAAGCCCCAAACCCTGAGATAACCTTAATAGTTATCTTATGGGAGCTGATATATTCCCCAAAGAAATTTGGTGCATCTTTCCAGACAGATATTAATACTCTTTCATACATCATCCACTTTCCTTGACACTTTATTTGCCATCTCTGTGGTACTTATAAAAGTTTAAAGCTAATAGCACAACAAACACAACTAATGGTAGTGAAGATGCATGTAAATCTTGGGAAGAATAAATTATAGAGTGTCACAGTAAACTGAAATTAATGGAACTGAAGCTGAGTGCCTTAGAGTAAATAGGTTTAGTTGCATTAGAAAACTATTTTCCCAAATATTGAAGCAAAAAACCCTCTTATTGAAGACTAATTGCTTCTTTGGCATGACACTAATCCATGTTTGTATAAACATAAAAAATCATTCTAAAAATCAATGGGTGCTTTAATACTGGGCCAGATGCAGAAGAGCTGACAGAGACCTGAAGAAAGGTAAAAGACTTAACTTTCAGGACTGCAGAAAGGATTAAGGCTTTTGTCTATATATGGGATGCTAAGAAAAGATCTGCTAAATCCTATATGTCCTCAGAGATACAAAAAATATCCTTTTTCCCATCCTTCCCTTTATGAACCACATTCTGTGTTATCTGCTATTTGAGTTTAAACTCTCCTCTGAAAGAGAGTAGCTAGACTTAGCCCTTAGCTTCTTACCAAGCAAGCCTTGCCTTTTTGCTTTACTGGAGCTGAAGGTCAGTGCACTGCTGTTACAATCCTCATCCTCTGTCAAGGGGGCAGCATGAGACTCATTCCAGGTGAAGCAAATCAGCTTTGAGAGGAGGTGATTTTGGTCAGTGCCCAAGTGCAAGGGAGAGAATCACAGAATGGTCAGGGTTGGAAGGGACTTTAAAGGTCACCCAGTCCAAGCCCCCAGCCCAACTAGATCAGGTTGCTTAGAGCAATCTGGACTCTGCTGTCAAGCTGAAGTAGAAGGGGTGGCTACATACACCCACGTGTTGTGTTAGCAGTCTTGTCCTTATCTGGGCAGGTCTTAGTAAGGAATAAGGGAATCACTTCAAAGAAACTGGACATTCAGACAACAAAAGCTTCCTTATTGAATGAGACTGTCAAGGAGACCGATACAGAAAATGTCTCTGGTATTATCTTTGTAGTTATCCTGAAATTCCCACAAAGTGTAAAATTCACCTTTTTTTTGTTCATTCTTGTTTGAAAAATGTCAGTGTGCTTATGAGGCCAGAGTTAAACATGGAGTATCAATGAGTGTGAGAAAAACAAAACAGTAAAACAATACAGCAAACCCATTAACCTGAAACAATATCACTCTCACCCATGGTCTAAACTTATCCTGTAGGAAAACAGAAAGCCAGAGGTTTTCCTGTAGCATAAAGAGGAAATCTTGAATCTTGATGCCTGGCATATTAAATCTTTGAAAAAGAATAAGGAGAGCAAATATATAAAAAAACCTCCTCCACATTTGTCCAGCAAATCTGGATGAAACTGTCAGACTTCAACCTGTTATCTAGATACAATTTTCTGTTCTGTGTTAATTTTTTTTAGTTCCACCCTCACTGCAGCTGCGGACCATATTGCTAGGATGTTTATAAGCTGGTCATCTGACAAACTTTAAACATAAAAAATGAATGCAAAATATAAGGGTTGCATCAATGCCTTGTCAGCTTTTACAAGCTCATTCATGTCCAAACAAGATAGTGTGTGTAGAAAACTTTCCTAACACCACGGCTAAATACAGCAAATAATGCACATCTGCTTACAGATGTGAGAGCAGATGGTATTAAATATCCTCCAGAATAACTACATTCAGATCATTTATTAATCTTTTAGCTCTGTTGCATCCTACTGTTGTCCACACGGGTTTAAAATGCATGAATGAAGAAAACACAATAATCTGAATGTCAAACTATATAGCAAGAGTACTTTTAAAGCTTCTTTTCTATAATTACTTCTGGTATATTTCACATTGTCATCATAAAAGGTTTATGAGTGGAAGAATTGCTTATTTAGAGTTGGAATGACAAACACACTGCTAAGAAACTATCTCCTCCCCCCTTATTTCTGACTTTTCTCATTGATCCTTTACTCTTAAAAGTTCTTTCAAATATTTTAAACTCTGTATATTTTAACCACATTTCACACAATATTTGTCCTGTTTTCACCCACATCTCAGTCACTTCCTCAGAAAATATTTTTCCTCTTATCTGCTCCAGCATATCTCCTGACGCTTTGTAAACAGCAGTATCTTTCCATGTAAATCCTTAAAGTAGCCTGTCTGTAGATGGAAAGCTGGGTTATCAGGAGGAAAAGCTGAGACCTTTCTTGTGAAATTGTTCTGCCTGAGCTGTTCTGGTGGTTCATCTTAAAGGAACGTAATCCATCCCTGGTGCTCCCCTTAGTTTTGGTCTGTCTTTTGTGGATGCACACAATTCCTTTCTCATTTGTTTCACCAGACCATGCTTAGTAATATTCTATGCAACAATTACTATTGAAATAGAAGCACTAATAACCCCTGCAGAGAAGATAGAAAAAATATCACTGCCACAAGTGGGCTTGTAATTTGCAGTTAATAACTCAGAGCTGGCTGAAAAAAGGCTAACCCAGTGGATGCACTGGAACCCAGTGGAAATATTCTCTGTTTGTTTTGTACAATTCGTTCCTCAGTTTTTATACTAACCGAAGGAGTAACTGGGATATTTGGAAATTTTCAGTTCTACTCAAATAGTTTTTGCATTAGAATATTTCTCAAGGATTTTGTTTCTTTATTTCTGATCATTATATTTGGAACTGCTGCAACTCTGAGGAGAACAGAAAGCCAATCCCTCAAACTAATATAATGAATGCATAATTCAGATTTCCACTCATTTTTGGCAAAAAGAGAGGAAAGACTGGTGGCTGTGACAAAGGTTGCTATATGCAATGTAGTTCTCTTGATAGTCTGACAGCTTCTTAAAAGAACAGCAAAACCCTACTCTTTGTGTCTCAAAAAAATCACACTAACCACCGCTTATGAAATAGACTAGAAAATTGATTTATGTTTTAAAATTATCTGCTATAAAGAAACAGAACTCATTCTACTGCATGACCATCAAAAAAGAAATCAAAAAGCAGCAACTTCAAATGAGTTTGCTTGAATAATGGATTTCCAAACATATTTCAAACTAATCAAAAACAAATAAACAAACATACAAATTACAGTTTAAATCAATACCATGCTGGGTGACTTTCTGGGATGAAAAATGAAAAATATATATAAAAATTTCAGAATCAGCAAATATTCTGGCCCTAGAAACTCATTTTGCCTCTCCACAGAGTTGCCTAATTTGATCATTATGCTTTCATTTTCAATCAAAAGAAAATTTATTATGAAATGAGAAATAAGAAAGTTTAGATTTACTGAATTTTCTCTGCTTTATCTAGGGAAAAGCCATGTGACAATTTCTAGGAAGAGTTAATGAAAGATGTTAAGTTCAAAGGACTTCATTTTGATCTAGAAGCAATCAATAGGACAGGCTCTGTGTGAATCATGGTAAAAGAAACTGAAGACCTTATTTAAACTTTATTAAAAATTCCAGGAACCAAAATATACCTAAAATGCCTATATCAGAATAGTTGCATAACTTCAACTTCCCCTTCTGATTTCACTTCTACAACTATTTTAACAACAAGACAAAATATTCAACCCTCAGAATAACCTAAACAGGGTTGGGCCAGGTTTTAGATTAGTTAAAAAGGTAATATAAAAATGAAAAGGTAATATAAAAATTACCCCACCACCACCACCCCTCAATTATGATGGTTAAATTTGAGAAGGGGTGACAATTTAAAATCTCTGCATGTAGAAAAACAAGGCTTCTAACAAACCAAATTGAGTATTTTTCTAACAAATCTTGAGTATTTTTTCCAGCTTTCTCAATGGCAATATTTCAACAGGTTTAAATGGGAGAGGATTTGACTCTTGCAGATGGAACATCGTGTGCCTGAAACTTTGTCTTTTAGATTCATCTTCTAACATACATTCAGTGATAACACTGTCATTTCTTATTTTGCTAAACCCATGCTGATTTCTAAAAGACAAAATATACAGAAAATGAAACCTTCCCTACTGAAATGACAAAAAATGCATGGTTGGGAAGAAGGACTGAAATGAAGTGCAGAATTTAATAAAAACATGAAGTTACATAGTATTATACAGACAAAGTGTATGTTATGTATGACTATACTGCAGCAACTAAGGCTAAAATATTCTTCAGTGAAGTCACAGAGGCTGGCAGAGGGTGACATAAAGAGATTTCAAAGAGCAAATTCAGTAAAATCCATTAAAATCCTCTCAAAACTGATGAAAAACTACAAAGAATGTTTCTGTGATAATGGTGACCTTTAACTTCACTGTTTTCAAAAGATGTTCTTATCTTATTAGTGACTTTGGTGGTATAAAGCAAAATTTAGATACATTTACATCTGTGGAAAAATTTGACATATACAGAATGTAATAACTTTTACCCAGGAAAATATGGTGAGTTCAAAAGGGGAAATTAGGAATTTTTGCACAATTAAGAAACTACTGGACATGTATGAAGACTGAGCTGATGGTTCAGAGTGTCTTATTCTTCCTAGTCTAGAATTACTCTGGAAATAGTTTGTCAAGTCACTATCAAGTCAGCAGACACACATGCGTAGAAACATCTGTATTTAATTTTTCATTCATGCTTATCCAAAAAGTAATGACAAGTAGTCTTATGCATTCTCATTTATTCTTCCTAGACAACCTGTTCTTGTAGTACTGCATAATATCTTTGTAATCTAAATAGCAATCCATCCTTTCAGTAAAATAAACTAACACCACTGTTAGAATTTATGTATCTGGCCTTTACTTACCTTTACCTTTACTTTGCCTTTTTCTGAATTTTCAACAGTGCTTTTTCAAATAGTGCTTAAACTTACAAGAGATTTTTTACAGTGGTGTGCTAACTCACAGTGTTTATTATTGCACCTAATTCAAAAGGATGCTGACTTATATTGGTTCTGAAAAGTTTATCATTTTGTTGTTTCCTTAAATGACAATCCATCCCAAAGTAATTGAAAATTGGTTAGGATTAGGATTTAAGGAATAATGACAATTTAGAGTATTGGAAAATCCATTATCACATCATGTGTCTCCTTGTTTGCAGTGAAAGGAAAAAATATATAATTTTAAAAATTAAAATGTTTAGATTCCCAGTTAATGCGTTAAAGAAATCTTTATACTGAGTTTGTTCCCATTTTTCATCTGTTAAAACTCTGAGGTTTTAATCTAACAATGTAGTTAAATTAATGGTTTAACACTTAAAGGACTTTCTGTTATCATTGCAAGTTCTATATTTTATCGTTATTATTTGCATTTGAACACATCCTGAATGCCTTTTTCATCTGTACCTGTTTCTATTTTCTCCTTTATATCTTAGCTATGATTAAAGCATTACACTTATCAATATACCGCTTTGTCAGTTTCATGTGTTATTCTTTCTAATTCTCTATCAAAATAATCAGAACTACATTCAAATCATTTGCATGATTTTATCTGTCTTTTATTATCTGTGTTTTGAAGCATACAATAGGTGTCAGTAATTCTTGGTCTATTCCTAATACACATTTAGATGTATAATAACATTTTACTATAAATAATTTTCTATGTAGTCAATAAAATCCATTGAGCATGTGCATGTCTGAGTCTTCATAGACAGGCCTGACAGGCCTGATAAACACAATTAGAGGTGTACAGGTGTTACTTTTAGTATTTCTAATGATTGCAAAAAAATGCCAGTAAGAGTAATCCATTCCATAAAATAACACAGAACATTCATATCCATGTTGTTCCTGAGAGCCATTTGATTAAAATGTTGCAAGCTGATATAGAAACTACATTTTTAAAACATCGGCTACTCACAGCATGACGTCTCCATGTTGCTTTCTATAGAAGAGTTCTAGTGTAGTAGTGATATCAGCTCACACTCCAGGGCACAGTTTTCCAGCTGAATGTCACAATGTAAATGTGCACAAATTCTACTGTTATCAAATGGCCTAAATGATCCTGCAAGGTGAAGCACTGGGAAATTCTCTGGCCACAGCGGTTCAAGTTGTCCCTCCTTTCCCACAGAGCAACTTTCTGAGACTGGTTACAGATTTTTCACTGCTAGGGAGTTCCACATGTTCATGAATTTTCAGCTGATTCCTGTATAGCTGCCTTTCTAAAGTGACCTTTTGGAACCATGAAGAAAAGGTAGAATTTACTTTTTATAATTCTTGTTGCACTTATGAACTTTCACAAGGCTTTAGGTAAGAGGAGTACAACCTGAGAGGGAGAGCATTCCTATTTCCAGGAGGGCCTATAGAAATAATATCAGAAAAAATGTCTTTCTACCAAACTCAAAAAGGGAAGTGAACTGTCTACAGTAATCATACCAGCCATCTCAACATGTTTCTATAAGTAAGCAGCTTGGTACAGTCTTCCAGGGGATATGCCAGAGTCCTTGTAAAGAAAAAAGGCAGCTGCCACAACTCTATGGAGACTGGTAACCACATTTTCAGGCTGTTAACGCAAAGAGACACTGTGTGAATGTTCTGTGCTCTACACCAAGAGTTGCAGGGCTGTGATTGTTATTTCTCCGTCTTTGCAGGCACTCAGATGCCTGAACTGCTCTACAGATGAAGTACAACAGTAAGACTCTTGCCTTCCGCTCCCTGATTGCCCAGGGAGATGGTGGAGTCACTGCCCCTGGACATGTTTTAAAAAAGACTGGATGTGACACACCATGTGACCACTATGTGCCATGGTCCAGTTGCTGAGGTCACAAGTTGAACTTGATGGTCTCAAAGGTCTTTTCCAACCTAGTTCGTTCTGTGATTCTGTGATTGTGTGATTCTGTGACCTTTTCCATTCTTGCCTCCAGCTTTTCCTGACAGCATCTCCCCTGCTGCTAGCTAGTAATACTTTGCAAAGCTGCCCCACACTTTGTGTTCCCTGAAAGGGATGGTGGAGTTCAGTTGTTTCCAGGACGAAAAAGGAAACAGTTTACTTCTCCTGTGGACATATGGCTAGAGTCAATGCAAACCGGCTTCTTTATTATATAACAAAAATGACAATGAAGCAATGCTGAATAGATAGAACCTATGTTGTTAATTAAGATCACCTTCAGTTGTCTTGTGCCTGTGATCTTTCTGAACAATTTTTTTTCCCATTTCCTTTTATATATAAGATCAGTTATTTATAAAAAATGATTAGTTATGAGAAGTAGTCCCTAGAAAGTCCCAGGCATACAATGGAAGGAGGTGTACTTGTAGATTCTTTCAACACAAGTTCTGTATTTCTTAAAGCCCCAAATCATTTGCTGGGACTTGTTAACTTTCATATTACCCTATTCACCTTGTGGTTAAAGTTGGAGAATATTTTCTCCTAATACAATTTAGGCAACAAAATATTGTCAATAAGACATTACATTATGATGATTTACTGAAAAGTAAAATAACTTAAAATTTTCAAAAGAGACAAAAAGAAGCATTAGGGAATATTTAAAAAATCTTCTTCCTGTACCCAATGTTGTAGGTTGAAATCCAGATATGGATACAGTGGAATTATTTTTAGAGGATAAACACACATGATTAGAATTATCAGTTTATTACATGGCTTCTACATAATTGATAATTACTTTCTTTTGCATACCACATACAAAGAAATGAAGAGCTCTTTGTCCAGGTGCAATGTTGTGATCTACTGAGAGAAGCTGTTGACCATATTTTATGGTTTAAATAATTGGCTGGTGGATGCCATCTTCAAATTTCTGATAGAATGATGAATGTTTTATTTATACTTTTTGTATTGCTATTCCAGTCTTTCTTTTGAAATTTATTTTCACACTCAGGGACATAAGCGTTATTGTCTTTTTGCTTTAGTTTGTAAGTTCCCGTCATCCTCCAATATGTCATCTTTAAAAAATGTACATGTATTCATGTAACTGTGACTGCTAAGAAATTTGAATTTATTTTCTTTAAGTTCTGTTCTTTGCAGTGTCATATTTTCTATACTGCTTAGTTTTCTTCCAGCTCTTATAAGAAAGACCAACAGATGATGAAGGTTCTCAGAGTGGCTAAAACTGTCTGGTTACACCACCATATGTTCACTTTCACAACTTTTTGTTTCAATGTTCTTAATCCAGATGGTGGTAGAATGCATTCTATGTTTTAGTACACTTTAGATTTTTTGCCACATCATTATATGTGTGGCAAAAGCCTAACTTATTTGTTACTGTGGATTCAGAGCTTTTTCTCCTCTTTTGAACTGGGTTGCTACATTGCTTTGCTAATCCTAATTTTATTATTTCTTTATTTTAGTATCACTTTATCTCTTTTTTAGGTATACAAGACAGAATGTAACTTTCATGGTCTGTTCTGTTATCTAAGATATTATCAGAGCATTAGATCTATTGAAATGCCTTCTGACATATAGGATACCTCTTCCATCTACATTGTCTTTATCTATCATCTCAGGTTTTTTTGATTATATACAGTCCCTCATGAAAGTGTTCCTCATGTTTTTGGACGGGAGGGGCATTTCTGTGATCTTGGTCATTATATTGTGACTTTCCTGATGATATGAGGCATAAGGGCTCATTTTCACCTGACAGCTCTGATAGTTGAAAAACAGGCATTTTGGTCAGCTGGATGCTTTCAGCAATGGCTTTCTGAAACTCATGATCACACCTACCTGATGTGATGATTTTATTCTAAAGGGCACAGAATATTCCTTTTAAGTATATTCACACTCTCTTACTGAGTCTTAGTGGACCTTTTATCAAATGGAGGAGATTGGCACTTTTCTATCACTAAAGCTCCCTGGATAAATCAAGTAGTACACGTACACTCTCAATTGTCAGTAATAGGTAGCAACCTCTTTTGCAGATGTTATTCAGCAGCTTTGAATCAATGCAAAGCCTTAGAAAGAATAGCTAGTTTTAAAGAATGTGATTTCATAAAAAGCTCTAGGTTGAAGAACTATCTTCCTCTGAAATGAAACAAAACTATTAGGGGGAAAAAAAAAGTTAAAATGCTAGCTTCAGAATAGCCAACATGATCAAGATTAGGATACTAATTTAATACTAATATGTTAGAACAACCACATTATAGACATAGTTTTTCAATTTTTCCTTTTAGTATTCTTCCATTTTAAGAATGTAATTAAATATCCAGCAATGTATTCATTTTACAACAAAATAATTTCAGGACTAAATGGTGTGGAATCTGGAAAATCAAATCCTGTTACAGTCTATTGTCTAAAGAATTTATTTTCTCTTTTGTTTGTTTTATTTTATTTCCTAATAAAACATATATTAAACTAGTGGGTGTATTTCCATAAAAAAAGGGTGTGACTGCTGAATGAGTCCATTTCTGCCATTGCTTACTCACCAAACACAACTGTTGAAAATAGCGGTGGGTGAAAATAGATCTTCCTTCTCATTTTTGTGAACACTTTTCTTTCATAACAGCAGCAGGGCTTAGCTGAATCCATTTTGGCAGTCTCGCATGCTATGTTGTGCATTGTGCTTACAATTTGCTGGTGCTATTTATGTATCCACTTCACTAGCATGTCTTCTTATATTGATGATAAAGGCCCATAGAAACTATTCTTTCACTTAATGATTATCTCCTCACATAGTACTGGGTGGTTTCAAAAGCCCCTATTGTCTTACAATGCTACACGTATTTCAAGTCCCATAAAGTCTAAGTAATATAATCCATTTTTGGTCAAGGTTTTCTTCCCTATGAACAGACCTTGACGTGAGAAGCACAAAGTTAGATTGTGCCAGCCCATTTCTGCACCTTTGTGCTACCAGTACTGCATTACAGATGCATTCCTGATCTCGCTGTGATTCAACTGTTGTAGATTTAACAACACAGTGGCAAATTTGGCCGCTGTCTTCATGCATTATGTGCACACTGAGAGTCTTAAAATCTGTTAAAGCCATGCTCCAGGAAATCTTTTTTGAATTACAAGGCTTTAGTCCTCAGTCACCTTCACATTACTGCGCTACTTAGGAGAGCCCACTTCCCTAAAATACAAAATCCGTATGCACCTTAGCTTCCTCTATTCTTTACAAACTTGTTATTGCCTTTGTGCTCTACACGTTCCCTGAATAATTTGTATGGTGTAATGTATTAATTTTTAATTCATCTTTCTCAAACTCCTCTACAAGGTTTCTTGGTGTGGTGACTCCATAATTCTGTCCTAAACAACAGAGGTGAACACTGTTATTTTCTTTCCTGTCTAGGATGAATGACATTGTTCTCCTAAAATCGTTTCTGCCGAGGTAGACTGTTTTTCTCAGCTATGTTTCCAGTAGTCTTGCACTGGGTGTGCCAGAACCATATCTTCAGGATCTGGATTTTGAGCAAGGAGGAATTGTATTCTAATCAATTACAACCAGTTTCATATTCTTGAGCTGTCCTGCAGAAGGTGACTTGGGGTTCCTGGTCAATGGAAAGTTGAACACGAGTCAGCAGTGCCCTGGCAGCCAGGAGGGCCACCCATGTTCTGGGGTGCATCAGGCACAGCATCACAGTCAGGCAAGGGAGGGGATTGTCCTGCTCTGCTCTGCACTGGAGCACCCTCACCTCGAATACTATGAAGAGAGCATTCAGAGGAGGGCAATGAGGATGGTGAAGGGCCTGGAGTTGAAGCTGTATGAGGAGTGACTGAGGTCACTTGCTCTGTTCAGCCTGGAGAGGAGGAGACTGAGGAGACACCACATTGCAGTTGCAACTTCCTCATGAGGGGCAGAGGAAGGGCAGGTACTGATCTTTTTCACTCTGGTGACCAATGACAGGACTTGAGGAAATGGCCTGAAACTGGGTAAGGGATGTTTTATGTTAGATGTCAGGGAAAGGCCCTTCCCCCAGAGGGTGGTTGGGCACTGGAATGGAGTCCCCAGGGAAGGGGTCACAGCACCAAGCCTTGTAGGGCTCAAAAAGCATTCAGACAATGCTCTCAGGCACATGGTGTGATTCCTGGGGATGTGCTGTGCAGGGCCAGGAGTGAGCCTGATGGTTCTCTGCCAACTCATATTCTGTGCTTCTATGATAAAATGCCTTTGTCATCAAATCATAATTTTCTTTTTCTTTGTAATACTGGCATTATCTATTGAAAAGTCCTGAAAAGTGGCTAACATTGAATAAAAACCAAGATCAGTAGAAGTGTGCAGATGGAAACGTTATGTTACCAAAAAAAAAAAAGGCATGGGATAGTAACCTCAGTAAAAGCAATTTTTTCACCTATTATGTGAACAGAATTGGTGCTGTCTCACCTTGAGTACTCTGTGCAGTTCTGGGCCCCACAATATAATAAGAACATGGAGGCACTCAAGTGCATCTAGGGAAGATCAACAAGGCTCGAGAAAGGGCTGAACGGAACACCCTGTGAGGAGAAGCTGAGGGGTGCCTCCATTCCTCTTCTGTACTGTGAGGGTGGTGAGCCACTGGCACAGGTTGCCTGGAGAAGTTGTGGATGGCCCATCCCCAGAAGTGTTCAAGGCCAGGCTGAATGAGGCTTTGAGAAATATGGTCAAGTGGAAGGTGTTCCTTCACAGGGTAAGGGAGCTGGAACCAGATGGTCTTCAAGATTCCTTCCAATTCAAAACTATTCCATGATTCTATGATGCAATATTAGTCTTTCACAAAAAATAAGGAATCCCAATCTTTATTTGCAGAAGATAAGTAATGTAAATGTAGTTCCAGGTAGCTGTGTTTTTTTTCACAGATTTTTGCTCATTTCACTTCACTCCTCTGTGTCTGAGAACCAGAGCTAATGAGCTCTGGTCTTGGAGAACAGAATTGCATGGCTCCTCTCAGCAAATGCAGAAAGATTTAATAATTATTGATTTTCTGAATATCTCTTTAGAGGATATGATATTTGTAAGTTCTTAAGATAGGCAGAGTAATTTCCACTTTTCAGCTCTGGAGTATGAATTTTTCTGAATGGCTCAATAGAATGGTATAGGAAAGGAAATGAAGCTATTGCCAATGAGATGGAAAAGGAACCAGCCATTAGTAAGGCATAATCAAAGTCAATAATGCAAAGGATCCAATACTTCCAGGATTAGTAACAATATCATCTTGAGTGTCAGATAACAGCCCTTCCCTTGAATACCTTATGCCATTTTTGCACATTTTATGGCAGAACAATCCAACATATATTATCATCTGACTTCTACAGGTTGTGCACTCAGATACAGTGTGTTCTTCCCTGCCAGATGAATAGCAATTTCATGAGGATAAAGTTTACTTCATGGGCTGGATGCTAGCAAGAGTTGTTGACTATGGGACCTTTCATCTAAAAGGACAAATCTCTACCGGCACATTTAAATCCAGCTGCCACAGTGTTCATCATCTCTCCTCTTAGCCACATTCCTGGAGGCACAAGAAGAGATGGGTAGATAATTTTTGGTTTCCTTTCACACTAAGTTAATTGTGAAGGCAATAATCAGAAAACAGACAATGTGCAGCTCCTTCAAAGTTATCAGAAAAAATTGAGAAATAAAATACAGCAACCGTGCGCTAATTTTTTATTCTATTGAAAGTGGTTTTGGTAAGCAATGTGTATCATGTTTGTTAACATTATTAATTAGGGACAGACTTGGGTTCCTGGAGTCAGCCTTCAATGTAGGGATGCATCATGCTGCCTAGAGCTTCATACTAGTGGCAAAGTGATGCATTTCCTGTTGGACCAGTCTTTCCATTCTTTTGATTCAGTTTCCTCTGGTACTCTTCTACAAGTAGTGTTACAGAGGGAGAGGACTGCTCTGAAAGGCAGCTCTGTGGGTTTCTGGAGCAACCACATGCACTGAGGAGTTCAGACTGAGTATCTTATCAGCATGCTCCTCCATGGCATTCCCCTGAGAACACAAATTCACACAAATCCCCTGGGGTTCATTATTTCTGCATTTTCCCCAGAGACAGTGCTGTGCTACAAAACAGGTGAGCACTTCTAGCCCAGGGTGATGGAAAAAACTCTGCCAAAGTGACTGACTACTGTTCCTAGGAGATTGGAGGCTAGATAGTGTTTCACAGCTTGAGGCAGGTTACACAGAAAGCAATCAGGGACTGACACCCAAAAGAAGACAAAAACAAATAAATAAACAAACAAACAAAATGCCAAAAAAACCCCCCACAAACAACTACAACAAAAAACTAAACCAAACCAAAACAAAAAAAAAAAGCCCAAACAAACAACAAAGATAAACAAACAAAATACATCAAGAATGTATTATCTTTCTAGCCTCATTCAGCTTTAATCAATCTTCTTCTGAGAAGTTCACTTCATGTATGTTTTCCACATCATCTGTGTTTACCAACCTAAGAATCAGGATATCTAACTTCATATGTTAGACAACCAGTCTTGCCCTAATTTAACCTTCAACTTTACTGAAACTGTAAATTTCAGTTTTTCCCTAAGCTATATGTGATGCTATCACTGATATCAAGAATCAAGCAAGCAGATTTTCTGTCATGCTGTTATTGTGAACTGAGAGGAAACACCTTGGGAATTTCTCACAAAGTAAAGGTCACAAATAGATGTGTTGTTCTCTAGATTGGTGTAAGGTTCTACAGGAAGGGTGAAGCCTTGAGATCATGAAGTGTATTTTTTTTCTTTTTATTTTCAATGTTGTCCTATTTCATTGTATTATTTACAATAAATTAAAATATTAAAAATTATGTGGACCAAATATTTCATTATTAAAGTTTATCCTCATGTTAAATAATTTATGCAATATTTACTTTAGTGTACTTTTTAATTGCAGCAATTTTCATCAGTAGATTATTAAATTTGTTAGACAAAGATAAACACACCAGATGCTTTTATTGTGAAGAAACTGTGTACTGGTTTTTGAGACAGAATATAAATTGATACTACTTTTGTTTTACTTTTTTTTTCCTTTGCCTTTTTCTTTCAGATATATTTCAGGTCTATACTTATATCTGCTTCATTTACAAGAGATCTCAAGAAGCAAAAATGCACTGTTTTTCTGCATGGTATGGTGACAACCTAAGAGGCAAACAAAGAAAACTTGTCGCCTAAAGAATATGAGGCTTTTTAACAAAATTGCTGAATATTTTGGTACTGCTAACAGGCTTTGTGTAACAAATAGTTAAGAAAAAATTCTCTGATATCTGTTCCTTCCTTTTCAAGTTTCAAACCAAAGGCAATTCAGCTATGAAAAGATTCATGGCTGCACAGAAGTAACTGCTTCTGTTCTAGTGGTGTTAAGTAGCTGTCAAGAGGGAGAGAACAGCAGTTGCTCAAATCTTAAGAATAAGATACCAGTTTTAATACACTGGCTACAGTACTTTAAGGAACTAGGTATATATGTGTCAGGGTGGTGGGAAAAATAATTTCCCTTTGTTCAGCAGCAGCATTGATAACTCTTCCTGCAATTCTCAGTTGTGTATAAACAGCACTATGCTCTTTTTTACCCAAGTTCACTGATCTTCAACTTGACTGAGTCAACTCGGAGCTGACCCTTAGCCAAACCCGAAGGAACTCATGCAGGCCCTGATGGCCTCAGATCAAAGTTGTGAACAAACAGAGCTTTTTCTTGTTTCACTTAAATCTAAAACTTGAGATGATGAAATTTACATGAAATTAAATAGACCAAATATTTTAATTAAACCCTTTGGGAACTTCAACAAAACTTCACAGAGCTTTGCAAGACACAGAATATAAATAAGGGATGCTCAGGCTACCATGCTCAGAAAAAAATGTGAATTGCTTATTCCCATCAAGGATATTCATGTTAAATATAGTTCTATATGTAAATAGTTCAAGTCTATTTATATTGTGCAAGAAAACCTGCATGTATCTGCATATGCAAACCTGATTTTAACAGTGGTATTTACAGATCCCGCAAGTAACCTTTTACCATGCAAATGATGTGATTGAGCCCAGTATGGTGTCTGCTTGTGGTACCATTTGATGAATAAAGCCAACTAACATTTATGAAATCATCTATTAACTGCAAGGATATTTATTTCAAACTCTTAAATAAGACTTTTGTCATTTTATAGGTATCATCAAGGATTTGTCTGCATAATCCAACACACAGAAAAATGATAATTATCTGTAAGCAGTAGATTAGGTGTTCCCTATATCTTCCATATTGGGGTAAAAAAAGTATACAAAGTTTTCATAGGACATTTTGTATTCTGGCAGAGAGAACAGGCAATACAGAGGTTTTGAAGAGCCCACATAGCTCTTTGGTTATTTTCACTGGGTGAGACAGTGGTGGTAGTTGGTGCTCCATTTATGTCTGGGAAGAAGTAGTGGGAGTTCATTAAGTAGCCTACTCAATGGGGAAGCACACTGCTGCTTTTCAAATTGCCTGACTAATGTCTACTCAGCAGGTTCCCAAAGAAGAGTGATTTGATGGGGAGGAATAGTACAGCAAAGACATCTAGTGCAGTCCTGGATTTTGAGTTGATGTCATTTAGATACAACTTTTCCCACTGTCTCAAAACTGAATTAGCAATTTACTAAAATATTTTGATTCCTGCCTTGTCCTTTTTGTCTTGAACCTAGGATGCTACCAAGTGAAATAAAATACTTAGAATTTTTGGTGTTTGATTTTCTTCTCTCCCTCCTGCCCCCGAAACCACACAAATTTCAGAAGGCATGTTTTTGATGTTACTGCATATTCTTGCATGCTTCACACTGCAATTCCCAAAGAAATAGGTCTCCAGCCATTTCATTTGTATCTCTTGTCTTTCTGGGACTTTTGAATTGTTCTCTCAAGATCTATATTAAGCAGGAAAATAAAATGTTTTAAACAATGCAACTCAGAAAATTACTGACAGTAAGTTACAATAAAATAGCAGTGCATTCTTTCTTTAAGGATCTGCTCAGGAGGAAAAAGGAAGGCAGAAAGGAGGAAAAGCCCCAGGTGATAATTTAGCGTCACAATATATATATAGGCTGGGGTGTAAAAGTCCTCAGGTGTTGGTGAGGGGAAGTATGCTGCAACTCTAACCTGACTCTGTAACTGGAATTATTTTTTGTCTACTTGTAATTTTAAAACATGAAGTTGTTTCACTGACCTTGCTTTGCAAAGCCCTGATTAAAATAAGTATTTTGCTGTTAACAGCCAAAAAGTACATCCCANAAAAAAAAAAAAAAAGGTGTACTGCTTCCAGCCCTGAAAAATTCAAGTAATACTTTGATAAGCAGAAAATGGACACCTAAGAGATTTTGTGAAGTAAAAATCAGCAATTTCTCCATATTTCTGGTTCATGTTTATTAAAACAGGAGAACCATAAGTGCAATAGGTTACAGCGGGTTATCTTGGATGGTCTCTGCCACATGCTTGCTGTGTGTCATAAACAGCAGGAACGAGGTGACAAGGTGTTACTACAGCCTAAACACAGCACAGTGATAGCTGTCAGCCCAGGCACAGAAAAATGAGTACCACGTCACCAAAACCTACTATACTTTATTTATACATGCCATTTTTAATACAGCTAGGCCTTTACAAGCCATTGTTTTGCTTCACCTCTAGTAAGGAGTCAAATTTTCTAACTCACAACTTGATAATATTGACATATTTGAAGTAAATTTTCTTACGAACTTACTAACTAATCTCTGACTTGGCCTGGCCAGCAAAGCTGGAGGATTAGCCATGACTAGCTTTTTGTGTTTTATGAAAGATTGATTACCTATTTCCAACATTTTTGTGTTCTATTAGTAATGGCACTGCTCCATAAATATTTGCATTCCATGTGAAAATAGTAATCCAAAATCTGCATATTATGATATTCAGGGAAGAAAACTTACAGTTTTTCCAGTTACAATATTGCTGAGTCCTAAACTTGTGTTACAGAAAGGATGGAAATAGGCCTCAAGACTCAAATTCCTTTGGGAATTTCCCTTCAGACTAGAGGTATGGGTGAAAATTTAAGAAAGATTATCCTAATCCTAGATGCTCATTTTAGGAACTTCAATGCTATTCAGACACTGAAATTCAGAGACAGACATTGGTTTTCAGTGCCTAAAGACCCATGCTTATTCATAATGAATACCTTGATATTACTATTGCCCTCAATGGAAAGAGGAGCTGGATTTCAAAGAAAACCTTTACATTAGTTTGCCTTAAAATGTTTTGTGGAAAAATCACTTGCTGACCTAAATTGAATGTCCAAAAAAAAAAAGAAGGAGCAATACTAAATAGAAGCTTTAAATTATGTATGAAATAAAATAGACAAAAGAATGAAAGACTACAAATATAGAAACTAAAATTTAGTGAGAAAAGGAAAATTTAAGAATTAGAGATTGATGCAATCCAAATCAGTGGAAATATAAACACCTGGTCCTACATTTATTTGAGAGAGAGACAACAAAACACTGGATACCTGTATAACATAAAAGCTGGAATTAAATTGTGTGAAACAAATCCATCAAAATCTGATTATTGGAATATTTATAGAAAGTATGAATAGTATGTTAAACCTACAACGGCATTAGATACCTGTTTTATCTTTGTTGAGCTAATCCTGTAATGAAAATGATGTTCAATTAGTAACAGGTGTTTGCATACAGGATTTTTTGAATGATTACATTACGTCAATTTAAGTGTCCATAGTTTCTTCGCAATACTAGAGGTAAAAGCAGTACAATACTAGAGGTAAAATTTTATTTACATGGAAATGAAGGGTTTTTTATTTTCTTCTGTCTGAATCAGGCCAGTTATGTGCTGGCCTTAAAACCTGTAAAACAAAAGAAAAGATAATCCCCACCTCTCCCAGTTCACTATTGCTTTCCTTTAAGTATTGCTATAACGTTTCATTTGGGAATTAATCCCAGAAACTATGTGAGCTCCCTGCCAACCAAGAAATTTAAGTCCAGTGAATTTGGTAAATGCTGCTGTGCAAAATTTTGGTCTTGCTCGGCAGTGCACCTAATTTTCTTTCTCTTTCATTTATTTTGAATTAGTGAATTAACCCAGACTATACTATAAGAAAGATAAAAAGAAATAGAACGAGACCATTCCTTTAATAAGATCTTAACCATGTTCAATTAAAAACACACAAAAAAAAGAAGAAAGATCACAGTGTATTGATTGAGACTTGTGTTAACAATAATGTTATATATAATGCTTCAAGTATAGTAGCTAAGAAGCACTTATACTTTTTGAAATGAATCTTGACCATAACCCTGTCAATTAACCCAAGTCTGTCAGTTAACCCATGCAATTGTTTACCTTTTAATCTGAACTGACTTCTCCTACTACATAACTTCCACATCTGAGCTCATCCTTCCAAAAGGAACAAGCAAGTTTTTACGGAAGCAACAGCAAAATTATCTTTTGTTCTCAGATGACGAATAATAAGTATCAGGATGCTAATTCTATTGGATTGTGTTCAATTATTTTGTATTAGTTTAGCATCTCATTCTACTCCACTCTAAACCAAAAACCTGCTAATGTCAAGAGATTACTTTCGTTAAATGTAATGAGACTAGAGAGTTATTTGGTTTGTATTTAGTGACAGCTGAAGTACACAATTATAGAGGAGATATGAAACAAAGACTTATACTTTCTGCAAGTCTAACAGCCATTATTATTTTTCATTGTATTTAGTATTTTATGCATTTTTTCTAACAGTAAATTCAGTAATATGCAGCAGTCAGACCGGTGAGTCTGTTTTAATGAAGGAACATCCTGTTCCATTCTGAACAATTAGAGTAAATTAGTGCTTTCCATTTATGTCTCTATCATAACACTTCACAGTCACACTGTAAGGTGGGTAGGAGCTGCTTGCTGTAGAGTGTGAAAGTAGAACGGAAAAGAAAATGGAAAACAAATAAATGAAACAAGTCCTAGTTTCATAGTTTTCCTGCACAGCAGGTACAGTGCTGTGTTTTGTGTTTAGGATGGCAATAATGTTGATAACACACCGTTGGTTCAGTTGCTGAGCACTGCTTAAATTAAGTCATGGATTTTTCAGCTCCTTATGCCGCCCTGCCACAAACGGGGTCAGCGGTGGACAAACAGCTGGGAGGGAGCACACCGGGACAGCTGACTCCAGCTGGCCATGTGGCATCATGCTCAGCACGTAAACTACAGGTAAAGCTGGCCAGGGGCTGCTGCTCAGGAAGTGGCTGGCCATCTGCTGGTTGGTGGTGAGCAGTTTTTTTTTTTTTACTTCTCTTGTTTTTCTTGGGCTTTATTTTTCTCTCTTTTGTTGCTTTCCCTTCAATACATTTTTGATTATTATTTTTGTTATTATTATCTCATTTATTAAGCTGTTTTATTTTCAATCCAGGAGTTTTCTCACTTTTACCCTTTCAATTCTCTCCCCGTACAACTGGAGGGAAGGGAGAAATTGGCTCTGAGGTGGTTAACTGCTGTCTGGAGTGAAATTATGACACACATTTTGAAGTTTCTCCTGAATGTCTGCTGCAACTGAAAATCTTCCTCTTTTGTTTATTTTTATGATCCTTTAGGATCATAAAACAGTGATATAAATCTTAATTTTCTATTATACATGCAGAAATGCTGTACATGCATAAAAAGAAATTATGAAATGAGAATACATACCAAATATTTGAAAACTTTTTACATTAAAAATGTCATATTTTCAGCGAAGAATTTATACAATTTCTCCTGAATATATTTGATGGAGATTTTTTTGATTAAACAAAACAAAAACCAAACCAAACCAAAACAAAATAAAATAAAATGTGTTTCAGTAAAAAGTGATAGACATGGGGGAAAACTGCATTAGTAATAGTCAGATGAAGGCCTAAGAATGTAATCCTGTTGTCCAGGAGTCAAGAAAAGNAGCTTCTTGTTTCTTATTGCATAGCTTTTTACATGGAAGGGCAAGGTATGACACTGAGCTGGTCCTTGTATTTTGTATCAATGATAGTCCTTATCTGCTATTTTCTACCTATGCACCTTCTCACTTTTTTTTTTTTATTTAATCACACCAGAGCATCAAATGGATTGATGACCCCAGATCACATTGTCAGCAAGTTTAGCTGAAAGTATTATGCAGACTTCCAAAAATTAACCAGCTAAGTAGCCTTTCTAAGGCTGTGTTTAAAGAATGTTTTATTCACACCATTGCTACTAATGATGGATTATCTTATTCATATATCTGCTTCCCCTTAGGAGTCTATAGAGAGACAGGAAAACTGACTTTGTTTAATATGAAAATTTATTTTTAGTGTGAAAAATCCTATTAAAGTTATTTATATGGAAGGAGTACTAACAAAAGAAGAGACAGAGAACCAATTTTACATCATTTATATCTAAATATCAATGAGTTTCACTGCCTTGTGGGAAGCTGGTAGTTAATTAAATAAGAATATTCCACAAAAAATTCTTTAGGCTGAAGTGCATAATTGAGTCTACTTTGCCTGTCTTACCCTCAAGAACCCTACTTACAAATAAAAGAATTAAAAGTCTTTGAACTTGTTCTCGGTAAATTTTACCTTTCTGTTTTTATAAGTTTTATGCTGCTCTTCCAAAAAAGTGTCCACTAGCAGCTGTTTACAACCATTAGAACTGGGTGGATCATTTGTGTTCAGTTATCACATATACAATTTGCTAACAACTGCTGATAATTTATAACAGTAAGATTCATGTAGGGGGAATTAAAAGAAAAAACCCATCCAAATAAAAAGATTTGAGCTTACAGTTGGTTTTTGTATTTATGAATTTCTTATTTAGAAAGGCTTTATGTTTTACATGATCTATGTCTAACAAAGTGTCTTGAATCTGTACAACCAAAGCCAGCAAGACATCTCACAAACTAATGGTTTTACAAGAGAATACCCATTCATTGAAAATGCAGGTATTGTCTGTTTTCTCAAATGACTTGACATCTTGTTCAGGAGAAGGGGGCTTCCTAAGAAATGAATAATGTAATTTTTAAAAAGTGTTATTAGTATTAAAAAAAAGAAGATAATTGATCTGAATTAATTCACAACTGCTTCTTTTAAAATAAAGAAGTCTCATAAAACATTAGTAATACCTCTGTTCAAAACTGCACATAAAACCAATTTGTTCTTTTTTTTCTTCTTAAAGGTAATATTTGTCCTGTCTGCATTTGAAAGAAATTATGATAGAGAATACAGAAGATCAAAAAAAAAAAAAAAATCCTGATTCCCATCTCCTGCAATTTACATTAAGAGCAGCACAGAGCATAGAGGTAGAATGCAATTTTTTCTAGAAACTTACTCTTAATAAAGAGAAGCAGAAAAACCAGCAATGCTTATAAGGCCAGAATATTTCTACCATTATTTATGATTCCAGCGGTACAGAAAAGCAGACGTGAGTCTTCCTTTAATTAGAGGTCTTGCATCAGCTCATTAATAAAGCAGTAACTTGCAACCCTAAAATCACTGTGTTTGCAAGATGATAGAGTAGCTATCAACAATTAACATTCTGTCCCTACAGGGACATTACATTTGTCCCTACATAAATGTCTCTATATTTTCCAAAGAAATACTCACTGGCCTAAAACAAGTGTTGTGGCATGTGACACTGGCAGCTTAGGTCAGCTGTGTCTGTACATGTGAAGATATAGTACACTATTCTGTGGAGCTAGTGGCTACAGGTGTTTTCCTCAGTAACTTAAGAACTTGACAAGAAAATCAAGATCCATGGAGCAGCTTCATAGGAAAGAACATTATCAATGTGATATGGTCTTAAATCATTGGTAACCTGTATGTTAAGCAGCTGTTACTGTGTGTGTTGCAGGAGTTTGTTGGATATGTATTTTGTAACTGCAATATTCTTGTCTGAAAATTCTGATTTCTGTCAAGGATTTTCCTTCAGATGTTTTTCATATTCAGTTTCCAAAAATAATGGAAAACCAGCTAGCAGGTTAGACCTAGAAAATTTCAGAATTAGTTAAGGTAAGCCATATAATTTTCTATTCCTTCATTATGCAAATCACATTTAAATCTGAATAAAGAATGGGGGAAAAAAAACCCTCTCATAAAAGAAGTAAACCTAAAATGAATTCTGTCATAATAATAAGTAATTAATAGGGGATAAAAAGAAGAATCCTAGGAATGACTGACGAGTCAGCCTCATCTCTGTGCCTTGTAAGGCGCAGTTTCTCCTGGAAGAAACTATGATCTTCATATGTTGAAGCACAAGGGATAACAGCAGGTGACACAACTAATGTGACTTTGCAGACCAAATCATGCCTTACTAATTCATATAGTGGCTTTCTGTGGTGGAATGACTGAACAGTGGACGAGGAAGGAAATACAGTTGTCATTTACCTATAAGGCATTTATCTTTGATATGGTCCTCCAAAACATTCCTGCCACTAAATGGGACAGATATGCATTGGATGGATGGATGGAT